>CM060962.1:315857200-316372200 GCA_030765045.1 Tenodera sinensis
ATTGCATTAACTACAAACAATACAACAAAGATAGCAGTGTTAATGAAAATCGTTCTGCGTTAGATAAAAACTGCCCCTGCTATCAAGCAGCAATTAAGAGAACAGAACTAAATACAGAATATTAATATGGATATTCTAAAATTAATATGCATACAAGTAAATTTACAACATTCGAGAATAGCGACCAGCAATCTAACCCAACTACTTATAAATCATGACATTGACATAGCTTTCATACAGGAGCCGTATACAATAAATAATGAATTAGCAATTATACCTAAAACAATGAGAGTATATACAGGAGGTCATAGAACAAAGAGGGCTGCAATAATTATAAACAATAAAGGCATTGATGCAACAACAATAAGCCAACTTTCAGACGAGGACTGCGTGGTGACTCAAATCAATTATGAGACCAAATTATTTTATGGCACAAGTATGTATTTTGACGAAGATTCTAATATAGAGGTAGATCTGAAAAAATGGATGCTATACTCAACAGTACTAAAGGACACGGGCTTCTGATACTTGCTGACACGAATGCAAGGAGTAAGCTATGGCACGATGAAATAAATAATGATCGTGGTAAGAAACTGGAGGATTTTCTTATAGTCAATTGCCTATATATAAAAAATCAAAACAAAGAAATACCTACTTTCGAGACAGTGAGAGGAAAAAGCTGGATTGATTTAACAATTTTGAATCATAGACTCCTGGGACACATTACAGACTGGAGCAAAGTGATGCAGAAAGCTGTTCCGATCACAAGTTGATAACCTTCAAGATAGGTGAAGCTAGCTTAACCTCGACTAGAACTTTCCGGAGACTGAGGTATTTAACCACGAATGAAGGATATACTAAATTCAAACATGAACTAGCAACACATCTCAGTACTACATTCAACTGTGGGGGCGGCGCCTTGGCCGAGTGGTTAGCGCGCTCGCCTACCACCTAGACGGCCCGGGTTCGATCCCAGGGACCCGCATGTGGTATTCGTGGTGGACGAAGCGGCGTCAGGGCGGGTTTTCTCCGGGTGCTCCGGTTTCCCCCGCCATCTCATTCCACCGGTGCTCCATCTTCATTCCATGTATCATCAGTGTCACCGCCTGCGGTGCCGTAGTAGTAAAAGCGGGCGTTAAACACTACAACAACAATTCAACTGTGGGAGAAATCCAGATAACCTTGATCAAAAACTATCCGATATTGTTAAACAGTACGAAAACATAGAACTATTATTCAACAACCTGCAAGAGTGCATAAGTGAATCATGCAAAACCTCCTTTCGGATAAGCAAGGGAAATGGAAAAAACATGAAACGAAAAACTGTCCCATGGTAGACACCTGAGTTAACTATAATGCGAGAAAAGGTAAACGCACTTAGGAGGCGCTACCAAAGAACTAAAAATGATGAAAACTTACGCCAGGAAAGGAAAACAAGATACCTAGAGGGGCGTCACCAGTACCAAGCTAAAATAAACACAGAGAAATTCAATTCCTGAAAACAGTTCTGCAACATCACAGAAGGATCTAACCCATGGAGTGCTGTATATAAGATGGCAGCTAATAAATTAAGAGTAAATAGTTCACTCACTACATTACGAAGGGAAGATGGAACTTTCACTGCGGACACAGCAAACACAATAGAATATATTATGGCCCGTTTCACTCCGGAAGACAGTGAACAGGATGACAAGGAAATACATAAACAAATAAGAAGAATTGTTGATAAATCAATGGACACTCCAAATGACAGAGATTTTACCCATAAAGAAATTCTAGCAGTGATAAGAAGATTTAATCACAAAAAATCACCGCGATCAGACGGAGATACTCCTGAAAGCACTTACGCTCTTCCCTCTATTCTTTACTGCGGTTTATAATATTTGTCTACAAAAGAGTATATTTCCTATTCAATGGAAGCATTCGTTAATTATACCAATAATTAAACCAGGTAAAGAAGAAAGCGACAGTGTGTCAAAATATAGGCCCATCAGTCTACTTAATACTTCAGGCAAAGTTTTAGAAAGATTCATGATCAACAGGATTCTTTATAATATAAATTCGAGGAATTTATTAAACAAGAAACAGTACGGATTCATGCCCCAGAGAAGCACAGTTGATGCGGCAATGGTAGTGAAGGAGTTTGTGCAAAAAAATCTGCAATTGCATGGTTATATTGTTTTTACAAGACTAGATGTGCAGGGAGCGTTTGACGCAGCCTGGTGGCCCAGTATCCTCAATAATCTACGCCAACTAGAGTGCCCCAAGAATTTATATAATTTAGCTCGACAATACTTCAAGGACAGAAGTGCTACACTTTGCACCAATGAATACAAGTTTGTGAAAGAAGTAAAGAAGGGTTGCCCACAAGAGTCTGCCTGCGGTCCTGGCTTCTGGAATATTTTGTATAATTCAATGTTGAATATCAAATTTACCCACAGAACCGAAGTCATTGCCTTTGCAGATGATGTATTAATACTGACGAAGGGCAGTAGTGCCTTGGAGGCCGAAAATTATGCAAATCAGGCCATAAAAAATCGAAATTTGGGCTCAGGATAATAAAATAAGATTTAATGACACAAAATCGAAAGTCATGTTAATGTCACGAAAGAAAACCAGCCACAACGAGAGAATAAATATATACCTTAACAGCAAACTAATTCAACAGGTGACAGAAATAAAATACTTAGGAATAAATATCGACAGAAAATTCAACTTCCATTCTCATGTACAGCATATACAAGACAAATCAATAAGTATTATTCACATGCTTGCTAAATCTGCAAGGCTCAACTGGGGACTTGGTAATAAGGCATTCAGGACTATATATAAAGGAGCAATAGAGCCGATTTTAATATTAGGAGCACCAGTTTGGGAAGAAGCATTAAAGAGTTGTCAGAACAGAAGAAAATTACAGAGAGTTCAAAGAATCTGTAATATTAAAATGACTAAAGCCTACAGAACAGTATCCTATGATGCATCTTGCGTTATAGCCCGAATACAGCCTATAGACTTAACAATTGCCCGAAAAGCAAAACTTTATAGAGCTATTCACGCAGAAAAACAATATGACGCACCTCTAGAACCTTCAAAATGGCCTTAGCCAGCTGAAGAGGTAACCATAGAAGAATCATAGGCACTAAGTGCGTATCCCATAAGAATATTCACAGATGGTAGCAAAACAAATGATAAGGGGGCAGTGCAGCTATAATATTCAGGGAAAAATCTCAGATTTGTCAGCATAAATACCGTCTGGAAGGGAAATGTTCCAATAATAATGCTGGGCAAATAGTCATTTTAAAATCCTTAGAGGAATTTCAAATAATAGAAGACAAAATCCACGTAGAAAAAAGAGCAGTAGTCTATACACATAGTAAGATAACACTATGCTTCTTAAAGAACAATAAAAAACAAAATGGGATCATAGACAACATTCTAAAAACAATACGCGCTCTTGAACAAAATCAGTGCGTTGTACATTTCAGCTGGATCAAAGCACACATAGGCATTGCTGAAAACGAATTGGCTGATATGTTGGCAAAACAAGGTGCCACTGCTGATCACTTAGAAATTGTATACAGTAGGGTTCCAAATACAGCGATAGTTACAGACATCAAAGAAAACGTGATAAAGGAATGGTAAGATAGACCGAAAATTTCAACAAAAGGCGCAAAACAAAATGTTTCTTGCCATCAATAAATACAATACCTCCGCTACTTAGCAGTAGAGAACGTAAAAAGAGATTGACTATTGTAACACCTCCAACTCCTGAGTTCACAGCATTTACTTCTGGACACGGAAGTATTAAATCATTTGTTCATAGATTTCAGATTATAGGTGACCCAACATGTACCTGCGGCAGAGGACAGCAAACTGTGAATCATCTAATCTATGAATGTATAGACACTAAACCGCAGAGAAGCTGAGTAATGCGAGAAATAGGGAAAAGGTTAGTACAGGAGCAGAGAAAGTCATGTGAACGTAACACATCAAATATCTGTATTAAAATGAAGAAGATATAGTAA
This sequence comes from Tenodera sinensis, assembly GCA_030765045.1. NCBI lineage: Eukaryota > Metazoa > Arthropoda > Insecta > Mantodea > Mantidae > Tenodera > Tenodera sinensis. The sequence goes on from CM060962.1 coordinate 315,861,226, forward strand.
AAAGAGTTTGTAAGAATGGTTAGTACAAGAGTAGAGAAAGTCATGTGAACGTAACACATCAGATATCTGTATTAAAATGAAGAAGATATAGTAAAAAGAGTTTGTAAGAATGGTTAGTACAAGAGTAGAGAAAGTCATGTGAACGTAACACATCAGATATGTGTATTAAAATGAAGAAGATATAGTTATAAGAGTTTGTAAGAATGGTTAGCAGAAGAGTAGAGAAAGTCATGTGAGTGTAACACATCAGATATCTGTATTAAAATGAAGAAGATATAGTAAAAAGAGTTTGTAAGAATGGTTAGTACAAGAGTAGAGAAAGTCATGTGAGTGCAACACATCAGATATCTGTATTAACATGAAGAAGATATAGTAATAAGAGTTTGTAAGTATGGTTAGTACAAGAGTAGAGAAAGTCATGTGAGTGCAACACATCAGATATCTGTATTAACATGAAGAAGATATAGTAATAAGAGTTTGTAAGTATGGTTAGTACAAGAGTAGAGAAAGTCATGTGAACGTAACACATCAGATATCTGTATTAACGTAAAGAAGATATAGTAATAAGAGTTTGTAAGAATGGTTAGGAGAAGAGTAGAGAAAGTGATGTGAGTGTAACACATCAGATATCTGTATTAACATGAAGAAGATATAGTAAAAAGAGTTTGTAAGAATGGTTAGTACAAGAGTAGAGAAAGTCATGTGAACGTAACACATCAGATATCTGTATTAACATGAAGAAGATATAGGAATAAGAGTTTGTAAGAATGGTTAGCAGAAGAGTAGAGAAAGTCATGTGAACGTAACACATCAGATATCTGTATTAACGTAAAGAAGATATAGTAATAAGAGTTTGTAAGAATGGTTAGCAGAAGAGTAGAGAAAGTCATGTGAATGTAACATGTGAGATATAAGTTAAACTGTACATAATTAGTCGATTTTTCTATAAACACAAAAGTACCCTAGTCCTGTAAGTTTTGTCCTGGTGAAAATGTACGGAAAATTTGTTTGATTTTCGTATAAAAAACCCTAAAAATGTCGGCTTTTGTCTTTGTGAAACTACTTTTAAGAGTATGGAGTGGGAAATCACTACATTTTGTGTTTTTATTAGTAAAATTCAGTAATATTTTTACTTTTGTATGTTACATGATGTACACTATGTACATGTACGGTAGTAGTACTTTTGTACTAAATCACTACATTTTGTGTTTTTATTAGTAAAATTCAGTAATATTTTTACTTTTGTATGTTACATGATGTACACTATGTACATGTACGGTAGTAGTACTTTTGTACTAAATCACTACATTTTGTGTTTTTATTAGTAAAATTCAGTAATATTTTTACTTTTGTATGTTACATGATGTACACTATGTACATGTACGGTAGTAGTACTTTTGTACTAAATCACTACATTTTGTGTTTTTATTAGTAAAATTCAGTAATATTTTTACTTTTGTATGTTACATGATGTACACTATGTTACACTATGTACGGTAGTAGTACTTTTGTACTAAATCACTACATTTTGTGTTTTTATTAGTAAAATTCAGTAATATTTTTACTTTTGTATGTTACATGATGTACACTATGTACATGTACGGTAGTAGTACTTTTGTACTAAATCACTACATTTTGTGTTTTTATTAGTAAAATTCAGTAATATTTTTACTTTTGTATGTTACATGATGTACACTATGTTACACTATGTACATGTACGGTAGTAGTACTTTTGTACTAAATCACTACATTTTGTGTTTTTATTAGTAAAATTCAGTAATATTTTTACTTTTGTATGTTACATGATGTACACTATGTACATGTACGGTAGTAGTACTTTTGTACTAAATCACTACATTTTGTGTTTTTATTAGTAAAATTCAGTAATATTTTTACTTTTGTATGTTACATGATGTACACTATGTACATGTACGGTAGTAGTACTTTTGTACTAAATCACTACATTTTGTGTTTTTATTAGTAAAATTCAGTAATATTTTTACTTTTGTATGTTACATGATGTACACTATGTACATGTACGGTAGTAGTACTTTTGTACTAAATCACTACATTTTGTGTTTTTATTAGTAAAATTCAGTAATATTTTTACTTTTGTATGTTACATGATGTACACTATGTACATGTACGGTAGTAGTACTTTTGTACTAAATCACTACATTTTGTGTTTTTATTAGTAAAATTCAGTAATATTTTTACTTTTGTATGTTACATGATGTACACTATGTACATGTACGGTAGTAGTACTTTTGTACTAAATCACTACATTTTGTGTTTTTATTAGTAAAATTCAGTAATATTTTTACTTTTGTATGTTACATGATGTACACTATGTACATGTACGGTAGTAGTACTTTTGTACTAAATCACTACATTTTGTGTTTTTATTAGTAAAATTCAGTAATATTTTTACTTTTGTATGTTACATGATGTACACTATGTACATGTACGGTAGTAGTACTTTTGTACTAAATCACTACATTTTGTGTTTTTATTAGTAAAATTCAGTAATATTTTTACTTTTGTATGTTACATGATGTACACTATGTTACACTATGTACATGTACGGTAGTAGTACTTTTGTACTAAATCACTACATTTTGTGTTTTTATTAGTAAAATTCAGTAATATTTTTACTTTTGTATGTTACATGATGTACACTATGTACGGTAGTAGTACTTTTGTACTAAATCACTACATTTTGTGTTTTTATTAGTAAAATTCAGTAATATTTTTACTTTTGTATGTTACATGATGTACACTATGTTACACTATGTACATGTACGGTAGTAGTACTTTTGTACTAAATCACTACATTTTGTGTTTTTATTAGTAAAATTCAGTAATATTTTTACTTTTGTATGTTACATGATGTACACTATGTTACACTATGTACGGTAGTAGTACTTTTGTACTAAATCACTACATTTTGTGTTTTTATTAGTAAAATTCAGTAATATTTTTACTTTTGTATGTTACATGATGTACACTATGTACATGTACGGTAGTAGTACTTTTGTACTAAATCACTACATTTTGTGTTTTTATTAGTAAAATTCAGTAATATTTTTACTTTTGTATGTTACATGATGTACACTATGTTACACTATGTACATGTACGGTAGTAGTACTTTTGTACTAAATCACTACATTTTGTGTTTTTATTAGTAAAATTCAGTAATATTTTTACTTTTGTATGTTACATGATGTACACTATGTTACATGTACGGTAGTAGTACTTTTGTACTAAATCACTACATTTTGTGTTTTTATTAGTAAAATTCAGTAATATTTTTACTTTTGTATGTTACATGATGTACACTATGTTACACTATGTACGGTAGTAGTACTTTTGTACTAAATCACTACATTTTGTGTTTTTATTAGTAAAATTCAGTAATATTTTTACTTTTGTATGTTACATGATGTACACTATGTTACACTATGTACATGTACGGTAGTAGTACTTTTGTACTAAATCACTACATTTTGTGTTTTTATTAGTAAAATTCAGTAATATTTTTACTTTTGTATGTTACATGATGTACACTATGTTACACTATGTACATGTACGGTAGTAGTACTTTTGTACTAAATCACTACATTTTGTGTTTTTATTAGTAAAATTCAGTAATATTTTTACTTTTGTATGTTACATGATGTACACTATGTTACATGTACGGTAGTAGTACTTTTGTACTAAATCACTACATTTTGTGTTTTTATTAGTAAAATTCAGTAATATTTTTACTTTTGTATGTTACATGATGTACACTATGTTACACTATGTACGGTAGTAGTACTTTTGTACTAAATCACTACATTTTGTGTTTTTATTAGTAAAATTCAGTAATATTTTTACTTTTGTATGTTACATGATGTACACTATGTTACACTATGTACATGTACGGTAGTAGTACTTTTGTACTAAATCACTACATTTTGTGTTTTTATTAGTAAAATTCAGTAATATTTTTACTTTTGTATGTTACATGATGTACACTATGTTACACTATGTACATGTACGGTAGTAGTACTTTTGTACTAAATCACTACATTTTGTGTTTTTATTAGTAAAATTCAGTAATATTTTTACTTTTGTATGTTACATGATGTACACTATGTTACACTATGTACGGTAGTAGTACTTTTGTACTAAATCACTACATTTTGTGTTTTTATTAGTAAAATTCAGTAATATTTTTACTTTTGTATGTTACATGATGTACACTATGTACATGTACGGTAGTAGTACTTTTGTACTAAATCACTACATTTTGTGTTTTTATTAGTAAAATTCAGTAATATTTTTACTTTTGTATGTTACATGATGTACACTATGTTACACTATGTACATGTACGGTAGTAGTACTTTTGTACTAAATCACTACATTTTGTGTTTTTATTAGTAAAATTCAGTAATATTTTTACTTTTGTATGTTACATGATGTACACTATGTTACACTATGTACATGTACGGTAGTAGTACTTTTGTACTAAATCACTACATTTTGTGTTTTTATTAGTAAAATTCAGTAATATTTTTACTTTTGTATGTTACATGATGTACACTATGTTACACTATGTACATGTACGGTAGTAGTACTTTTGTACTAAATCACTACATTTTGTGTTTTTATTAGTAAAATTCAGTAATATTTTTACTTTTGTATGTTACATGATGTACACTATGTTACACTATGTACGGTAGTAGTACTTTTGTACTAAATCACTACATTTTGTGTTTTTATTAGTAAAATTCAGTAATATTTTTACTTTTGTATGTTACATGATGTACACTATGTTACACTATGTACATGTACGGTAGTAGTACTTTTGTACTAAATCACTACATTTTGTGTTTTTATTAGTAAAATTCAGTAATATTTTTACTTTTGTATGTTACATGATGTACACTATGTTACACTATGTACATGTACGGTAGTAGTACTTTTGTACTAAATCACTACATTTTGTGTTTTTATTAGTAAAATTCAGTAATATTTTTACTTTTGTATGTTACATGATGTACACTATGTTACACTATGTACGGTAGTAGTACTTTTGTACTAAATCACTACATTTTGTGTTTTTATTAGTAAAATTCAGTAATATTTTTACTTTTGTATGTTACATGATGTACACTATGTTACACTATGTACATGTACGGTAGTAGTACTTTTGTACTAAATCACTACATTTTGTGTTTTTATTAGTAAAATTCAGTAATATTTTTACTTTTGTATGTTACATGATGTACACTATGTTACACTATGTACATGTACGGTAGTAGTACTTTTGTACTAAATCACTACATTTTGTGTTTTTATTAGTAAAATTCAGTAATATTTTTACTTTTGTATGTTACATGATGTACACTATGTTACATGTACGGTAGTAGTACTTTTGTACTAAATCACTACATTTTGTGTTTTTATTAGTAAAATTCAGTAATATTTTTACTTTTGTATGTTACATGATGTACACTATGTACATGTACGGTAGTAGTACTTTTGTACTAAATCACTACATTTTGTGTTTTTATTAGTAAAATTCAGTAATATTTTTACTTTTGTATGTTACATGATGTACACTATGTTACACTATGTACATGTACGGTAGTAGTACTTTTGTACTAAATCACTACATTTTGTGTTTTTATTAGTAAAATTCAGTAATATTTTTACTTTTGTATGTTACATGATGTACACTATGTACATGTACGGTAGTAGTACTTTTGTACTAAATCACTACATTTTGTGTTTTTATTAGTAAAATTCAGTAATATTTTTACTTTTGTATGTTACATGATGTACACTATGTTACACTATGTACGGTAGTAGTACTTTTGTACTAAATCACTACATTTTGTGTTTTTATTAGTAAAATTCAGTAATATTTTTACTTTTGTATGTTACATGATGTACACTATGTTACACTATGTACGGTAGTAGTACTTTTGTACTAAATCACTACATTTTGTGTTTTTATTAGTAAAATTCAGTAATATTTTTACTTTTGTATGTTACATGATGTACACTATGTTACACTATGTACGGTAGTAGTACTTTTGTACTAAATCACTACATTTTGTGTTTTTATTAGTAAAATTCAGTAATATTTTTACTTTTGTATGTTACATGATGTACACTATGTTACACTATGTACGGTAGTAGTACTTTTGTACTAAATCACTACATTTTGTGTTTTTATTAGTAAAATTCAGTAATATTTTTACTTTTGTATGTTACATGATGTACACTATGTACATGTACGGTAGTAGTACTTTTGTACTAAATCACTACATTTTGTGTTTTTATTAGTAAAATTCAGTAATATTTTTACTTTTGTATGTTACATGATGTACACTATGTTACACTATGTACATGTACGGTAGTAGTACTTTTGTACTAAATCACTACATTTTGTGTTTTTATTAGTAAAATTCAGTAATATTTTTACTTTTGTATGTTACATGATGTACACTATGTTACACTATGTACGGTAGTAGTACTTTTGTACTAAATCACTACATTTTGTGTTTTTATTAGTAAAATTCAGTAATATTTTTACTTTTGTATGTTACATGATGTACACTATGTTACACTATGTACGGTAGTAGTACTTTTGTACTAAATCACTACATTTTGTGTTTTTATTAGTAAAATTCAGTAATATTTTTACTTTTGTATGTTACATGATGTACACTATGTACATGTACGGTAGTAGTACTTTTGTACTAAATCACTACATTTTGTGTTTTTATTAGTAAAATTCAGTAATATTTTTACTTTTGTATGTTACATGATGTACACTATGTTACACTATGTACATGTACGGTAGTAGTACTTTTGTACTAAATCACTACATTTTGTGTTTTTATTAGTAAAATTCAGTAATATTTTTACTTTTGTATGTTACATGATGTACACTATGTTACATGTACGGTAGTAGTACTTTTGTACTAAATCACTACATTTTGTGTTTTTATTAGTAAAATTCAGTAATATTTTTACTTTTGTATGTTACATGATGTACACTATGTTACACTATGTACATGTACGGTAGTAGTACTTTTGTACTAAATCACTACATTTTGTGTTTTTATTAGTAAAATTCAGTAATATTTTTACTTTTGTATGTTACATGATGTACACTATGTTACACTATGTACGGTAGTAGTACTTTTGTACTAAATCACTACATTTTGTGTTTTTATTAGTAAAATTCAGTAATATTTTTACTTTTGTATGTTACATGATGTACACTATGTACATGTACGGTAGTAGTACTTTTGTACTAAATCACTACATTTTGTGTTTTTATTAGTAAAATTCAGTAATATTTTTACTTTTGTATGTTACATGATGTACACTATGTTACACTATGTACATGTACGGTAGTAGTACTTTTGTACTAAATCACTACATTTTGTGTTTTTATTAGTAAAATTCAGTAATATTTTTACTTTTGTATGTTACATGATGTACACTATGTTACATGTACGGTAGTAGTACTTTTGTACTAAATCACTACATTTTGTGTTTTTATTAGTAAAATTCAGTAATATTTTTACTTTTGTATGTTACATGATGTACACTATGTTACACTATGTACGGTAGTAGTACTTTTGTACTAAATCACTACATTTTGTGTTTTTATTAGTAAAATTCAGTAATATTTTTACTTTTGTATGTTACATGATGTACACTATGTTACACTATGTACATGTACGGTAGTAGTACTTTTGTACTAAATCACTACATTTTGTGTTTTTATTAGTAAAATTCAGTAATATTTTTACTTTTGTATGTTACATGATGTACACTATGTTACACTATGTACGGTAGTAGTACTTTTGTACTAAATCACTACATTTTGTGTTTTTATTAGTAAAATTCAGTAATATTTTTACTTTTGTATGTTACATGATGTACACTATGTTACACTATGTACGGTAGTAGTACTTTTGTACTAAATCACTACATTTTGTGTTTTTATTAGTAAAATTCAGTAATATTTTTACTTTTGTATGTTACATGATGTACACTATGTACATGTACGGTAGTAGTACTTTTGTACTAAATCACTACATTTTGTGTTTTTATTAGTAAAATTCAGTAATATTTTTACTTTTGTATGTTACATGATGTACACTATGTTACACTATGTACATGTACGGTAGTAGTACTTTTGTACTAAATCACTACATTTTGTGTTTTTATTAGTAAAATTCAGTAATATTTTTACTTTTGTATGTTACATGATGTACACTATGTACATGTACGGTAGTAGTACTTTTGTACTAAATCACTACATTTTGTGTTTTTATTAGTAAAATTCAGTAATATTTTTACTTTTGTATGTTACATGATGTACACTATGTTACACTATGTACGGTAGTAGTACTTTTGTACTAAATCACTACATTTTGTGTTTTTATTAGTAAAATTCAGTAATATTTTTACTTTTGTATGTTACATGATGTACACTATGTTACACTATGTACGGTAGTAGTACTTTTGTACTAAATCACTACATTTTGTGTTTTTATTAGTAAAATTCAGTAATATTTTTACTTTTGTATGTTACATGATGTACACTATGTTACACTATGTACGGTAGTAGTACTTTTGTACTAAATCACTACATTTTGTGTTTTTATTAGTAAAATTCAGTAATATTTTTACTTTTGTATGTTACATGATGTACACTATGTTACACTATGTACGGTAGTAGTACTTTTGTACTAAATCACTACATTTTGTGTTTTTATTAGTAAAATTCAGTAATATTTTTACTTTTGTATGTTACATGATGTACACTATGTACATGTACGGTAGTAGTACTTTTGTACTAAATCACTACATTTTGTGTTTTTATTAGTAAAATTCAGTAATATTTTTACTTTTGTATGTTACATGATGTACACTATGTTACACTATGTACATGTACGGTAGTAGTACTTTTGTACTAAATCACTACATTTTGTGTTTTTATTAGTAAAATTCAGTAATATTTTTACTTTTGTATGTTACATGATGTACACTATGTTACACTATGTACTGTACGGTAGTAGTACTTTTGTACTAAATCACTACATTTTGTGTTTTTATTAGTAAAATTCAGTAATATTTTTACTTTTGTATGTTACATGATGTACACTATGTACAGTACGGTAGTAGTACTTTTGTACTAAATCACTACATTTTGTGTTTTTATTAGTAAAATTCAGTAATATTTTTACTTTTGTATGTTACATGATGTACACTATGTTACACTATGTACGGTAGTAGTACTTTTGTACTAAATCACTACATTTTGTGTTTTTATTAGTAAAATTCAGTAATATTTTTACTTTTGTATGTTACATGATGTACACTATGTTACACTATGTACATGTACGGTAGTAGTACTTTTGTACTAAATCACTACATTTTGTGTTTTTATTAGTAAAATTCAGTAATATTTTTACTTTTGTATGTTACATGATGTACACTATGTTACACTATGTACATGACGGTAGTAGTACTTTTGTACTAAATCACTACATTTTGTGTTTTTATTAGTAAAATTCAGTAATATTTTTACTTTTGTATGTTACATGATGTACACTATGTTACACTATGTACGGTAGTAGTACTTTTGTACTAAATCACTACATTTTGTGTTTTTATTAGTAAAATTCAGTAATATTTTTACTTTTGTATGTTACATGATGTACACTATGTTACACTATGTACGGTAGTAGTACTTTTGTACTAAATCACTACATTTTGTGTTTTTATTAGTAAAATTCAGTAATATTTTTACTTTTGTATGTTACATGATGTACACTATGTTACACTATGTACGGTAGTAGTACTTTTGTACTAAATCACTACATTTTGTGTTTTTATTAGTAAAATTCAGTAATATTTTTACTTTTGTATGTTACATGATGTACACTATGTTACACTATGTACGGTAGTAGTACTTTTGTACTAAATCACTACATTTTGTGTTTTTATTAGTAAAATTCAGTAATATTTTTACTTTTGTATGTTACATGATGTACACTATGTTACACTATGTACGGTAGTAGTACTTTTGTACTAAATCACTACATTTTGTGTTTTTATTAGTAAAATTCAGTAATATTTTTACTTTTGTATGTTACATGATGTACACTATGTTACACTATGTACGGTAGTAGTACTTTTGTACTAAATCACTACATTTTGTGTTTTTATTAGTAAAATTCAGTAATATTTTTACTTTTGTATGTTACATGATGTACACTATGTTACATGTACGGTAGTAGTACTTTTGTACTAAATCACTACATTTTGTGTTTTTATTAGTAAAATTCAGTAATATTTTTACTTTTGTATGTTACATGATGTACACTATGTTACACTATGTACGGTAGTAGTACTTTTGTACTAAATCACTACATTTTGTGTTTTTATTAGTAAAATTCAGTAATATTTTTACTTTTGTATGTTACATGATGTACACTATGTTACACTATGTACATGTACGGTAGTAGTACTTTTGTACTAAATCACTACATTTTGTGTTTTTATTAGTAAAATTCAGTAATATTTTTACTTTTGTATGTTACATGATGTACACTATGTTACACTATGTACATGTACGGTAGTAGTACTTTTGTACTAAATCACTACATTTTGTGTTTTTATTAGTAAAATTCAGTAATATTTTTACTTTTGTATGTTACATGATGTACACTATGTTACACTATGTACATGTACGGTAGTAGTACTTTTGTACTAAATCACTACATTTTGTGTTTTTATTAGTAAAATTCAGTAATATTTTTACTTTTGTATGTTACATGATGTACACTATGTTACACTATGTACATGTACGGTAGTAGTACTTTTGTACTAAATCACTACATTTTGTGTTTTTATTAGTAAAATTCAGTAATATTTTTACTTTTGTATGTTACATGATGTACACTATGTTACACTATGTACATGTACGGTAGTAGTACTTTTGTACTAAATCACTACATTTTGTGTTTTTATTAGTAAAATTCAGTAATATTTTTACTTTTGTATGTTACATGATGTACACTATGTTACACTATGTACGGTAGTAGTACTTTTGTACTAAATCACTACATTTTGTGTTTTTATTAGTAAAATTCAGTAATATTTTTACTTTTGTATGTTACATGATGTACACTATGTTACACTATGTACATGTACGGTAGTAGTACTTTTGTACTAAATCACTACATTTTGTGTTTTTATTAGTAAAATTCAGTAATATTTTTACTTTTGTATGTTACATGATGTACACTATGTTACACTATGTACATGTACGGTAGTAGTACTTTTGTACTAAATCACTACATTTTGTGTTTTTATTAGTAAAATTCAGTAATATTTTTACTTTTGTATGTTACATGATGTACACTATGTTACACTATGTACGGTAGTAGTACTTTTGTACTAAATCACTACATTTTGTGTTTTTATTAGTAAAATTCAGTAATATTTTTACTTTTGTATGTTACATGATGTACACTATGTACACATGTACGGTAGTAGTACTTTTGTACTAAATCACTACATTTTGTGTTTTTATTAGTAAAATTCAGTAATATTTTTACTTTTGTATGTTACATGATGTACACTATGTTACATTCAGTACGGTAGTAGTACTTTTGTACTAAATCACTACATTTTGTGTTTTTATTAGTAAAATTCAGTAATATTTTTACTTTTGTATGTTACATGATGTACACTATGTTACACTATGTACATGTACGGTAGTAGTACTTTTGTACTAAATCACTACATTTTGTGTTTTTATTAGTAAAATTCAGTAATATTTTTACTTTTGTATGTTACATGATGTACACTATGTTACATATGTACGGTAGTAGTACTTTTGTACTAAATCACTACATTTTGTGTTTTTATTAGTAAAATTCAGTAATATTTTTACTTTTGTATGTTACATGATGTACACTATGTTACACTATGTACGGTAGTAGTACTTTTGTACTAAATCACTACATTTTGTGTTTTTATTAGTAAAATTCAGTAATATTTTTACTTTTGTATGTTACATGATGTACACTATGTTACACTATGTACGGTAGTAGTACTTTTGTACTAAATCACTACATTTTGTGTTTTTATTAGTAAAATTCAGTAATATTTTTACTTTTGTATGTTACATGATGTACACTATGTTACACTATGTACGGTAGTAGTACTTTTGTACTAAATCACTACATTTTGTGTTTTTATTAGTAAAATTCAGTAATATTTTTACTTTTGTATGTTACATGATGTACACTATGTTACACTATGTACGGTAGTAGTACTTTTGTACTAAATCACTACATTTTGTGTTTTTATTAGTAAAATTCAGTAATATTTTTACTTTTGTATGTTACATGATGTACACTATGTTACACTATGTACGGTAGTAGTACTTTTGTACTAAATCACTACATTTTGTGTTTTTATTAGTAAAATTCAGTAATATTTTTACTTTTGTATGTTACATGATGTACACTATGTACATGTACGGTAGTAGTACTTTTGTACTAAATCACTACATTTTGTGTTTTTATTAGTAAAATTCAGTAATATTTTTACTTTTGTATGTTACATGATGTACACTATGTTACACTATGTACATGTACGGTAGTAGTACTTTTGTACTAAATCACTACATTTTGTGTTTTTATTAGTAAAATTCAGTAATATTTTTACTTTTGTATGTTACATGATGTACACTATGTTACACTATGTACATGTACGGTAGTAGTACTTTTGTACTAAATCACTACATTTTGTGTTTTTATTAGTAAAATTCAGTAATATTTTTACTTTTGTATGTTACATGATGTACACTATGTACACTATGTACGGTAGTAGTACTTTTGTACTAAATCACTACATTTTGTGTTTTTATTAGTAAAATTCAGTAATATTTTTACTTTTGTATGTTACATGATGTACACTATGTTACACTATGTACGGTAGTAGTACTTTTGTACTAAATCACTACATTTTGTGTTTTTATTAGTAAAATTCAGTAATATTTTTACTTTTGTATGTTACATGATGTACACTATGTACATGTACGGTAGTAGTACTTTTGTACTAAATCACTACATTTTGTGTTTTTATTAGTAAAATTCAGTAATATTTTTACTTTTGTATGTTACATGATGTACACTATGTACATGTACGGTAGTAGTACTTTTGTACTAAATCACTACATTTTGTGTTTTTATTAGTAAAATTCAGTAATATTTTTACTTTTGTATGTTACATGATGTACACTATGTACACTATGTACGGTAGTAGTACTTTTGTACTAAATCACTACATTTTGTGTTTTTATTAGTAAAATTCAGTAATATTTTTACTTTTGTATGTTACATGATGTACACTATGTTACACTATGTACGGTAGTAGTACTTTTGTACTAAATCACTACATTTTGTGTTTTTATTAGTAAAATTCAGTAATATTTTTACTTTTGTATGTTACATGATGTACACTATGTTACACTATGTACGGTAGTAGTACTTTTGTACTAAATCACTACATTTTGTGTTTTTATTAGTAAAATTCAGTAATATTTTTACTTTTGTATGTTACATGATGTACACTATGTTACACTATGTACATACGGTAGTAGTACTTTTGTACTAAATCACTACATTTTGTGTTTTTATTAGTAAAATTCAGTAATATTTTTACTTTTGTATGTTACATGATGTACACTATGTTACACTATGTACATGTACGGTAGTAGTACTTTTGTACTAAATCACTACATTTTGTGTTTTTATTAGTAAAATTCAGTAATATTTTTACTTTTGTATGTTACATGATGTACACTATGTACACTGTACGGTAGTAGTACTTTTGTACTAAATCACTACATTTTGTGTTTTTATTAGTAAAATTCAGTAATATTTTTACTTTTGTATGTTACATGATGTACACTATGTACAATGTACGGTAGTAGTACTTTTGTACTAAATCACTACATTTTGTGTTTTTATTAGTAAAATTCAGTAATATTTTTACTTTTGTATGTTACATGATGTACACTATGTTACATGTACGGTAGTAGTACTTTTGTACTAAATCACTACATTTTGTGTTTTTATTAGTAAAATTCAGTAATATTTTTACTTTTGTATGTTACATGATGTACACTATGTTACACTGTACGGTAGTAGTACTTTTGTACTAAATCACTACATTTTGTGTTTTTATTAGTAAAATTCAGTAATATTTTTACTTTTGTATGTTACATGATGTACACTATGTTACAGATGTACACTATGTTACACTATGTACGGTAGTAGTACTTTTGTACTAAATCACTACATTTTGTGTTTTTATTAGTAAAATTCAGTAATATTTTTACTTTTGTATGTTACATGATGTACACTATGTACACTATGTACGGTAGTAGTACTTTTGTACTAAATCACTACATTTTGTGTTTTTATTAGTAAAATTCAGTAATATTTTTACTTTTGTATGTTACATGATGTACACTATGTTACACTATGTACGGTAGTAGTACTTTTGTACTAAATCACTACATTTTGTGTTTTTATTAGTAAAATTCAGTAATATTTTTACTTTTGTATGTTACATGATGTACACTATGTTACACTATGTACGGTAGTAGTACTTTTGTACTAAATCACTACATTTTGTGTTTTTATTAGTAAAATTCAGTAATATTTTTACTTTTGTATGTTACATGATGTACACTATGTTACACTATGTACGGTAGTAGTACTTTTGTACTAAATCACTACATTTTGTGTTTTTATTAGTAAAATTCAGTAATATTTTTACTTTTGTATGTTACATGATGTACACTATGTTACACTATGTACGGTAGTAGTACTTTTGTACTAAATCACTACATTTTGTGTTTTTATTAGTAAAATTCAGTAATATTTTTACTTTTGTATGTTACATGATGTACACTATGTACACTATGTACGGTAGTAGTACTTTTGTACTAAATCACTACATTTTGTGTTTTTATTAGTAAAATTCAGTAATATTTTTACTTTTGTATGTTACATGATGTACACTATGTTACACTATGTACGGTAGTAGTACTTTTGTACTAAATCACTACATTTTGTGTTTTTATTAGTAAAATTCAGTAATATTTTTACTTTTGTATGTTACATGATGTACACTATGTTACACTATGTACGGTAGTAGTACTTTTGTACTAAATCACTACATTTTGTGTTTTTATTAGTAAAATTCAGTAATATTTTTACTTTTGTATGTTACATGATGTACACTATGTTACACTATGTACATGTACGGTAGTAGTACTTTTGTACTAAATCACTACATTTTGTGTTTTTATTAGTAAAATTCAGTAATATTTTTACTTTTGTATGTTACATGATGTACACTATGTTACACTATGTACATGTACGGTAGTAGTACTTTTGTACTAAATCACTACATTTTGTGTTTTTATTAGTAAAATTCAGTAATATTTTTACTTTTGTATGTTACATGATGTACACTATGTTACACTATGTACATGTACGGTAGTAGTACTTTTGTACTAAATCACTACATTTTGTGTTTTTATTAGTAAAATTCAGTAATATTTTTACTTTTGTATGTTACATGATGTACACTATGTTACACTATGTACATGTACGGTAGTAGTACTTTTGTACTAAATCACTACATTTTGTGTTTTTATTAGTAAAATTCAGTAATATTTTTACTTTTGTATGTTACATGATGTACACTATGTTACACTATGTACGGTAGTAGTACTTTTGTACTAAATCACTACATTTTGTGTTTTTATTAGTAAAATTCAGTAATATTTTTACTTTTGTATGTTACATGATGTACACTATGTTACACTATGTACATGTACGGTAGTAGTACTTTTGTACTAAATCACTACATTTTGTGTTTTTATTAGTAAAATTCAGTAATATTTTTACTTTTGTATGTTACATGATGTACACTATGTTACACTATGTACATGTACGGTAGTAGTACTTTTGTACTAAATCACTACATTTTGTGTTTTTATTAGTAAAATTCAGTAATATTTTTACTTTTGTATGTTACATGATGTACACTATGTTACACTATGTACGGTAGTAGTACTTTTGTACTAAATCACTACATTTTGTGTTTTTATTAGTAAAATTCAGTAATATTTTTACTTTTGTATGTTACATGATGTACACTATGTTACACTATGTACGGTAGTAGTACTTTTGTACTAAATCACTACATTTTGTGTTTTTATTAGTAAAATTCAGTAATATTTTTACTTTTGTATGTTACATGATGTACACTATGTACACATGTACGGTAGTAGTACTTTTGTACTAAATCACTACATTTTGTGTTTTTATTAGTAAAATTCAGTAATATTTTTACTTTTGTATGTTACATGATGTACACTATGTTACACTATGTACATGTACGGTAGTAGTACTTTTGTACTAAATCACTACATTTTGTGTTTTTATTAGTAAAATTCAGTAATATTTTTACTTTTGTATGTTACATGATGTACACTATGTACATGTACGGTAGTAGTACTTTTGTACTAAATCACTACATTTTGTGTTTTTATTAGTAAAATTCAGTAATATTTTTACTTTTGTATGTTACATGATGTACACTATGTTACACTATGTACGGTAGTAGTACTTTTGTACTAAATCACTACATTTTGTGTTTTTATTAGTAAAATTCAGTAATATTTTTACTTTTGTATGTTACATGATGTACACTATGTTACACTATGTACGGTAGTAGTACTTTTGTACTAAATCACTACATTTTGTGTTTTTATTAGTAAAATTCAGTAATATTTTTACTTTTGTATGTTACATGATGTACACTATGTTACACTATGTACGGTAGTAGTACTTTTGTACTAAATCACTACATTTTGTGTTTTTATTAGTAAAATTCAGTAATATTTTTACTTTTGTATGTTACATGATGTACACTATGTTACACTATGTACGGTAGTAGTACTTTTGTACTAAATCACTACATTTTGTGTTTTTATTAGTAAAATTCAGTAATATTTTTACTTTTGTATGTTACATGATGTACACTATGTTACACTATGTACGGTAGTAGTACTTTTGTACTAAATCACTACATTTTGTGTTTTTATTAGTAAAATTCAGTAATATTTTTACTTTTGTATGTTACATGATGTACACTATGTACACTATGTACGGTAGTAGTACTTTTGTACTAAATCACTACATTTTGTGTTTTTATTAGTAAAATTCAGTAATATTTTTACTTTTGTATGTTACATGATGTACACTATGTTACACTATGTACATGTACGGTAGTAGTACTTTTGTACTAAATCACTACATTTTGTGTTTTTATTAGTAAAATTCAGTAATATTTTTACTTTTGTATGTTACATGATGTACACTATGTTACACTATGTACATGTACGGTAGTAGTACTTTTGTACTAAATCACTACATTTTGTGTTTTTATTAGTAAAATTCAGTAATATTTTTACTTTTGTATGTTACATGATGTACACTATGTACATGTACGGTAGTAGTACTTTTGTACTAAATCACTACATTTTGTGTTTTTATTAGTAAAATTCAGTAATATTTTTACTTTTGTATGTTACATGATGTACACTATGTTACACTATGTACGGTAGTAGTACTTTTGTACTAAATCACTACATTTTGTGTTTTTATTAGTAAAATTCAGTAATATTTTTACTTTTGTATGTTACATGATGTACACTATGTACATGTACGGTAGTAGTACTTTTGTACTAAATCACTACATTTTGTGTTTTTATTAGTAAAATTCAGTAATATTTTTACTTTTGTATGTTACATGATGTACACTATGTACATGTACGGTAGTAGTACTTTTGTACTAAATCACTACATTTTGTGTTTTTATTAGTAAAATTCAGTAATATTTTTACTTTTGTATGTTACATGATGTACACTATGTACATGTACGGTAGTAGTACTTTTGTACTAAATCACTACATTTTGTGTTTTTATTAGTAAAATTCAGTAATATTTTTACTTTTGTATGTTACATGATGTACACTATGTACATGTACGGTAGTAGTACTTTTGTACTAAATCACTACATTTTGTGTTTTTATTAGTAAAATTCAGTAATATTTTTACTTTTGTATGTTACATGATGTACACTATGTTACACTATGTACGGTAGTAGTACTTTTGTACTAAATCACTACATTTTGTGTTTTTATTAGTAAAATTCAGTAATATTTTTACTTTTGTATGTTACATGATGTACACTATGTTACACTATGTACATGTACGGTAGTAGTACTTTTGTACTAAATCACTACATTTTGTGTTTTTATTAGTAAAATTCAGTAATATTTTTACTTTTGTATGTTACATGATGTACACTATGTTACACTATGTACATGTACGGTAGTAGTACTTTTGTACTAAATCACTACATTTTGTGTTTTTATTAGTAAAATTCAGTAATATTTTTACTTTTGTATGTTACATGATGTACACTATGTACATGTACGGTAGTAGTACTTTTGTACTAAATCACTACATTTTGTGTTTTTATTAGTAAAATTCAGTAATATTTTTACTTTTGTATGTTACATGATGTACACTATGTACATGTACGGTAGTAGTACTTTTGTACTAAATCACTACATTTTGTGTTTTTATTAGTAAAATTCAGTAATATTTTTACTTTTGTATGTTACATGATGTACACTATGTTACTATGTACGGTAGTAGTACTTTTGTACTAAATCACTACATTTTGTGTTTTTATTAGTAAAATTCAGTAATATTTTTACTTTTGTATGTTACATGATGTACACTATGTACATGTACGGTAGTAGTACTTTTGTACTAAATCACTACATTTTGTGTTTTTATTAGTAAAATTCAGTAATATTTTTACTTTTGTATGTTACATGATGTACACTATGTTACACTATGTACATGTACGGTAGTAGTACTTTTGTACTAAATCACTACATTTTGTGTTTTTATTAGTAAAATTCAGTAATATTTTTACTTTTGTATGTTACATGATGTACACTATGTTACACTATGTACATGTACGGTAGTAGTACTTTTGTACTAAATCACTACATTTTGTGTTTTTATTAGTAAAATTCAGTAATATTTTTACTTTTGTATGTTACATGATGTACACTATGTTACATGTACGGTAGTAGTACTTTTGTACTAAATCACTACATTTTGTGTTTTTATTAGTAAAATTCAGTAATATTTTTACTTTTGTATGTTACATGATGTACACTATGTTACACTATGTACGGTAGTAGTACTTTTGTACTAAATCACTACATTTTGTGTTTTTATTAGTAAAATTCAGTAATATTTTTACTTTTGTATGTTACATGATGTACACTATGTTACACTATGTACATGTACGGTAGTAGTACTTTTGTACTAAATCACTACATTTTGTGTTTTTATTAGTAAAATTCAGTAATATTTTTACTTTTGTATGTTACATGATGTACACTATGTTACACTATGTACGGTAGTAGTACTTTTGTACTAAATCACTACATTTTGTGTTTTTATTAGTAAAATTCAGTAATATTTTTACTTTTGTATGTTACATGATGTACACTATGTTACACTATGTACGGTAGTAGTACTTTTGTACTAAATCACTACATTTTGTGTTTTTATTAGTAAAATTCAGTAATATTTTTACTTTTGTATGTTACATGATGTACACTATGTTACACTATGTACGGTAGTAGTACTTTTGTACTAAATCACTACATTTTGTGTTTTTATTAGTAAAATTCAGTAATATTTTTACTTTTGTATGTTACATGATGTACACTATGTTACACTATGTACGGTAGTAGTACTTTTGTACTAAATCACTACATTTTGTGTTTTTATTAGTAAAATTCAGTAATATTTTTACTTTTGTATGTTACATGATGTACACTATGTACATGTACGGTAGTAGTACTTTTGTACTAAATCACTACATTTTGTGTTTTTATTAGTAAAATTCAGTAATATTTTTACTTTTGTATGTTACATGATGTACACTATGTACATGTACGGTAGTAGTACTTTTGTACTAAATCACTACATTTTGTGTTTTTATTAGTAAAATTCAGTAATATTTTTACTTTTGTATGTTACATGATGTACACTATGTTACACTATGTACGGTAGTAGTACTTTTGTACTAAATCACTACATTTTGTGTTTTTATTAGTAAAATTCAGTAATATTTTTACTTTTGTATGTTACATGATGTACACTATGTACATGTACGGTAGTAGTACTTTTGTACTAAATCACTACATTTTGTGTTTTTATTAGTAAAATTCAGTAATATTTTTACTTTTGTATGTTACATGATGTACACTATGTTACACTATGTACGGTAGTAGTACTTTTGTACTAAATCACTACATTTTGTGTTTTTATTAGTAAAATTCAGTAATATTTTTACTTTTGTATGTTACATGATGTACACTATGTTACACTATGTACATGTACGGTAGTAGTACTTTTGTACTAAATCACTACATTTTGTGTTTTTATTAGTAAAATTCAGTAATATTTTTACTTTTGTATGTTACATGATGTACACTATGTACATGTACGGTAGTAGTACTTTTGTACTAAATCACTACATTTTGTGTTTTTATTAGTAAAATTCAGTAATATTTTTACTTTTGTATGTTACATGATGTACACTATGTTACACTATGTACGGTAGTAGTACTTTTGTACTAAATCACTACATTTTGTGTTTTTATTAGTAAAATTCAGTAATATTTTTACTTTTGTATGTTACATGATGTACACTATGTTACATGTACGGTAGTAGTACTTTTGTACTAAATCACTACATTTTGTGTTTTTATTAGTAAAATTCAGTAATATTTTTACTTTTGTATGTTACATGATGTACACTATGTTACACTATGTACATGTACGGTAGTAGTACTTTTGTACTAAATCACTACATTTTGTGTTTTTATTAGTAAAATTCAGTAATATTTTTACTTTTGTATGTTACATGATGTACACTATGTTACACTATGTACATGTACGGTAGTAGTACTTTTGTACTAAATCACTACATTTTGTGTTTTTATTAGTAAAATTCAGTAATATTTTTACTTTTGTATGTTACATGATGTACACTATGTTACACTATGTACGGTAGTAGTACTTTTGTACTAAATCACTACATTTTGTGTTTTTATTAGTAAAATTCAGTAATATTTTTACTTTTGTATGTTACATGATGTACACTATGTTACACTATGTACATGTACGGTAGTAGTACTTTTGTACTAAATCACTACATTTTGTGTTTTTATTAGTAAAATTCAGTAATATTTTTACTTTTGTATGTTACATGATGTACACTATGTTACACTATGTACATGTACGGTAGTAGTACTTTTGTACTAAATCACTACATTTTGTGTTTTTATTAGTAAAATTCAGTAATATTTTTACTTTTGTATGTTACATGATGTACACTATGTTACACTATGTACGGTAGTAGTACTTTTGTACTAAATCACTACATTTTGTGTTTTTATTAGTAAAATTCAGTAATATTTTTACTTTTGTATGTTACATGATGTACACTATGTTACACTATGTACATGTACGGTAGTAGTACTTTTGTACTAAATCACTACATTTTGTGTTTTTATTAGTAAAATTCAGTAATATTTTTACTTTTGTATGTTACATGATGTACACTATGTTACACTATGTACGGTAGTAGTACTTTTGTACTAAATCACTACATTTTGTGTTTTTATTAGTAAAATTCAGTAATATTTTTACTTTTGTATGTTACATGATGTACACTATGTTACACTATGTACGGTAGTAGTACTTTTGTACTAAATCACTACATTTTGTGTTTTTATTAGTAAAATTCAGTAATATTTTTACTTTTGTATGTTACATGATGTACACTATGTTACACTATGTACATGTACGGTAGTAGTACTTTTGTACTAAATCACTACATTTTGTGTTTTTATTAGTAAAATTCAGTAATATTTTTACTTTTGTATGTTACATGATGTACACTATGTACATGTACGGTAGTAGTACTTTTGTACTAAATCACTACATTTTGTGTTTTTATTAGTAAAATTCAGTAATATTTTTACTTTTGTATGTTACATGATGTACACTATGTTACACTATGTACGGTAGTAGTACTTTTGTACTAAATCACTACATTTTGTGTTTTTATTAGTAAAATTCAGTAATATTTTTACTTTTGTATGTTACATGATGTACACTATGTACATGTACGGTAGTAGTACTTTTGTACTAAATCACTACATTTTGTGTTTTTATTAGTAAAATTCAGTAATATTTTTACTTTTGTATGTTACATGATGTACACTATGTTACATGTACGGTAGTAGTACTTTTGTACTAAATCACTACATTTTGTGTTTTTATTAGTAAAATTCAGTAATATTTTTACTTTTGTATGTTACATGATGTACACTATGTTACATGTACGGTAGTAGTACTTTTGTACTAAATCACTACATTTTGTGTTTTTATTAGTAAAATTCAGTAATATTTTTACTTTTGTATGTTACATGATGTACACTATGTACATGTACGGTAGTAGTACTTTTGTACTAAATCACTACATTTTGTGTTTTTATTAGTAAAATTCAGTAATATTTTTACTTTTGTATGTTACATGATGTACACTATGTTACACTATGTACATGTACGGTAGTAGTACTTTTGTACTAAATCACTACATTTTGTGTTTTTATTAGTAAAATTCAGTAATATTTTTACTTTTGTATGTTACATGATGTACACTATGTTACACTATGTACGGTAGTAGTACTTTTGTACTAAATCACTACATTTTGTGTTTTTATTAGTAAAATTCAGTAATATTTTTACTTTTGTATGTTACATGATGTACACTATGTTACACTATGTACGGTAGTAGTACTTTTGTACTAAATCACTACATTTTGTGTTTTTATTAGTAAAATTCAGTAATATTTTTACTTTTGTATGTTACATGATGTACACTATGTACGGTAGTAGTACTTTTGTACTAAATCACTACATTTTGTGTTTTTATTAGTAAAATTCAGTAATATTTTTACTTTTGTATGTTACATGATGTACACTATGTTACACTATGTACGGTAGTAGTACTTTTGTACTAAATCACTACATTTTGTGTTTTTATTAGTAAAATTCAGTAATATTTTTACTTTTGTATGTTACATGATGTACACTATGTTACACTATGTACGGTAGTAGTACTTTTGTACTAAATCACTACATTTTGTGTTTTTATTAGTAAAATTCAGTAATATTTTTACTTTTGTATGTTACATGATGTACACTATGTACATGTACGGTAGTAGTACTTTTGTACTAAATCACTACATTTTGTGTTTTTATTAGTAAAATTCAGTAATATTTTTACTTTTGTATGTTACATGATGTACACTATGTTACACTATGTACGGTAGTAGTACTTTTGTACTAAATCACTACATTTTGTGTTTTTATTAGTAAAATTCAGTAATATTTTTACTTTTGTATGTTACATGATGTACACTATGTTACACTATGTACATGTACGGTAGTAGTACTTTTGTACTAAATCACTACATTTTGTGTTTTTATTAGTAAAATTCAGTAATATTTTTACTTTTGTATGTTACATGATGTACACTATGTACATGTACGGTAGTAGTACTTTTGTACTAAATCACTACATTTTGTGTTTTTATTAGTAAAATTCAGTAATATTTTTACTTTTGTATGTTACATGATGTACACTATGTTACACTATGTACGGTAGTAGTACTTTTGTACTAAATCACTACATTTTGTGTTTTTATTAGTAAAATTCAGTAATATTTTTACTTTTGTATGTTACATGATGTACACTATGTACATGTACGGTAGTAGTACTTTTGTACTAAATCACTACATTTTGTGTTTTTATTAGTAAAATTCAGTAATATTTTTACTTTTGTATGTTACATGATGTACACTATGTACGGTAGTAGTACTTTTGTACTAAATCACTACATTTTGTGTTTTTATTAGTAAAATTCAGTAATATTTTTACTTTTGTATGTTACATGATGTACACTATGTTACACTATGTACACTATGTACGGTAGTAGTACTTTTGTACTAAATCACTACATTTTGTGTTTTTATTAGTAAAATTCAGTAATATTTTTACTTTTGTATGTTACATGATGTACACTATGTACATGTACGGTAGTAGTACTTTTGTACTAAATCACTACATTTTGTGTTTTTATTAGTAAAATTCAGTAATATTTTTACTTTTGTATGTTACATGATGTACACTATGTACGGTAGTAGTACTTTTGTACTAAATCACTACATTTTGTGTTTTTATTAGTAAAATTCAGTAATATTTTTACTTTTGTATGTTACATGATGTACACTATGTTACACTATGTACACTATGTACGGTAGTAGTACTTTTGTACTAAATCACTACATTTTGTGTTTTTATTAGTAAAATTCAGTAATATTTTTACTTTTGTATGTTACATGATGTACACTATGTACGGTAGTAGTACTTTTGTACTAAATCACTACATTTTGTGTTTTTATTAGTAAAATTCAGTAATATTTTTACTTTTGTATGTTACATGATGTACACTATGTACATGTACGGTAGTAGTACTTTTGTACTAAATCACTACATTTTGTGTTTTTATTAGTAAAATTCAGTAATATTTTTACTTTTGTATGTTACATGATGTACACTATGTTACACTATGTACGGTAGTAGTACTTTTGTACTAAATCACTACATTTTGTGTTTTTATTAGTAAAATTCAGTAATATTTTTACTTTTGTATGTTACATGATGTACACTATGTTACACTATGTACGGTAGTAGTACTTTTGTACTAAATCACTACATTTTGTGTTTTTATTAGTAAAATTCAGTAATATTTTTACTTTTGTATGTTACATGATGTACACTATGTTACACTATGTACAGTAGTACTTTTGTACTAAATCACTACATTTTGTGTTTTTATTAGTAAAATTCAGTAATATTTTTACTTTTGTATGTTACATGATGTACACTATGTTACACTATGTACAGTAGTACTTTTGTACTAAATCACTACATTTTGTGTTTTTATTTTCTATTTTTCGAAAAAAATCAGCTAATTTCTTTAGTTTGGTTTTACCATGACAAAGCAGAAATCATTAGATTTTCCGGAGTTTCTTAATAAATTGACCTATTTTTTTAGTTTTGTTTCACCATGACAAATCCATATATCAAGAGTTATATCATATTTCAAGAGTTTCTTGATAAATTGGTCAATTTTTTCAGTTCGGTCTTTCCATGACAAGACTCCAAATCACTAGATTTTCTCGGTATTTCAAAAAATTAGCTGATTTTTTTAGTTTAGTTTTACCAAGACAAAACTATTTATCACAAGTTTTTCCGGATTTTCGAAAAATTAGCTGATTGTTCTTAGTTTGGTTGTACCATGACAGAATCAGATGTTACTAGAGTTTCTGTTTGATTGTTTCTTTTTTCTTTTCTTTTTTTTTTTTTGATAAATTGAAGGATTTTTAAAATTTGGTTTTACCATGACAAAACAAGAAATAACTATATTTTCTCGGATATTGTAAAAATAAACTAATTTTATGAGTTTGATTTTACCATGACAAAACCAGACGTGACTAGCATTACTGGGTTTTTCGAAAAATTAGTTAATTTTTATAGTTTGCTTTTACCATGACAAAACCAGAAATCACTAGATTTTCTGGGTTTTTCTAAAAATTAGCTAATTTTTTTGAGTTTGGTTTTACCATAACAAAACCAGAAATCACTAGATTTTCTCGCTTTTTGGAAAATTTAGCTAATTTTTTTAGTTTCGTTTTACCGTGACAAAACCAAAAATCACTAGATTTTCTAGAGTTTGTTCATAAATTGGCCTATTTTATGAGTTTGGTTTTACCATGACAACACCAGATATCACTAGATTTTCTCGGTTTTTCGAAAAATTAGCTAATTTTTCGAGTTTGGTTTTCCAATGACAAAACCAGAAATCACAAAATTTTCTCGGTTTTTCGAAAAATTAGCTAAATTTATGAGTTTGATTTCACCATGAAAAAACCAGAAATTAGTAGAACTTTTCCATTTTTCGAAAAAATTAACGAATTTTTTGAGTTTGGTTTACCATGACAAAACCACAAATCACTAGATTTTCCGGAGTTTCTTGATATATTGACCTAGTTTTTGAGTTTGGTTTTACTAGGACAAAACCTGAAATCATTAGATTTTCTGGAGTTTCTTGATAAATTGGCCTATTTTTTGAGTTAGGGTTTACCATGACAAAACCAGAAATCACTAGATTTTCTGGAGCTTGGTAATAAATTCACCTACTTTTTGAGTTTGGTTTTACCACGACAAAACAAGAAATCACTATATCCTCTCGGTTTTCTAAAAATTAGCTAATTTTTATAGTTTGGTTTTACCATGACAAAAGCCAGGAATCACTGGATTTTCTGAAGTTTTTTGAAAAATTGAGCAACTCCTTGAGTTTGGTTTTACCATAACAAAACCAGAAATCACTAGATTTTCTCGCTTTCCGAAAAATTAGCTAATTTCTTTAGTTTGATTTTACCATGACAAACCAGAAATCACTGGATTTTCTCTATTTTTCGAAAAAATCAGCTAATTTCTTTAGTTTCGTTTTACCATGACAAAACCAAAAATCCATAGATTTTCTAGAGTTTCTTGATAAATTGGCCTCTTTTTTGAGTTTGAGTTTACCATGACAACACCAGCTATCACTAGATTATCTCGGTTATTCGAAAAATCAGCTAATTTTTTAGTTTGTTTGTAGCATGAAAAAACCAGATGTCACTAGAGTTTCTTTCTTTCGTTTGTTTGTTTGTTTTTGTTATTGTTTTTTTATTAAATTGAAGGATTTTTTGAATTTGGTTTTACTATGACAACAAAGAAATCAGTATATTTTCTCGGTTTTCTAAAAATTAGCTAATTTTTATAGTTTGGGTTTACCATGACAAAGGCCAGGAATCCCTAGATTTTCTGGAGTTTTTGGAAAAATTGAGCAATTCCTTTAGTTTGGTTTTACCATAACAAAGCCAGAAATCACTAGATTTACTCGGTTTTTCTAAAAATTAGCTAATCTTATGAGTTTGGAATTATCACGACAAAACCAGTAATTAGTAGAATTTCCCGGTTTTTCGAAAAAATTAGCTAATCTTTTGAATTTTGTTTACCATGACATAACCACAAATCACCAGATTTACCGGAGTTTCTTGACAAATTGGCCTATTTTTTGATTTTGGTTTTACTAGGACAAAACCAGAAACCAGTAGAGCTTCTGGGTTTTTCGAAAAATTAGCTAATTTATTAGTTTGGTTTACCATGACAAAACCAGAAATTAGCAGATTTTCTCGCTTTTTCGAAAAATTAGCTAACTTTTTGAGTTTCGTTTTACCCTGGCAAAACCAAAAATCCATGGATTTTCTAGAGTTTCTTGATAAATTGGCCTATTTTTTGTTTGCTTTTACCATGACACCACCAGCTATCACTAGATTTTCTCGGTTTTTCGAAAAATCAGCTATTTTTTTTAGTTTGTTTGTAGCATGACAAAACCAGATGTCACTAGTTTCTTTCGTTTTTTTTTTGATAAATTGAAGGGTTTTTTGAATTTGGTTTTACTATGACAAAACAAGAAATCACTATATTTTCTCGGTTTTCTAAATATTAGCTAACTTTTATAGTTTGGTTTTACTATGACAAAACCAGAAATCACTAGATTTTCTCGGTATTTCAAGAAATAAAGCTAATTTTTTGAGTTTGGTTTTACCATGACAAAACCAGAAATCACTAGATTTTCTTGGTATTTCAAGAAATAAAGCTAATTTTTTGAGTTTGGTTTTACTATGACAAAACCAGAAATCACTAGATTTTCTCGGTATTTCAAGAAATAAAGCTAATTTTTTGAGTTTGGTTTACCATGACAAAACCAGAAATCACTAGATTTTCTCTGTATTTCAAGAAATAAAGCTAATTTTTTGAGTTTGGTTTACCATGACAAAACCAGAAATCACTAGATTTTCTCGGTATTTCAAGAAATAAAGCTAATTTTTTGAGTTTGGTTTACCATGACAAAACCAGAAATCACTAGATTTTCTCGGTATTTCAAGAAATAAAGCTAATTTTTTGAGTTTGGTTTACCATGACAAAACCAGAAATCACTAGATTTTCTCGGTATTTCAAGAAATAAAGCTAATTTTTTGAGTTTGGTTTACTATGACAAAACCAGAAATCACTAGATTTTCTCGGTATTTCAAGAAATAAAGCTAATTTTTTGAGTTTGGTTTACCATGACAAAACCAGAAATCACTAGATTTTCTCTGTATTTCAAGAAATAAAGCTAATTTTTTGAGTTTGGTTTACCATGACAAAACCAGAAATCACTAGATTTTCTCTGTATTTCAAGAAATAAAGCTAATTTTTTGAGTTTGGTTTACCGTGACAAAACCAGAAATCACTAGATTTTCTCGGTATTTCAAGAAATAAAGCTAATTTTTTGAGTTTGGTTTACCATGACAAAACCAGAAATCACTAGATTTTCTCTGTATTTCAAGAAATAAAGCTAATTTTTTGAGTTTGGTTTACCATGACAAAACCAGAAATCACTAGATTTTCTCTGTATTTCAAGAAATAAAGCTAATTTTTTGAGTTTGGTTTACCATGACAAAACCAGAAATCATTAGATTTTCTCGGTATTTCAAGAAATAAAGCTAATTTTTTGAGTTTGGTTTTACTATGACAAAACCAGAAATCACTAGATTTTCTCGGTATTTCAAGAAATAAAGCTAATTTTTTGAGTTTGGTTTACCATGACAAAACCAGAAATCACTAGATTTTCTCGGTATTTCAAGAAATAAAGCTAATTTTTTGAGTTTGGTTTACCATGACAAAACCAGAAATGACTAGATTTTCTCGGTATTTCAAGAAATAAAGCTAATTTTTTGAGTTTGGTTTACCATGACAAAACCAGAAATCACTAGATTTTCTCGGTATTTCAAGAAATAAAGCTAATTTTTTGAGTTTGGTTTACCATGACAAAACCAGAAATCACTAGATTTTCTCGGTATTTCAAGAAATAAAGCT
This sequence comes from Tenodera sinensis, assembly GCA_030765045.1. NCBI lineage: Eukaryota > Metazoa > Arthropoda > Insecta > Mantodea > Mantidae > Tenodera > Tenodera sinensis. The sequence continues at coordinate 315,890,550 of CM060962.1, forward strand.
AATTTTTTGAGTTTGGTTTTACTATGACAAAACCAGAAATCACTAGATTTTCTCGGTATTTCAAGAAATAAAGCTAATTTTTTGAGTTTGGTTTTACTATGACAAAACCAGAAATCACTAGATTTTCTCGGTATTTCAAGAAATAAAGCTAATTTTTTGAGTTTGGTTTTACTATGACAAAACCAGAAATCACTAGATTTTCTCGGTATTTCAAGAAATAAAGCTAATTTTTTGAGTTTGGTTTACCATGACAAAACCAGAAATCACTAGATTTTCTCGGTATTTCAAGAAATAAAGCTAATTTTTTGAGTTTGGTTTACCATGACAAAACCAGAAATCACTAGATTTTCTCGGTATTTCAAGAAATAAAGCTAATTTTTTTAGTTTGGTTTTACTATGACAAAACCAGAAATCACTAGATTTTCTCGGTATTTCAAGAAATAAAGCTAATTTTTTGAGTTTGGTTTTACGATGACAAAACGAGAAATCACTAGATTTTCTCGGTATTTCAAGAAATAAAGCTAATTTTTTGAGTTTGGTTTTACTATGACAAAACCAGAAATCACTAGATTTTCTCGGTATTTCAAGAAACAAAGCTAATTTTTTGAGTTTGGTTTACCATGACAAAACCAGAAATCACTAGATTTTCTCGGTATTTCAAGAAATAAAGCTAATTTTTTGAGTTTGGTTTACCATGACAAAACCAGAAATCACTAGATTTTCTCGGCATTTCAAGAAATAAAGCTAATTTTTTGAGTTTGGTTTTACTATGACAAAACCAGAAATCACTAGATTTTCTCGGTATTTCAAGAAATAAAGCTAATTTTTTGAGTTTGGTTTTACTATGACTAAACCAGAAATCACTAGATTTTCTCGGTATTTCAAGAAATAAAGCTAATTTTTTGAGTTTGGTTTACCATGACAAAACCAGAAATCACTAGATTTTCTCTGTATTTCAAGAAATAAAGCTAATTTTTTGAGTTTGGTTTACCATGACAAAACCAGAAATCACTAGATTTTCTCGGTATTTCAAGAAATAAAGCTAATTTTTTGAGTTTGGTTTTACTATGACAAAACCAGAAATCACTAGATTTTCTCGGTATCTCAAGAAATAAAGCTAATTTTTTGAGTTTGGTTTACCATGACAAAACCAGAAATCACTAGATTTTCTCGGTATTTCAAGAAAAAAAGCTAATTTTTTGAGTTTGGTTTACCATGACAAAACCAGAAATCACTAGAATTTCTCGGTATTTCAAGAAATAAAGCTAATTTTTTGAGTTTGGTTTACCATGACAAAACCAGAAATCACTAGATTTTCTCGGTATTTCAAGAAATAAAGCTAATTTTTTGAGTTTGGTTTTACCATGACAAAACCAGAAATCACTAGATTTTCTCGGTATTTCAAGAAATAAAGCTAATTTTTTGAGTTTGGTTTCACTATGACAAAACCAGAAATCACTAGATTTTCTCGGTATTTCAAGAAATAAAGCTAATTTTTTGAGTTTGGTTTACCATGACAAATCCAGAAATCACTAGATTTTCTCGCTATTTCAAGAAATAAAGCTAATTTTTTGAGTTTGGTTTTACTATGACAAAACCAGAAATCACTAGATCTTCTCGGTATTTCAAGAAACAAAGCTAATTTTTTGAGTTTGGTTTACGATGACAAAACCAGAAATCACTAGATTTTCTCGGTATTTCAAGAAATAAAGCTAATTTTTTGAGTTTGGTTTACCATGACAAAACCAGAAATCACTAGATTTTCTCGGTATTTCAAGAAATAAAGCTAATTTTTTGAGTTTGGTTTTACTATGACAAAACCAGAAATCACTAGATTTTCTCGGTATTTCAAGAAATAAAGCTAATTTTTTGAGTTTGGTTTTACGATGACAAAACGAGAAATCACTAGATTTTCTCGGTATTTCAAGAAATAAAGCTAATTTTTTGAGTTTGGTTTTACTATGACAAAACCAGAAATCACTAGATTTTCTCGGTATTTCAAGAAATAAAGCTAATTTTTTGAGTTTGGTTTACCATGACAAAACCAGAAATCACTAGATTTTCTCTGTATTTCAAGAAATAAAGCTAATTTTTTGAGTTTGGTTTACCATGACAAAACCAGAAATCACTAGATTTTCTCGGTATTTCAAGAAATAAAGCTAATTTTTTGAGTTTGGTTTTACTATGACAAAACCAGAAATCACTAGATTTTCTCGGTATTTCAAGAAATAAAGCTAATTTTTTGAGTTTGGTTTACCATGACAAAACCAGAAATCACTAGATTTTCTCGGTATTTCAAGAAATAAAGCTAATTTTTTGAGTTTGATTTACCATGACAAAACCAGAAATCACTAGAATTTCTCGGTATTTCAAGAAATAAAGCTAATTTTTTGAGTTTGGTTTACCATGACAAAACCAGAAATCACTAGATTTTCTCGGTATTTCAAGAAATAAAGCTAATTTTTTGAGTTTGGTTTTACCATGACAAAACCAGAAATCACTAGATTTTCTCGGTATTTCAAGAAATAAAGCTAATTTTTTGAGTTTGGTTTCACTATGACAAAACCAGAAATCACTAGATTTTCTCGGTATTTCAAGAAATAAAGCTAATTTTTTGAGTTTGGTTTACCATGACAAATCCAGAAATCACTAGATTTTCTCGGTATTTCAAGAAATAAAGCTACTTTTTTGAGTTTGGTTTTACTATGACAAAACCAGAAATCACTAGATCTTCTCGGCATTTCAAGAAACAAAGCTAATTTTTTGAGTTTGGTTTACGATGACAAAACCAGAAATCACTAGATTTTCTCGGTATTTCAAGAAATAAAGCTAATTTTTTGAGTTTGGTTTACCATGACAAAACCAGAAATCACTAGATTTCCTCGGTATTTCAAGAAATAAGGCTAATTTTTTGAGTTTGGTTTACCGTGACAAAACCAGAAATCACTAGATTTTCTCGGTATTTCAAGAAATAAAGCTAATTTTTTGAGTTTGGTTTTACTATGACAAAACCAGAAATCACTAGATTTTCTCTGTATTTCAAGAAATAAAGCTAATTTTTTGAGTTTGGTTTACCATGACAAAACCAGAAATCACTAGATTTTCTCTGTATTTCAAGAAATAAAGCTAATTTTTTGAGTTTGGTTTACCATGATAAAACCAGAAATCACTAGATTTTCTCGGTATTTCAAGAAATAAAGCTAATTTTTTGAGTTTGGTTTACCATGACAAAACCAGAAATCACTAGATTTTCTCGGTATTTCAAGAAATAAAGCTAATTTTTTGAGTTTGGTTTACCATGACAAAACCAGAAATCACTAGATTTTCTCGGTATTTCAAGAAATAAAGCTAATTTTTTGAGTTTGGTTTACCATGACAAAACCAGAAATCACTAGATTTTCTCGGTATTTCAAGAAATGAAGCTAATTTTTTGAGTTTGGTTTTACTATGACAAAACCAGAAATCACTAGATTTTCTCGGTATTTCAAGAAATAAAGCTAATTTTTTGAGTTTGGTTTACCATGACAAAACCAGAAATCACTAGATTTTCTCGGTATTTCAAGAAATAAAGCTAATTTTTTGAGTTTGGTTTTACTATTACAAAACCAGAAATCACTAGATTTTCTCGGTATTTCAAGAAATAAAGCTAATTTTTTGAGTTTGGTTTACTATGACAAAACCAGAAATCACTAGATTTTCTCGGTATTTCAAGAAATAAAGCTAATTTTTTGAGTTTGGTTTACCATGACAAAACCTGAAATCACTAGATTTTCTCGGTATTTCAAGAAATAAAGCTAATTTTTTGAGTTTGGTTTACTATGACAAAACCAGTTATCACTAGATTTTCTCGGTATTTCAAGAAATAAAGCTAATTTTTTGAGTTTGGTTTACCATGACAAAACCAGAAATCACTAGATTTTCTCGGTATTTCAAGAAATAAAGCTAATTTTTTGAGTTTGGTTTACCATGACAAAACCAGAAATCACTAGATTTTCTCGGTATTTCAAGAAATAAACCTAATTTTTTGAGTTTGGTTTACCATGACAAAACCAGAAATCACTAGATTTTCTCGGTATTTCAAGAAATAAAGCTAATTTTTTGAGTTTGGTTTTACCATGACAAAACCAGAAATCACTAGATTTTCTCGGTATTTCAAGAAATAAAGCTAATTTTTTGAGTTTGGTTTCACTATGACAAAACCAGAAATCACTAGATTTTCTCGGTATCTCAAGAAATAAAGCTAATTTTTTGAGTTTGGTTTACCATGACAAATCCAGAAATCACTAGATTTTCTCGGTATTTCAAGAAGTAAAGCTAATTTTTTGAGTTTGGTTTTACTATGACAAAACCAGAAATCACTAGATCTTCTCGGTATTTCAAGAAATAAAGCTAATTTTTTGAGTTTGGTTTACCATGACAAAACCAGAAATCACTAGATTTTCTCGGTATTTCAAGAAATAAGGCTAATTTTTTGAGTTTGGTTTACCGTGACAAAACCAGAAATCACTAGATTTTCTCGGTATTTCAAGAAATAAAGCTAATTTTTTGAGTTTGGTTTTACTATGACAAAACCAGAAATCACTAGATTTTCTCTGTATTTCAAGAAATAAAGCTAATTTTTTGAGTTTGGTTTACCATGACAAAACCAGAAATCACTAGATTTTCTCTGTATTTCAAGAAATAAAGCTAATTTTTTGAGTTTGGTTTACCATGAAAAAAACCAGAAATAACTAGATTTTCTCTGTATTTCAAGAAATAAAGCTAATTTTTTGAGATTGGTTTTACTATGACAAAACCAGAAATCACTAGATTTTCTCTGTATTTCAAGAAATAAAGCTAATTTTTTGAGTTTGGTTTACCATGACAAAACCAGAAATCACTAGATTTTCTCGGTATTTCAAGAAATAAAGCTAATTTTTTGAGTTTGGTTTACCATGACAAAACCAGAAATCACTAGATTTTCTCTGTATTTCAAGAAATAAAGCTAATTTTTTGAGTTTGGTTTACCATGACAAAACCAGAAATCACTAGATTTTCTCTGTATTTCAAGAAATAAAGCTAATTTTTTGAGTTTGGTTTTACTATGACAAAACCTGAAATCACTAGATTTTCTCTGTATTTCAAGAAATAAAGCTAATTTTTTGAGTTTGGTTTACCATGACAAAACCAGAAATCACTAGATTTTCTCTGTATTTCAAGAAATAAAGCTAATTTTTTGAGTTTGGTTTACCATGACAAAACCAGATATCACTAGATTTTCTCGGTATTTCAAGAAATAAAGCTAATTTTTTGAGTTTGGTTTACGATGACAAAACCAGAAATCACTAGATTTTCTCTGTATTTCAAGAAATAAAGCTAATTTTTTGAGTTTGGTTTTACCATGACAAAACCAGAAATCACTAGATTTTCTCGGTATTTCAAGAAATAAAGCTAATTTTTTGAGTTTGGTTTTACCATGACAAAACCAGAAATCACTAGATTTTCTCGGTATTTCAAGAAATAAAGCTAATTTTTTGAGTTTGGTTTTACTATGACAAAACCAGAAATCACTAGATTTTCTCTGTATTTCAAGAAATAAAGCTAATTTTTTGAGTTTGGTTTACCATGACAAAACCAGAAATCACTAGATTTTCTCTGTATTTCAAGAAATAAAGCTAATTTTTTGAGTTTGGTTTACTATGACAAAACCAGAAATCACTAGATTTTCTGGGTATTTCAAGAAATAAAGCTAATTTTTTGAGTTTGGTTTACCATGACAAAACCAGAAATCACTAGATTATCTCGGTATTTCAAGAAATAAAGCTAATTTTTTGAGTTTGGTTTACCATGACAAAACCAGAAATCACTAGATTTTCTCGGTATTTCAAGAAATAAAGCTAATTTTTTGAGTTTGGTTTACCATGACAAAACCAGAAATCACTAGATTTTCTCGGTATTTCAAGAAATAAAGCTAATTTTTTGAGTTTGGTTTTACTATGACAAAACCAGAAATCACTAGATCTTCTCGGTATTTCAAGAAATAAAGCTAATTTTTTGAGTTTGGTTTACGATGACAAAACCAGAAATCACTAGATTTTCTCGGTATTTCAAGAAATAAAGCTAATTTTTTGAGTTTGGTTTACCATGACAAAACCAGAAATCACTAGATTTTCTCGGTATTTCAAGAAATAAGGCTAATTTTTTGAGTTTGGTTTACCGTGACAAAACCAGAAATCACTAGATTTTCTCGGTATTTCAAGAAATAAAGCTAATTTTTTGAGTTTGTTTTTACTATGACAAAACCAGAAATCACTAGATTTTCTCTGTATTTCAAGAAATAAAGCTAATTTTTTGAGTTTGGTTTACCATGACAAAACCAGAAATCACTAGATTTTCTCTGTATTTCAAGAAATAAAGCTAATTTTTTGAGTTTGGTTTACCATGAAAAAAACCAGAAATAACTAGATTTTCTCTGTATTTCAAGAAATAAAGCTAATTTTTTGAGATTGGTTTTACTATGACAAAACCAGAAATCACTAGATTTTCTCTGTATTTCAAGAAATAAAGCTAATTTTTTGAGTTTGGTTTACCATGACAAAACCAGAAATCACTAGATTTTCTCGGTATTTCAAGAAATAAAGCTAATTTTTTGAGTTTGGTTTACCATGACAAAACCAGAAATCACTAGATTTTCTCTGTATTTCAAGAAATAAAGCTAATTTTTTGAGTTTGGTTTACCATGACAAAACCAGAAATCACTAGATTTTCTCTGTATTTCAAGAAATAAAGCTAATTTTTTGAGTTTGGTTTTACTATGACAAAACCAGAAATCACTAGATTTTCTCTGTATTTCAAGAAATAAAGCTAATTTTTTGAGTTTGGTTTACCATGACAAAACCAGAAATCACTAGATTTTCTCTGTATTTCAAGAAATAAAGCTAATTTTTTGAGTTTGGTTTACCATGACAAAACCAGATATCACTAGATTTTCTCGGTATTTCAAGAAATAAAGCTAATTTTTTGAGTTTGGTTTACGATGACAAAACCAGAAATCACTAGATTTTCTCTGTATTTCAAGAAATAAAGCTAATTTTTTGAGTTTGGTTTTACCATGACAAAACCAGAAATCACTAGATTTTCTCGGTATTTCAAGAAATAAAGCTAATTTTTTGAGTTTGGTTTTACCATGACAAAACCAGAAATCACTAGATTTTCTCGGTATTTCAAGAAATAAAGCTAATTTTTTGAGTTTGGTTTTACTATGACAAAACCAGAAATCACTAGATTTTCTCTGTATTTCAAGAAATAAAGCTAATTTTTTGAGTTTGGTTTACCATGACAAAACCAGAAATCACTAGATTTTCTCTGTATTTCAAGAAATAAAGCTAATTTTTTGAGTTTGGTTTACTATGACAAAACCAGAAATCACTAGATTTTCTGGGTATTTCAAGAAATAATGCTAATTTTTTGAGTTTGGTTTACCATGACAAAACCAGAAATCACTAGATTATCTCGGTATTTCAAGAAATAAAGCTAATTTTTTGAGTTTGGTTTACCATGACAAAACCAGAAATCACTAGATTTTCTCGGTATTTCAAGAAATAAAGCTAATTTTTTGAGTTTGGTTTACCATGACAAAACCAGAAATCACTAGATTTTCTCGGTATTTCAAGAAATAAAGCTAATTTTTTGAGTTTGGTTTACCATGACAAAACCAGAAATCACTAGATTTTCTCGGTATTTCAAGAAATAAAGCTAATTTTTTGAGTTTGGTTTACCATGACAAAACCAGAAATCACTAGATTTTCTCGGTATTTCAAGAAATAAAGCTAATTTTTTGAGTTTGGTTTACCATGACAAAACCAGAAATCACTAGATTTTCTCGGTATTTCAAGAAATAAAGCTAATTTTTTGAGTTTGGTTTTACTATGACAAAACCAGAAATCACTAGATTTTCTCGGTATTTCAAGAAATAAAGCTAATTTTTTGAGTTTGGTTTTACTATGACAAAACCAGAAATCACTAGATTTTCTCGGTATTTCAAGAAATAAAGCTAATTTTTTGAGTTTGGTTTACCATGACAAAACCAGAAATCACTAGATTTTCTCGGTATTTCAAGAAATAAAGCTAATTTTTTGAGTTTGGTTTACCATGACAAAACCAGAAATCACTAGATTTTCTCGGTATTTCAAGAAATAAAGCTAATTTTTTGAGTTTGGTTTTACTATGACAAAACCAGAAATCACTAGATTTTCTCGGTATTTCAAGAAATAAAGCTAATTTTTTGAGTTTGGTTTTACGATGACAAAACGAGAAATCACTAGATTTTCTCGGTATTTCAAGAAATAAAGCTAATTTTTTGAGTTTGGTTTTACTATGACAAAACCAGAAATCACTAGATTTTCTCGGTATTTCAAGAAACAAAGCTAATTTTTTGAGTTTGGTTTACCATGACAAAACCAGAAATCACTAGATTTTCTCGGTATTTCAAGAAATAAAGCTAATTTTTTGAGTTTGGTTTACCATGATAAAACCAGAAATCACTAGATTTTCTCGGTATTTCAAGAAATAAAGCTAATTTTTTGAGTTTGGTTTACCATGACAAAACCAGAAATCACTAGATTTTCTCGGTATTTCAAGAAATAAAGCTAATTTTTTGAGTTTGGTTTACCATGACAAAACCAGAAATCACTAGATTTTCTCGGTATTTCAAGAAATAAAGCTAATTTTTGAGTTTGGTTTTACTATGACAAAACCAGAAATCACTAGATTTTCTCGGTATTTCAAGAAATAAAGCTAATTTTTTGAGTTTGGTTTACCATGACAAAACCAGAAATCACTAGATTTTCTCGGTATTTCAAGAAATAAAGCTAATTTTTTGAGTTTGGTTTACCATGACAAAACAAGAAATCACTAGATTTTCTCGGTATTTCAAGAAATAAAGCTAATTTTTTGAGTTTGGTTTTACCATGACAAAACCAGAAATCACTAGATTTTCTCGGTATTTCAAGAAATAAAGCTAATTTTTTGAGTTTGGTTTACCATTACAAAACCAGAAATCACTAGATTTTCTCGGTATTTCAAGAAATAAAGCTAATTTTTTGAGTTTGGTTTTACTATGACAAAACCAGAAATCACTAGATTTTCTCGGTGTTTCAAGAAATAAAGCTAATTTTTTGAGTTTGGTTTACCATGACAAAACCAGAAATCACTAGATTTTCTCGGTATTTCAAGAAATAAAGCTAATTTTTTGAGTTTGGTTTACCATGACAAAACCAGAAATCACTAGATTTTCTCGGTATTTCAAGAAATAAAGCTAATTTTTTGAGTTTGGTTTACCATGACAAAACCAGAAATCACTAGATTTTCTCGGTATTTCAAGAAATAAAGCTAATTTTTGAGTTTGGTTTTACTATGACAAAACCAGAAATCACTAGATTTTCTCGGTATTTCAAGAAATAAAGCTAATTTTTTGAGTTTGGTTTACCATGACAAAACCAGAAATCACTAGATTTTCTCGGTATTTCAAGAAATAAAGCTAATTTTTTGAGTTTGGTTTTACTATGACAAAACCAGAAATCACTAGATTTTCTCGGTATTTCCAGAAATAAAGCTAATTTTTTGAGTTTGGTTTACCATGACAAAACCAGAAATCACTAGATTTTCTCTGTATTTCAAGAAATAAAGCTAATTTTTTGAGTTTGGTTTACCATGACAAAACCAGAAATCACTAGATTTTCTCGGTATTTCAAGAAATAAAGCTAATTTTTTGAGTTTGGTTTACCATGACAAAACCAGAAACCACTAGATTTTCTCGGTATTTCAAGAAATAAAGCTAATTTTTTGAGTTTGGTTTACCATGACAAAACCAGAAATCACTAGATTTTCTCGGTATTTCAAGAAATAAAGCTAATTTTTTGAGTTTGGTTTACCATGACAAAACCAGAAATCACTAGATCTTCTCGGTATTGCAAGAAATAAAGCTAATCCTTTGTGTTTGGTTTTACTGTGACAAAACCAGAAATCACTAGATTTTCTCGGTATTTCAAGAAATAAAGCTAATTTTTTGAGTTTGGTTTACCATGACAAAACCAGAAAACACTAGATTTTCTCTGTATTTGAAGAAATAAAGCTAATTTTTTGAGTTTGGTTTACCATGACAAAACCAGAAATCACTAGATTTTCTTGGTATTTCAAGAAATAAAGCTAAGTTTTTGAGTTTGGTTTACCATGACAAAACCAGAAATCACTAGATTTTCTCGGTATTTCAAGAAATAAAGCTAATTTTTTGAGTTTGGTTTACCATGACAAAACCAGAAATCACTAGATTTTCTCGGTATTTCAAGAAATAAAGCTAATTTTTTGAGTTTGGTTTACCATGACAAAACCAGAAATCACTAGATTTTCTCGGTATTTCAAGAAATAAAGCTAATTTTTTGAGTTTGGTTTACCCTGACAAAACCAGAAATCACTAGATTTTCTCGGTATTTCAAGAAATAAAGCTAATTTTTTGAGTTTGGTTTTACTATGACAAAACCAGAAATCACTAGATTTTCTCGGTATTTCAAGAAATAAAGCTAATTTTTTGAGTTTGGTTTACCATGACAAAACCAGAAATCACTAGATTTTCTCGGTATTTCAAGAAATAAAGCTAATTTTTTGAGTTTGGTTTTACTATGACAAAACCAGAAATCACTAGATTTTCTCGGTATTTCAAGAAATAAAGCTAATTTTTTGAGTTTGGTTTACCATGACAAAACCAGAAATCACTAGATTTTCTCTGTATTTCAAGAAATAAAGCTAATTTTTTGAGTTTGGTTTACCATGACAAAACCAGAAATCACTAGATTTTCTCTGTATTTCAAGAAATAAAGCTAATTTTTTGAGTTTGGTTTACCATGACAAAACCAGAAATCACTAGATTTTCTCTGTATTTCAAGAAATAAAGCTAATTTTTTGAGTTTGGTTTTACTATGACAAAACCAGAAATCACTAGATTTTCTCGGTATTTCAAGAAATAAAGCTAATTTTTTGAGTTTGGTTTACCATGACAAAACGAGAAATCACTAGATTTTCTCTGTATTTCAAGAAATAAAGCTAATTTTTTGAGTTTGGTTTAGCATGACAAAACCAGAAATCACTAGATTTTCTCGGTATTTCAAGAAATAAAGCTAATTTTTTGAGTTTGGTTTACCATGACAAAACCAGAAATCACTAGATTTTCTGGGTATTTCAAGAAATAAAGCTAATTTTTTGAGTTTGGTTTACCATGACAAAACCAGAAATCACTAGATTTTCTCTGTATTTCAAGAAATAAAGCTAATTTTTTGAGTTTGGTTTACCATGACAAAACCAGAAATCACTAGATTTTCTCTGTATTTCAAGAAATAAAGCTAATTTTTTGAGTTTGGTTTACCATGACAAAACCAGAAATCACTAGATTTTCTCTGTATTTCAAGAAATAAAGCTAATTTTTTGAGTTTGGTTTACCATGACAAAACCAGAAATCACTAGATTTTCTGGGTATTTCAAGAAATAAAGCTAATTTTTTGAGTTTGGTTTACCATGACAAAACCAGAAATCACTAGATTTTCTCTGTATTTCAAGAAATAAAGCTAATTTTTTGAGTTTGGTTTACCATGACAAAACCAGAAATCACTAGATTTTCTCTGTATTTCAAGAAATAAAGCTAATTTTTTGAGTTTGGTTTACCATGACAAAACCAGAAATCACTAGATTTTCTCGGTATTTCAAGAAATAAAGCTAATTTTTTGAGTTTGGTTTACCATGACAAAACCAGAAATCACTAGATTTTCTCGGTATTGCAAGAAATAAAGCTAATTTTTTGTGTTTGGTTTTACTATGACAAAACCAGAAATCACTAGATTTTCTCGGTATTTCAAGAAATAAAGCTAATTTTTTGAGTTTGGTTTACCATGACAAAACCAGTTTGGTTTTACCATGACAAAACCAGAAATCACTAGATTTTCTCGGTATTTCAAGAAATAAAGCTAATTTTTTGAGTTTGGTTTTACTATGACAAAACCAGAAATCACTAGATTTTCTCGGTACTTCAAGAAATAAAGCTAATTTTTTGAGTTTGGTTTTACTATGACAAAACCAGAAATCACTAGATTTTCTCGGTATTTCAAGAAATAAAGCTAATTTTTTGAGTTTGGTTTTACTATGACAAAACCAGAAATCACTAGATTTTCTCGGTATTTCAAGAAATAAAGCTAATTTTTTGAGTTTGGTTTTACCATGACAAAACCAGAAATCACTAGATTTTCTCGGTATTTCAAGAAACAAAGCTAATTTTTTGAGTTTGGTTTTACCATGACAAAACCAGAAATCACTAGATTTTCTCGGTATTTCAAGAAATAAAGCTAATTTTTTGAGTTTGGTTTTACTATGACAAAACCAGAAATCACTAGATTTTCTCGGTATTTCAAGAAATAAAGCTAATTTTTTGAGTTTGGTTTTACTATGACAAAACCAGAAATCACTAGATTTTCTCGGTATTTCAAGAAATAAAGCTAATTTTTTGAGTTTGGTTTTACCATGACAAAACCAGAAATCACTAGATTTTCTCGGTATTTCAAGAAATAAAGCTAATTTTTTGAGTTTGGTTTTACTATGACAAAACCAGAAATCACTAGATTTTCTCGGTATTTCAAGAAATAAAGCTAATTTTTTGAGTTTGGTTTTACCATGACAAAACCAGAAATCACTAGATTTTCTCGGTATTTCAAGAAATAAAGCTAATTTTTTGAGTTTGGTTTTACTATGACAAAACCAGAAATCACTAGATTTTCTCGGTATTTCAAGAAATAAAGCTAATTTTTTGAGTTTGGTTTTACTATGACAAAACCAGAAATCACTAGATTTTCTCGGTATTTCAAGAAATAAAGCTAATTTTTTGAGTTTGGTTTTACTATGACAAAACCAGAAATCACTAGATTTTCTCGGTATTTCAAGAAATAAAGCTAATTTTTTGAGTTTGGTTTTACCATGACAAAACCAGAAATCACTAGATTTTCTCGGTATTTCAAGAAATAAAGCTAATTTTTTGAGTTTGGTTTTACTATGACAAAACCAGAAATCACTAGATTTTCTCGGTATTTCAAGAAATAAAGCTAATTTTTTGAGTTTGGTTTTACCATGACAAAACCAGAAATCACTAGATTTTCTCGGTATTTCAAGAAATAAAGCTAATTTTTTGAGTTTGGTTTTACTATGACAAAACCAGAAATCACTAGATTTTCTCGGTATTTCAAGAAATAAAGCTAATTTTTTGAGTTTGGTTTACTATGACAAAACCAGAAATCACTAGATTTTCTCGGTATTTCAAGAAATAAAGCTAATTTTTTGAGTTTGGTTTTACCATGACAAAACCAGAAATCACTAGATTTTCTCGGTATTTCAAGAAATAAAGCTAATTTTTTGAGTTTGGTTGACCATGACAAAACCAGAAATCACTAGATTTTCTCGGTATTTCAAGAAACAAAGCTAATTTTGTGAGTTTGGTTTTACTATGACAAAACCAGAAATCACTAGATTTTCTCGGTATTTCAAGAAATAAAGCTAATTTTTTGAGTTTGGTTTACCATGACAAAACCAGAAATCACTAGATTTTCTCGGTATTTCAAGAAATAAAGCTAATTTTTTGAGTTTGGTTTACCATGACAAAACCAGAAATCACTAGATTTTCTCGGTATTTCAAGAAACAAAGCTAATTTTTTGAGTTTGGTTTACCATGACAAAACCAGAAATCACTAGATTTTCTCGGTATTTCAAGAAATAAAGCTAATTTTTTGAGTTTGGTTTACTATGACAAAACCAGAAATCACTAGATTTTCTCGGTATTTCAAGAAATAAAGCTAATTTTTTGAGTTTGGTTTTACCATGACAAAACCAGAAATCACTAGATTTTCTCGGTATTTCAAGAAATAAAGCTAATTTTTTGAGTTTGGTTTACCATGACAAAACCAGAAATCACTAGATTTTCTCGGTATTTCAAGAAATAAAGCTAATTTTTTGAGTTTGGTTTTACCATGACAAAACCAGAAATCACTAGATTTTCTCGGTATTTCAAGAAACAAAGCTAATTTTTTGAGTTTGGTTTACCATGACAAAACCAGAAATCACTAGATTTTCTCGGTATTTCTAGAAATAAAGCTAATTTTTTGAGTTTGGTTTACTATGACAAAACCAGAAATCACTAGATTTTCTCGGTATTTCAAGAAATAAAGCTAATTTTTTGAGTTTGGTTTTACCGTGACAAAACCAGAAATCACTAGATTTTCTCGGTATTTCAAGAAATAAAGCTAATTTTTTGAGTTTGGTTTTACTATGACAAAACCAGAAATCACTAGATTTTCTCGGTATTTCAAGAAATAAAACTAATTTTTTGAGTTTGGTTTACCATGACAAAACCAGAAATCACTAGATTTTCTCGGTATTTCAAGAAATAAAGCTAATTTTTTGAGTTTGGTTTACCATGACAAAACCAGAAATCACTAGATTTTCTCGGTATTTCAAGAAACAAAGCTAATTTTGTGAGTTTGGTTTTACTATGACAAAACCAGAAATCACTAGATTTTCTCGGTATTTCAAGAAATAAAGCTAATTTTTTGAGTTTGGTTTACCATGACAAAACCAGAAATCACTAGATTTTCTCGGTATTTCAAGAAATAAAGCTAATTTTTTGAGTTTGGTTTACCATGACAAAACCAGAAATCACTAGATTTTCTCGGTATTTCAAGAAATAAAGCTAATTTTTTGAGTTTGGTTTACCATGACAAAACCAGAAATCACTAGATTTTCTCGGTATTTTAAGAAATAAAGCTAATTTTTTGAGTTTGGTTTACCATGACAAAACCAGAAATCACTAGATTTTCTCGGTATTTCAAGAAATAAAGCTAATTTTTTGAGTTTGGTTTACCATGACCAAACCAGAAATCACTAGATTTTCTCGGTATTTCAAGAAATAAAGCTAATTTTTTGAGTTTGGTTTACCATGACAAAACCAGAAATCACTAGATTTTCTCGGTATTTCAAGAAATAAAGCTAATTTTTTGAGTTTGGTTTACCATGACAAAACCAGAAATCACTAGATTTTCTCGGTATTTCAAGAAATAAAGCTAATTTTTTGAGTTTGGTTTACCATGACAAAACCAGAAATCACTAGATTTTCTCGGTATTTCAAGAAATAAAGCTAATTTTTTGAGTTTGGTTTACCATGACAAAACCAGAAATCACTAGATTTTCTCGGTATTTCAAGAAATAAAGCTAATTCTTTGAGTTTGGTTTACCATGACAAAACCAGAAATCACTAGATTTTCTCGGTATTTCAAGAAACAAAGCTAATTTTTTGAGTTTGGTTTACCATGACAAAACCAGAAATCACTAGATTTTCTCGGTATTTCAAGAAATAAAGCTAATTTTTTGAGTTTGGTTTACTATGACAAAACCAGAAATCACTAGATTTTCTCGGTATTTCAAGAAATAAAGCTAATTTTTTGAGTTTGGTTTTACCATGACAAAACCAGAAATCACTAGATTTTCTCGGTATTTCAAGAAATAAAGCTAATTTTTTGAGTTTGGTTTACCATGACAAAACCAGAAATCACTAGATTTTCTCGGTATTTCAAGAAATAAAGCTAATTTTTTGAGTTTGGTTTTACCATGACAAAACCAGAAATCACTAGATTTTCTCGGTATTTCAAGAAACAAAGCTAATTTTTTGAGTTTGGTTTACCATGACAAAACCAGAAATCACTAGATTTTCTCGGTATTTCAAGAAATAAAGCTAATTTTTTGAGTTTGGTTTTACTATGAAAACACCAGAAATCACTAGATTTTCTCGGTATTTCAAGAAATAAAGCTAATTTTTTGAGTTTGGTTTACTATGACAAAACCAGAAATCACTAGATTTTCTCGGTATTTCAAGAAATAAAGCTAATTTTTTGAGTTTGGTTTACTATGACAAAACCAGAAATCACTAGATTTTCTCGGTATTTCAAGAAATAAAGCTAATTTTTTGAGTTTGGTTTACCATGACAAAACCAGAAATCACTAGATTTTCT
Source organism: Tenodera sinensis (assembly GCA_030765045.1). Lineage (NCBI taxonomy): Eukaryota > Metazoa > Arthropoda > Insecta > Mantodea > Mantidae > Tenodera > Tenodera sinensis. Next base: position 315,906,617 of record CM060962.1, read on the forward strand.
CGGTATTTCAAGAAACAAAGCAAATTTTGTGAGTTTGGTTTTACTATGACAAAACCAGAAATCACTAGATTTTCTCGGTATTTCAAGAAATAAAGCTAATTTTTTGAGTTTGGTTTACCATGACAAAACCAGAAATCACTAGATTTTCTCGGTATTTCAAGAAATAAAGCTAATTTTTTGAGTTTGGTTTACCATGACCAAACCAGAAATCACTAGATTTTCTCGGTATTTCAAGAAATAAAGCTAATTTTTTGAGTTTGGTTTACCATGACAAAACCAGAAATCACTAGATTTTCTCGGTATTTCAAGAAATAAAGCTAATTTTTTGAGTTTGGTTTACCATGACAAAACCAGAAATCACTAGATTTTCTCGGTATTTCAAGAAATAAAGCTAATTTTTTGAGGTTGGTTTTACTATGACAAAACCAGAAATCACTAGATTTTCTCGGTATTTCAAGAAATAAAGCTAATTTTTTGAGTTTGGTTTTACTATGACAAAACCAGAAATCACTAGATTTTCTCGGTATTTCAAGAAATAAAGCTAATTTTTTGAGTTTGGTTTTACTATGACAAAACCAGAAATCACTAGATTTTCTCGGTATTTCAAGAAATAAAGCTAATTTTTTGAGTTTGGTTTTACTATGACAAAACCAGAAATCACTAGATTTTCTCGGTATTTCAAGAACTAAAGCTAATTTTTTGAGTTTGGTTTACCATGACAAAACCAGAAATCACTAGATTTTCTCGGTATTTCAAGAAATAAAGCTAATTTTTTGAGTTTGGTTTACCATGACAAAACCAGAAATCACTAGATTTTCTCGGTATTTCAAGAAATAAAGCTAATTTTTTGAGTTTGGTTTACCATGACAAAACCAGAAATCACTAGATTTTCTCGGTATTTCAAGAAATAAAGCTAATTTTTTGAGTTGGGTTTACCATGACAAAACCAGAAATCACTAGATTTTCTCGGTATTTCAAGAAATAAAGCTAATTTTTTGAGTTTGGTTTACCATGACAAAACCAGAAATCACTAGATTTTCTCGGTATTTCAAGAAATAAAGCTAATTTTTTGAGTTTGGTTTACCATGACAAAACCAGAAATCACTAGATTTTCTCGGTATTTCAAGAAATAAAGCTAATTTTTTGAGTTTGGTTTTACTATGACAAAACCAGAAATCACTAGATTTTCTCGGTATTTCAAGAAATAAAGCTAATTTTTTGAGTTTGGTTTTACGATGACAAAACCAGAAATCACTAGATTTTCTCGGTATTTCAAGAAATAAAGCTAATTTTTTGAGTTTGGTTTACCATGACAAAACCAGAAATCACTAGATTTTCTCGGTATTTCAAGAAATAAAGCTAATTTTTTGAGTTTGGTTTTACCATGACAAAACCAGAAATCACTAGATTTTCTCGGTATTTCAAGAAATAAAGCTAATTTTTTGAGTTTGGTTTACCATGACAAAACCAGAAATCACTAGATTTTCTCGGTATTTCAAGAAATAAAGCTAATTTTTTGAGTTTGGTTTACCATGACAAAACCAGAAATCACTAGATTTTCTTGGTATTTCAAGAAATAAAGCTAATTTTTTGAGTTTGTTTTACCATGACAAAACCAGAAATCACTAGATTTTCTCGGTATTTCAAGAAATAAAGCTATTTTTTTGAGTTTGGTTTTACTATGACAAAACCAGGAATCACTAGATTTTCTCGGTATTTCAAGAAATAAAGCTAATTTTTTGAGTTTGGTTTTACTATGACAAAACCAGAAATCACTAGATTTTCTCGGTATTTCAAGAAATAAAGCTAATTTTTTGAGTTTGGTTTACCATGACAAAACCAGAAATCACTAGATTTTCTCGGTATTTCAACAAATAAAGCTAATTTTTTGAGTTTGGTTTACCATGACAAAACCAGAAATCACTAGATTTTCTCGGTATTTCAAGAAATAAAGCTAATTTTTTGAGTTTGGTTTACCATGACAAAACCAGAAATCACTAGATTTTCTCGGTATTTCAAGAAATAAAGCTAATTTTTTGAGTTTGGTTTTACTATGACAAAACCAGAAATCACTAGATTTTCTCGGTATTTCAAGAAATAAAGCTAATTTTTTGAGTTTGGTTTTACTATGACAAAACCAGAAATCACTAGATTTTCTCGGTATTTCAAGAAATAAAGCTAATTTTTTGAGTTTGGTTTACCATGACAAAACCAGAAATCACTAGATTTTCTCGGTATTTCAAGAAATAAAGCTAATTTTTTAAGTTTGGTTTACCATGACAAAACCAGAAATCACTAGATTTTCTCGGTATTTCAAGAAATAAAGCTAATTTTTTGAGTTTGGTTTTACTATGACAAAACCAGAAATCACTAGATTTTCTCGGTCTTTCAAGAAATAAAGCTAATTTTTTGAGTTTGGTTTTACTATGACAAAACCAGAAATCACTAGATTTTCTCGGTATTTCAAGAAATAAAGCTAATTTTTTGAGTTTGGTTTACCATGACAAAACCAGAAATCACTAGATTTTCTCGGTATTTCAAGAAATAAAGCTAATTTTTTGAGTTTGGTTTTACCATGACAGAACCAGAAATCACTAGATTTTCTCGGTATTTCAAGAAATAAAACTAATTTTTTGAGTTTGGTTTACCATGACAAAACCAGAAATCACTAGAATTTCTCGGTATTTCAAGAAATAAAGCTAATTTTTTGAGTTTGGTTTACCATGACAAAACCAGAAATCACTAGATTTTCTCGGTATTTCAAGAAATAAAGCTAATTTTTTGAGTTTGGTTTACCATGACAAAACCAGAAATCACTAGATTTTCTCGGTATTTCAAGAAATAAAGCTAATTTTTTGAGTTTGGTTTACCATGACAAAACCAGAAATCACTAGATTTTCTCGGTATTTCAAGAAATAAAGCTAATTTTTTGAGTTTGGTTTACCATGACAAAACCAGAAATCACTAGATTTTCTCGGTATTTCAAGAAATAAAGCTAATTTTTTGAGTTTGGTTTACCATGACAAAACCAGAAATCACTAGATTTTCTCGGTATTTTAAGAAATAAAGCTAATTTTTTGAGTTTGGTTTACCATGACAAAACCAGAAATCACTAGATTTTCTCGGTATTTCAAGAAATAAAGCTAATTTTTTGAGTTTGGTTTACCATGACCAAACCAGAAATCACTAGATTTTCTCGGTATTTCAAGAAATAAAGCTAATTTTTTGAGTTTGGTTTACCATGACAAAACCAGAAATCACTAGATTTTCTCGGTATTTCAAGAAATAAAGCTAATTTTTTGAGTTTGGTTTACCATGACAAAACCAGAAATCACTAGATTTTCTCGGTATTTCAAGAAATAAAGCTAATTTTTTGAGTTTGGTTTACCATGACAAAACCAGAAATCACTAGATTTTCTCGGTATTTCAAGAAATAAAGCTAATTTTTTGAGTTTGGTTTACCATGACAAAACCAGAAATCACTAGATTTTCTCGGTATTTCAAGAAATAAAGCTAATTTTTTGAGTTTGGTTTACCATGACAAAACCAGAAATCACTAGATTTTCTCGGTATTTCAAGAAATAAAGCTAATTTTTTGAGTTTGGTTTTACTATGACAAAACCAGAAATCACTAGATTTTCTCGGTATTTCAAGAAATAAAGCTAATTTTTTGAGTTTGGTTTTACTATGACAAAACCAGAAATCACTAGATTTTCTCGGTATTTCAAGAAATAAAGCTAATTTTTTGAGTTTGGTTTACCATGACAAAACCAGAAATCACTAGATTTTCTCGGTATTTCAAGAAATAAAGCTAATTTTTTGAGTTTGGTTTACCATGACAAAACCAGAAATCACTAGATTTTCTCGGTATTTCAAGAAATAAAGCTAATTTTTTGAGTTTGGTTTACCATGACAAAACCAGAAATCACTAGATTTTCTCGGTATTTCAAGAAATAAAGCTAATTTTTTGAGTTGGGTTTACCATGACAAAACCAGAAATCACTAGATTTTCTCGGTATTTCAAGAAATAAAGCTAATTTTTTGAGTTTGGTTTACCATGACAAAACCAGAAATCACTAGATTTTCTCGGTATTTCAAGAAATAAAGCTAATTTTTTGAGTTTGGTTTACCATGACAAAACCAGAAATCACTAGATTTTCTCGGTATTTCAAGAAATAAAGCTAATTTTTTGAGTTTGGTTTTACTATGACAAAACCAGAAATCACTAGATTTTCTCGGTATTTCAAGAAATAAAGCTAATTTTTTGAGTTTGGTTTTACTATGACAAAACCAGAAATCACTAGATTTTCTCGGTATTTCAAGAAATAAAGCTAATTTTTTGAGTTTGGTTTACCATGACAAAACCAGAAATCACTAGATTTTCTCGGTATTTCAAGAAATAAAGCTAATTTTTTGAGTTTGGTTTTACCATGACAAAACCAGAAATCACTAGATTTTCTCGGTATTTCAAGAAATAAAGCTAATTTTTTGAGTTTGGTTTACCATGACAAAACCAGAAATCACTAGATTTTCTCGGTATTTCAAGAAATAAAGCTAATTTTTTGAGTTTGGTTTACCATGACAAAACCAGAAATCACTAAATTTTCTGGAGTTTCTTGATATATTGACCTATTTTTTGAGTTTGCTTTTACCATCACAAAACCAGAAATCACTAGATTTTCTCGGTATTTCAAGAAATAAAGCTAATTTTTTGAGTTTGGTTTACCATGACAAAACCAGAAATCACTAAATTTTCTGGAGTTTCTTGATATATTGACCTATTTTTTGAGTTTGCTTTTACCATGACAAAACCAGATATCACTATATTTTCTCGGTTTTGTAAAAATTAGCTAATTTTTATAGTTTGGTTTTACCATGACAAAACCAGAAATCACTAGATTTTCTGGAGTTTTTTGAAAAATTGACAAATTTCTTGAGTTTGGTTTTACCATGAGAAAACCAGATATCACTATATTTTCTCGGTTGTGTAAAAATTAGCTAATTTTTATAGTTTCGTTTTACCATGACAAAACCAGAAATCACTAGATTTTCTGGAGTTTTTTGAAAAATTGACAAATTTCTTGAGTTTGGTTTTACCATGAGGAAACCAGAAATCACTAGATTGTCTCGGATTTTCTAAAAATTAGTTAATTTTTAAGTTTGGTTTTAACATGAATAAACCAGAAATCAGGAGAATTTCTCGGTTTTTCGAAAAATAGCTAATTCTTTGAGTTTGGATTACCATGACAAAAACCAGAAATTACCAAATTTTCTGGAGTTTTTTGAAAAATTGACCAATTCTTTGAGTTTGGTTTCATCATGACATAACCAGAAATCACTAGATCTTCTAGTGTTTCTTCATAAATTGACCTATTTTTTGAGTTTGGTTTTACCATAACAAAACCAGAAATCACTAGAATTTATGGGTTTTTCTCAAAATTAGCTAATTTTTTAGTTTGGTTTACCATGACAAAACCAGAAATTAGTAGATTTTTTCGGTTTTTCGAAAAATTAGCTAATTTTTCGTGTTTGGTTTTCCCATGACAAAACCAGAAATCACTAGATTTTCTCGGTTTGTCTAAAAATTAGCTAATTTTTACTTTTCCTAATGGTAAGTAGGGGAAGTATTTTGTCCCACCTAAAACTTCGATGTTGAGATTTAACCGGAAATATGTTTTGAAGCCCCCTGAATCCCAAAAAAGCATTTTTATAAAAAGGTCCGTGTGTGTGTCTGTGTGTCAGTCTGTCAGCCTGTCAGTCTGTCAGTCTGTGGACAGCATAGCTCAAAAAGGAAAAGTCGGTTAAAAACCAAAGTTGGTATTTAAGTTTAATGTCTTCCAAGGATGCGACACGAAGATTTTGAAGAGAATAGTCCTACCCTTTACATGGAAAATGTATAGAAAATTTTGATTTTCTTGTAAATGGCTCTAACGATTTTGATTAAAATGTCATATGTTTGAAATATTTTTATGACAAATGGAATATATATCTTCAATTTTCTGGCTATAGCCCCTGTAGTCGTATTTACTTTGGACGACTTTTGCGTAACTGGTAAACGGTTAGAGATAGACCAAATCATACTATACAAAAAATGTACATCTTGCTAAAATACACAATTTATGTCTCAATAAATTTTCTTGTAGGCTGAACCATTTCGGAGATATTCCTTGTTATGTGTGTGAGTTTCGGAAAACTTAGAACTTTCGTGAAATGGATCATCGTTGTTCATTTTTTTATGTGTTAAGTGTGCAAAGACAACAGAATCTCAAAGCTTTAAAACATTTGACTATCGCTCAAAGCCTACTGTATTCTAACATTAACCTTGCACCTACAAGGAAATAAGCAATAAGTTGTACAAATGTTTTATCTCCACTAACACGAAGAAGGTATAGGAATAAGGGTTTGTAAGAATGGTTACTACAAAAGTAGAGAAAGTCATGTGAGTGCAACACATCAGATTTTTTGAGTTTGGCTTTACCATGACAAAACCAAAAATTATCATAATTTCTCGGTTTTTCGAGAAAAAAAGTTAGCTAATTTTTTGAGTTTGGTTTACCATGAAAAAAACAGAAATCACTAGATTTTCTGGAGTTTTTTGAACAATTGACCAATTTTTTGAGTTCGATTTACCATGACAGATTCAGAAATCACTATATTTTCTGGAGTTTCTTAATAAAGTGACCTATTTTTTGAGCTTTGTTTCACCATGAGAAAACCAGAATTCACTAGATTGTCTCGGATTTTCTAAAAATTAGATAATTTTTGAGTTTAGTTTTACCATGAATAAACCAGAAATCAGTAGAATTTCTCGGTTTTTCGAAAAATAGCTAATTCTTTGAGTTTGGTTTACCATGACAAAAACCAGAAATCACCAAATTTTCTGGAGTTTTTTGAAAAATTGACCAATTCCTTGAGTTTGGTTTTATCATGACAAAACCAGAAATCACTAGATTTTCTAGAGTTTCTTCATAAATTGACCTATTTTTTGAGTTTGGTTTTACCATGACAAAACCAGAAATTACTAGATTTTCTCGGTTTTTTGAAAGATTAGCTAATTTTTTGAGTTTGGTTTACCATGACAGAACCAGAAATCACTAGATTTTCTGGTGTTTCTTGATAAATTGACCTATTTTTTGAGTTTGGTTTTACCATGACAAAATCAGATATCACTAGATTTTCTGGAGTTTTTTGAAAAATTGATCAATTTTTCTAGCGTGTATTACCATGACAAAACCAGGAATCACTAGATTATCTGGAGTTTGTTGATAAATTGACCTATTTTTTGAATTTGCCTTTACCATGACAAAACCAGATATCACTAGATTTTCTGGGATTTTTTGAAAAATTGACCAATTTTTTGAGCTTGTTTTACAACGAAAAACCACGAATCACTAGATTTTCTCGAGTTCTTTGGTAAATTGGCCTATTTTTTTAGTTTGGTTTTACCATGACAAAACCAGATATAACTAGATTTTCTCAATTTTTCGAGAAATGAGCTATTTGTTGAGATTGATTTTAGCATGTCAAAACCATAAATCACTACTTTTTCTCGTTTTTTCTAAAAATTAGCTAATGTTTTGAGTTTGGTTTACCATGACAAAACCAGAAATCACTAGATTTACTGGAGTTTCTTGATAAATTGACCTACTTTTTGAGTTTGGTTTTACCATGACAAAACCAGATATCACTAGATTTTCTGGAGTTTTTTGAAAAATTTACCAATTTTTTTGAGTTTGCTTTACTATGACAATACCAGAAATAGCTAGATTTTTTGGAGTTTTTTAAAAAATTGACCAATTTTTTGAGTTTGGTTTTACCATGACAAAAGCAGAGATCACGAGAATTTCTGGGGATTCTTGATAAATTGACCTATTTTTTGAGTTAGATTTTACCATGACAAAACCAGAAATCACTAGATTTTCTGGAGTTTCTTGATAAATTGACCTATTTTTACTTTCTCTACTGGTAAGTAGGGGAAGTATTGAATTCCACACAAAAATTCGATGTCGAGATTTCACCGGATATATGTTTTGACACCCCCTGAATCCAAAAAAAAAAGCATTTTTAGAAAAAGGTCCATGTGTGTGTCTGTATGTCTGAGTGCCAGTCTGTCAGTCTGTCAGTCTGTGGACAGCATAGCTCAAAAACGGAAAGTCGCTGAAAAACCAAAGTTGGTATTTAAGTTTAATGTCTTTCAAGGATGCGACGTGAAGATTTTGAAGGAAATAGCCACACCCTAAACTACCCTTTACATGGAAAATTTTTCGAATATTTTGATTTTCTTGACAATGGCTCTCACGATTTTGATTAAAATGGCATTGTTTTAGATATTTTTATGACAAATGTAACGTATATCTTGAATTTTCTGGCTATAGCCCCTGTAGTCGTATTTACTCTGGACGACTTTTGCATAACTGGTAAACCGTTAGAGATAGACCAAATTATACTCCACAAAAAATTTAGATCTTGCTAAAATACACAATTTATGTTCAAATGAAATTTTTTGGGCAGTGAACCATTTCGGAGATATTCCTTGTTATGTGTGAGGTTTCCAACACTTCAAATCGTTCACATATCCACCAGTTTTAAGATTTGACTATCGCTCAAGACCTACTGGAATCGTTATTCCTTTCTTCCCCCGTTTCTCTTTCCCATGGCAAGTGCTATACATCAATGTGGTTTTAGCAAGATATAAAATTTGGTTACCTTAGATACGAATGTAACTATTTTTACAACAAACTAGTGCAAACAGACAATGATTCGTCAAGATTAAAATTGGATTTTATCCGAGGCAGAAAGAATGTACCAGAGCATGTTTGCTGCTGTTGCTAGGGTCTGTTTTTTGAACACTCTGTTTCTAAACTGAACACAAATATTATTAAAAGAAAACATGGAAACGACAATTTTGAATATTTTCTTGAAAGGATATCTAATTATGCTTCTTCACACGCGTGTAATACCTGTAAGAATTATATTGTGAAGCTAAAAGTTCCGAAAATGGCGACAAGTTGCGGTATAAAATTTGTGGATGTACCAGAATGTATTAAGAAACTATCTTCTTTGGAGGAACGATTATGCAGTCCTTATATACTGTTTATGCAAATGCGACCTTTGAAAGCTTTTGCACTTAATCTACAATTAGGAGTAAAGGGCTCGGTTGTAAATATTCCAATTGATATCAACGAGTGCCTACATGTTCTACCAAGATCTGTCGATGATATGGCAACAATGCAGTTACGGTTAAAGCGGCATATTTTGCACAAATCGTACTACATGTATGAAACAATTAGACCAGCTGTCGTCTGTGACGCGTTGAAATACCTACAAGAAACTCCACTCTATAAGAATAATGGTATCCAAGTAGACGAATTGTATTTAAAGAGATATGAAAAACAATACACAGAAAATGTGGAGTTCATCGTCGACGATAAAGCTAAAGAGACAAAGTCTCTGGAAATCAAAGCGAAATATGAATCTACAATAGAGCATGAAAGTGATGACGACGAAGGGGAAGAAATACTTTTAATGTCCAAAAATAAAATAGGGGCAAACACGACAGAAATAATAGCACCAGGGCAGGACAAAAGACCAGTCGCTTGGCATTTAATAGAAAATTTCGATGAACTTTGCTTTCCTAAAATATTCGCAGGCCAGCCTTTTAATATGCCAAAATATCTTACATACAGCGATCGCGCTAAATCTGAATGTAGACGAGTTGATCGCAGATCTTCCATACCAAGCAGACTGTTGTTTATGGCCAAACAGAAGATAGAAAGGCAATGTGTGAATATGTGCTTGAGGAAAACGAAGAGATCCTCCAGAAAAATAAATGCAGGGAATTTACTAAATCAGGAATTTGTCAATAATTTAATTAAAGTTGACAGTGGCTATCAGTTCACCAGAGACATCCGATCTAGTCCGTCATTCTGGGAGAAAAAGAAGATGGATTTAATAGCAATGATCAGACAATTAGGAAAACCGACTCTGTTTCTCACCTTATCTGCAGCAGAAAGCTGGTGGCCCGAACTTCTTTCATCATTATACCATATGAAACATAATAAGTTAACTATGAAAGAAGCACTTGAAATGAGCAACAATGAAACAAGCAACAAGCGCCATGAGTTCGTCTAAAACTCACAAGAACAAAAAATTATCGTTTGTGTAATAAAGGAAGTAGCAGAGTCGAGTGGTCCTCGCTACTTAGTAATAACTAGAACTGAGGCAGATAAGAAATTTTTATCGGTGAGCCCATTTACCATACAAAAGGGGTTGGATAATATTGCTGGTCCAGTAAAGTCATGCACTAGATCTCGCAATGGTACGCTCCTGGTTGAAGCACATTCAGCTACCTAGGCAGCTAAGATACTGAAAGCGAACATGCTAGCAAGTTATCCTGTACGTGTTGAGATGTACAGAACCTTTAACTCCTCGGGCGGTGTCAATAACACCCGTGCATTGGTGGGATATTCCAATGAGGAGATTCAAGAGAATCTGACTGAACAAGGCGTCATTCACGTTTACCGGGTTCAACGTAGAGAAGGTGGTGAGTTAAAGCCAACTAATATCCTGTTCCTGACCTTTGATCGGGTAGATCTCCCGCAAAGGTTTAAGGCAGGGTATGAATCCATCGCAGTTAGGCCGTTCATCCCGAACACACTCAGATGTTTCAAGTGCCTGCGCTTTGGACATACAAGCGAGCTTTGCAAGGGACTAGCTACTTGCCCTCAATGTGGAGATGAATTCCACGATGGTGCGTGTACTGCAGCTCCGTCATGCGTGAACTGCAGAGGTGAACATCCGTCTAGTTCCCGAGATTCCCCCGTTTTGTAGAGGAAAGAGCCATCCAAGAGATACGGGTTAAAGAGAAGGTGCCCTTCTCAGAAGCCCGGAAGCTCTTGCGTCTATGCCAGCCCTCTGTTCCAAGGTCCGGGACCTATAGCAGATCGTAACGCAGACCAGCGATTTCAATGGGCAACAATATCTGAAAAGACACTTGTAGCCCGTAGCTCTATTCCACAGCCCTCAACATCAGCGCGTACATCTGTATCAACGTGTACAAAATCTGTTGGTGAAAAAAATTCTCCTGCTAGATCACCAACGAAAATGTCTAACTCAACACAGAAGACTAGTAAACCTGTAATCTACAATGCCTCACCGATAAAGTTTAAGAACGATATCCTCAAGGAAGATAAGCCTGATCCCAGTACATCAAAGAGATATAAGAGTCCAAGAAGATCTCCTCGAAGATCCTCTTCTGGGGAACCTTCAGGGGTGGACTCAGACCGGCGCCTTTCATCTTCGCCGGTCCCCATTAGGAACCGGTTCGAGACACTCGAACCCAAATTCGCTATGGGAAAACGCACGTTCTCGGCAGAGGACATAGAGTTAGACCAATCTGCCCACACTGGGAGAACCCCAGCAGAAAAGCGGCGCGAAAAAGCGTCCGAAAAGAATGTCAGCCCAAGAGAGAAGAAAAGGGCTAAATTAATTCGACAACCACCTGCTCCAAAGTTATGAAGAATTACCTTGAAATTACCTGTCCTATACACAATGCAATATGGCTATCCTACAATGGAACATACGTGGCATAAGAAGTCAACGTTCAGAACTTGAGTTTTTGCTCAAAGAAAACGAACCTCTGGTCGCATGTTTGCAAGAGACTAAGCTGCGTCCTCAAGACGCTTTCCATCTAAGGGGATACACCCCAGTACGGTGTGATGTTACACCAGAAGACGGTGTTCCGGCACATGGTGGCGCTATGGTACTTGTCACAGATAACATATATGCAATCTGTACCATTACGGTCTGATATCCAATCAGTTGCAATAAGGATCCTACTGCCAGACATCCATTTCACCATTTGTACCTTATATTTGCCTCCGTCCCATGACTTCTCGCATATTGATTTAGATCTAGTTTCCCAGTTACCAACACCGTTTCTGTTGGTGGGAGACTTCAATGCGCATCACCCACTATGGGGTTCAAGTCGCGCTTGTGCGAGAGGTACGCTCATTGCCGATTTCTTGGACAGTTACAAACTAGCTCTCCTCAACACTGGAGAGCCTACATTCATTTCTGACTCTTACAATAGTTTCTCACACCTTGATCTTGCAGTTTGTTCACCTCAGTTGGCAGTCTCCTTACAATGGAATGTCATCTCTGATTTACACTCTAGTGATCACTTCCCATGTCTTATTAGTCTATTGGCGCAAGATACGTGTTCCACACGTATGCCCAGATGGCGTTTGGACCATGCCAACTGGAAGCTTTACACCCAGTTGGCTGACTTTACGTACAACGAGTACGACTCAGTGAATGATTTGGCGCAGCATCTCACGGAGATAATTATCTCTGCTGCTGAACAATCAATTCCGCGGTCGATTACACACCCCCATCGATTTCCCGACCCCTGGTGGACGGAAGAATGTTGGAGTGCAATTCGTGCTCGAAGGTGTGCTCTTAGGGTTTCCCAACGTCACCCTATGTTGGATAACCTTATCCAATATAAGAAAATGTGCGCCAGGTCCAGACAAGTCATTAAGGATACCAATAAGTCATCATAGACCAAATTTCTAGCTTCATTTAACCGACAGACACCTTCCTCGGTTGTGTGGGATAGATTAAGGCGTGTTGCTGGTCAATCGACCCACACACCAATAACGGCTCTGAGAACAGCCACAGGAGCTGTTGTTGATTCATTCGAAGTGGCGAATACGTTTGGCAGTGGTTTCGCTCAAGTGTCTAGCTCGGAAAACTACTCCCCTGAGTTCCTTCCAACTAAAACTCAGGTGGAATCTCAAGGCTTCTCGTTTCGTTCTAGAAACGTAGAAGATTACAATCGCCTTTTCACCATGGCGGAGCTAGAATATTCTCTTCAATCTTCTCGATTATCAGCACCAGGACCGCACGGTATTCATGTACAAATGTTACAACAGCTCTATCCTGAAGGCAAGGCATTCCTGCTCGGGGTCTTTAATCGTGTTTGGGTTGACAGTATACTCCCAGAAAATTGGCGGGAGGCCACCGTTATTCCCATCTTGAAGGCTGGAAAGGACCGTCATCTTCCCTCCAGCTATCGTCCTATTTTCCTCACCAGTTGCGTTTGCAAGGTGATGGAACGCATGATCAATGGACAATTGGTATGGTGGTTAGAAAGTCGTAACCTACTGACTAACATCCAGTGTGGTTTTCGACGACGCCGTTCAACTGTTGACCATCTTGTGTTAATATCGGCACAGATAATGGACGGTTTTATGAGGAACTGTCAAACCGTGGGCATATTTTTCGAACTCGATAAGGCTTATGATACGTGCTGGCGAGCAGGGATTCTACGTTCCCTGTATGCCTGGAACACACGTGGACGCCTACCATTGTTCATTCAGGAGTTTATGAAGGACCGCTTTTTCCGAGTAAGGGTCGGCTGGATTTTTTCTAATTCTTTTGTTCAGGAGGAGGGAGTACCTCAGGGTTCGGTGCTAAGTGTCACGCTCATTGCTATAGCAATTAACTCCATCTGAAAATGTGTTCCACCCGGAGTTTTTTCATGTCTATTCGTAGACGACTTCGCTGTCTATTGCACTTCTCAGCGCACGGCGTTCTTACAACGGCGCCTGCAGCAATGTTTGGACAACCTTAGAGAATGGAGCTCCGAAAATGGCTTCTATTTCTCAACTGAGAAGTCAATCTGCATTAATTTCTGGTGCCGTAGGAGGCGATTACCACCTTCGTTCCATTTCGGTCCAGATTTACTTCCTTTCGCAGATGAGACGGGCTTCCTGGGGTTGATCTTGGACAGAAAGCTTAGTTGGTCGTCGCATATTGCACAACTAAGAGCACGATGTGACCGTTCCTTAAATATCATGCAAGTACTGAATGGAAAATCGTGGGAAGTGGATGGGAGAATTTTATTCTAAATGTATCACGCACTGATCCAATCCAAACTAGACTATGGGTGTATTGTTTATTAGTCAGCACGACCATATGTGCTGAGAAGATTAGATGCGGTGCACAATAGGAGTATCTGCACGGCAGTAGGAGCTTTTCCAACAAGACCAGTGGTGAGCCTTTACGCCGAGACCGCAGAACCTCCTCTGCAATATCGGCGTGAGTTTCTCTTGGCAAATTATGGTTGTGCGCTTAGATGTATGCCTAAGCACCCAACTTTCGCTTCTTTTTTCACCACCACGCTAAGAGAACGGTATAGGAATAGCACCCTTAGTCCTAAGCCTGCGGGGTTCCGTTTCCAAGATCTTCTAATGAAGCTTGGAGTGGAGCTGCTTAGGATGTTCGCCAAGGGCGAGAGGCTTTCTCCCATTGGCTATCTGGCACACCCCATGTAGATCTTGGGATGACCGTACACCAGAAGTCCACGATGCCTATTTCAAGTATCCGCACGTGTTTCTTAGAATTTTTGTCAGATTACACTGACCGTCGATATATTTACACCGATGGGTCAAAGAGCACCAACGGTGTTGGATGTTCTTACGTTTATGGAACCGAACCATATACATTCGGTTTTCCAAATAGCACTTCCATTTTTACTGCAGAGCTTTATGCTATTTACCGAGCCATTTTGTATGTTCGCCGCCGTAAATTAGGTATCTGCCTGATTTTGAGCGATTCCCTTAATGCACTTCAGAGTCTTTGTCAGTTGTACAACCCCCACCCTATTGTACAACGTATCCAGGATGCCCTCCATGTTTTACACGCTTCTGGCGTTGACGTGGTGTGTGCATGGATTCCTGGTCACGTAGGTTTGCCGGGGAATCAAATGGCAGATCTAGCAGCAAAGACGGCAACTACAGAACCCAGTATTATCATCTCACGTGTTACTTCGGAAGACTTTAAGCTTGAAGTCAGGAGAGCGGTGCTGTCGTCCTGGCATGAAGAGTGGTCAGCTCTCCACGGTAATAAGCTTAGAGAAGTGAAAGAACTTCCGATAAACTGGGTAACTTCCTGTCGCACATCCCGTCGCGAGGAGGTTAGTTTGGCTTGATTAAGAATAGGGCACTGCAATTTTTCGCATGGTTACCTATTTAAAAGGCACCCTGCGCCTCTATGTCCGCTGTGTGACAACCTTTTGTCAGTTCACCACGCGCTGTTAGAGTGTTGCTCTCTAGCGCACCTTCGAGATTCTCTGCAGCTGCCTGCCGGACTTGTAGAGGTCCTAGTGGACGACAAAACAGCGGTCGATAGAGTTTTTAATTTGTTTAGCGGAGTGCAATATCAATTTGAGGATTTAAAATTTTAGTTATCTGTTTATGCTTTTGGACAGATTTATCACCTTGTTTCATATGTCTATTGCCACTGTTTTTTACCTTTTGTGTATATTTTTTTTTGTTGCTAGTATTTTTATTTTTGAGTAAAATTCATATCTGGCTATTGCCATGAATCTTTTAAGGGCGCTGATGACCTCGAAGTTTAGCGCCCTTAAACCAAACCAAATCAAACCCATGTTTGATGCTTGCTATTTAGATCTCCTGCTAGGAAAGTCGGTGCTGTGTCAGAAAATAAGGTATTAATATCCTGGTCATTTGGATTGGATCCTGGTGGTTATTTTAGTTTTAGAAGGATTGCGTGTGAATATTTGAATTGCGCAGGCTTCGATGCTGGTTAATTGAATGTAATGAAACTGAGTGGTGAGGTATGTCTCTTCGAATAATTATAGCCACTCCGCCTGAAGCGACTGGAGCATTGCGATCGGATCTATACACTGCGTAGCCAGGTATAGAAAACTTTTCTTTGTGTAAGAAATGCGTTTCAGTGATGCAAGCTACTGCAACATTGTGTCTGGAGATAAATTCCAAGAAGGCTTCTCGCTAGGGTTTGACTCCATTGGTGTTCCAGTTTAGTATGGTTTGTTGAGAGAATGTTTTTTGGCTTTTAGTGGCCGTTAGCAAAGAAACTTGTAAAGAGTTTTGGTAAAGCGGACTTCATTGATGGCAGGAATGGTGTGAGGAAATTAATGGCTAGCTGAATTAGGTGTTCGGTTATATCGGAGGAGCAAGAAGAAGGAGAAGAAGAATTCTGTGTTGATGTCTGCTGAGTTAGCTGCTTAAGACTTTTTTCTTCCGAAACAGCAGAGCCACCATTGTGGAATTTCAGGAGTAGCAGAGGGCGAGTTTGGTGACAACCTCGGAAATTTTTCCATGTTTAGCTTTGAAGATGGTGTTATTGCAGGCTGAACCACCCTTGCATTGGCTTTCTTTTGCAATTCTAGGCAATAACGACAACCTGTGAAATTTTCCGGATGTGCTTCTCCACAATTCACGCAGGAGGGCTGAGTGTCTTTTGTGCATTCAGAAAAGTGGCTATTTGAGGGGCATTTCACGCATTGAGGTGTGAGTCAACAGAAGTTCTTAGTATGCCCGTAGCTTTGACATCGTGTGCATTGTGGGATGTTCGCGGGCTTCTTGCGGTACCCCACTTTGATTATGGCATGCTAAATATGTTTGACTTCGAAGATCTTCTTACCCTGTTCATTGTTTTCTAATTCTACGGCACACAGTGGCATGGGTTGTCGGTCTTTATAGAAAAGCCTGGTTACTTTTACCACTGGTAAGTTCAGAGAGGTCAGTTCTGTAACAATATCGTCATCTGTAAGAGAGTAGGGACCATCTCTTAAAATAACTTCAAGTCTTTTGGAGTTTGGATCACGGAAGGTATGAAAAGGAAGCTTCGATTCTTCCAGGAATCTTGTTACAGCGCGGAAGTTATTTACTGAAGTTGTGTTTATCTTAAGGACTTTGTTCTTTTGCTGTTCTGTGTACTCATCTTTTACAGTGGAAGCTATATCTTGGATAATCTACTAGTAATTATTGACTTCATGAATAAAAATTGGTGGAATCCTGAGTTTAGGAGTTGTAGAGAGATTTTCTTCAGAAGTTGTGTCATTCTCTTCCTCCATGTTTTCCAAAGGGGAAAACTTGTTGTGAACGGAGGGTAAGTCAACTATGTATTTGGTATTTACAGCTGATACTGAAGGTGTGTGCTTCTTTTTGGGTGTAATGAAGCAATCATTTGAATTGGAACCGTTGCCTTGGTTAGTTTCTTGAAGCGGGCGTTTATGGACCAACTTAAAGGGTTGCAAGATTGTTCGCGATGTAGTAGCTTTGTCAAGAGATCTGATAGAATGTGAACTTGAGAAGCTTTGCTCTTGTTAATTAGATTGCAGTATGTCGGTAACGCAACAAAAGACTGACTGAAAACAGCTGACGGTTTGCTTCTCTAACAAAAGAAAAAGTCTTGCACAGAGCTAGCCGTGCAATACTGAAATATACTTTAAATGACGTGTTATATACTGTAGACAGTGTTCTTAGTATGTACACATTATATTAAGAGATTAATGATTACTTCTACAAGCGAAGTTTCCTCAGGTTTAGCTGGCACCTTTAGTATCACAGAATAACACTATTAACAGCTTTGTTCACCTCCTCCTAGAACTTCTTCTTTTCTTTGTAGTATATGATAACTGTTTTCTATTTGCTACTGACAGAAAACTATGTCAAGAGGTTTTTTTAAGAATAAAAAACACAAGACTGTTAACCTGAAAGATCTCATTAAAAATAATGACCAAAAATGTAAATTGAAAATCCTTCAGATTCCTTACAAAACCATTTGAAAGTCGAATTCCTATGTGGTCAGACTCAAAATCATCTGACATCTCCAGAAAAATCTTACTGAGGTCACTCCAGTTTTTTTCTACCACTCAAACAATTTTGAGTGTGAACTCCATCGGGTATTTGTTGCAGTGGATACTCACCACACATTGCGCAATTCTCACAATCTAGGTGGACAAAAATCCGAACTGCTTTTGAGTTACATTACTTTCTAAAACAATTTCGTTGCTTCGGAGGTTTAATATGAAGCACAGTTTTATTTTGTACCTATCCCTTACGATTGTCGGTAGATTTTCTAAGAACAGGACCGAATGTTTATACCTGGGAACACGATTTTCTCGCGCAATGTACAAGATAGGTAGTATTTATAAACGTATACTTTTCGCAAGAAATTCAGTGTATTAGAATCGTATTCCTTATACATGCCCAATCACTGTCGCCTACATCGCTGGAACAGGAGCTGGAGTTGATACAGTTGACCAACTGGGAAGTGGGAGGGCTTGCGGCTGATAATAAACTCAGCACCTATGTTGATAACTGTCCGCTCCTCTTTACAGGAAGCTTCCGTACATAATGACGAAATGAGTGGATCAGGTGAAACAAACAATATGGATAACAAATCTTCATTTATAGCAATTCGAGAGTTCTTTCTGGTATGTCCTTCCCGGTATTTTCGCAGGTCTTTACTACGTAGGTCTTTATTTGATAATTTTATCACTTTGTTCCAAAAGTTTGTGCACCTTGGGTGGCATGTAATACCACGGGAACAGTTCCATGTATAGTTTCTTGGTATCAGATGTGTATATTGAAAAGCTTTGTAAACTTATTTAGTAACCACTTGCTATTGTTTCTAAAATAACACGAAATCACTGAATTAGAACTGCACTTATTCCTGTGGTTGAAGCACTCTGCTTGGCGTTGCGGAACAATCTCGTTGCTGTGTTTCCATCATTACCTGTACCACTACCAGGTTTTGGCTTGTGCACTATTAGTCCTATTTCAATTTCGGGACGTTCCCTAAAAGTGATATTTCTCATTTCAGTTATCTCTTTATTTTCTACACCTCTGATTTGCCATGGTTTTATTTCCAGTCTATAAGAAATACGCAAAGGGCATTTAAAATAGCGAATCCAAGCATGAAGTGTTGAAAGCCCGAACTCGTATTTTGCAGGATCTGCTGGGTGACTCTCTTTAGAAGCATGGTCCTCATCCATATCCCTTGGAAGACTCCCACAAATGTAGCGTCTCTGAGATGATTTGTTTTCCGAAACTTCTTTACAGAACTTCCCATCTACCATGGGCATAACCACTTTCTGATGCACTTCTATTGATTTGTTATCAACGCATACCTTGATTGGCGTTAACCTCTTAATTTGACCCTCAAATTTTGAAACTTCTCCTTGTACAGTTGAGCAAATTCAGCACCTTTATAGGCCTATAAACCTAGTTGATGACGTGCGGGGATTCTGCCAAATAATACGTTTCACATCATCACTTGCGTGAAGTTGAAGAGGGATAAATGACACAATGAAAACATTTTCATAATAATTTTGTTTGTCTTTGTCCATAAATGGATGTTTGTACGTGCTGTGCCCTGGGCTCCCATCACATCCCCATTTGAAAATTAACATTAATGGTGGAATGTCTTGGACTTTTACAACATTCCTTAACATGTCCATTTATTTGGTAACCAGCCGTTCAATTCTATGGCTCGAAATGGCTTGGAATTCTATTTCAGTGCTTGTTTTACCATAGTAATAGCCTCCTGAGGGGGCAGGCGCTGTGTTTTTTTTTTTTTTTTTTTTTTTTTTTTTTTTTTTTTTTTTTTTTTTT
The DNA here is from genome assembly GCA_030765045.1 of Tenodera sinensis. Taxonomy (NCBI): domain Eukaryota; kingdom Metazoa; phylum Arthropoda; class Insecta; order Mantodea; family Mantidae; genus Tenodera; species Tenodera sinensis. The sequence goes on from CM060962.1 coordinate 315,926,068, forward strand.
TTTTGGTATTCCGAAGAGCATGATATGCCGGGTAAATGTTGCAGTCTCTCCCTCTCTCTCTCTCTCTCTCCCTCCCTCTCTCTATTCTGTGACCGAATAAGTTTATATTGGTTGACAGTAAAACGGATATCAAGAGTGTAGTAAGTGGAACTAGTTGCTTGTCCATTAGTCTTAACTTCTTCAGCCTAGTTGCCCCTTGAGATGTCTTCAACAATAACTACAGTATCCCTCTTCCCTGTAGATCGCGTTCTTGTTGCTGTGGCAAACGAAAGCTCTTCGGGACTTCTACTATGTAGCAATTCCATTTTGCTTTTAGCATTACTGTTACTGAATAACTTCTTGGTCGACTTTTACCAGCTGCTGAAGTGGTACTTATATCATTAATATAACTACACATTGTTTTAGGAAATATGAGCTCGTAGTCAAGCCACCGAAAATATGTTAGTGAAAATCTACTGCAATGCCTATTATATTTTGACCAGCGGCTACTTGACAAAAAGCCTTTAATTGTACTTTGAATAAGAATTTTGATGTCATGTGGGCAATTTTCCAGGCCTGAAACACTAATAGTATGATTAAGCACTTCTTCATTCCGCGCCCCTTTGCTGTTTTTCAACCAGACATTTAAAGTGTGAGTGTATTGGGTTTAAGGGCCCGTCGACAACTTGGTCATTAGGGCCCCGAGTCCAGAAGTAAAATTACATACTGTCAAGTGTTAAAACATCACCCATTAAAAACTAAAAATCTACGGTTAAAATAGATAAAAAACCTCTAAACAACTATTAAAACGTTTCATTTAAAATGCTAAAAACAGAGACTTAAAATTGCTACAAAGTAAAAAACACTAAAACGTTAAAAAAAAACCAAAAATACGGCCATCTAAAAGGCTAAAATCTCTGAAATAAAATATCCTTACACTTACTTCATAAAATCAATTCTGGAACAAAACCGCAGCACTGTATTTACAGATACTGGGTCGTTGCCTAAAACTGACGACAGTGTAAGCCCCAGGCCAACGGACTGGCGCTCACGAGCGTATCGCGGACAATCAAGAAGGACATGTGCGACGGAGATTGGAATGTTACACGTCGTACAGACAGGCTCCGGATCACCACGCAAAAGGTGTCCGTGCGTGGCTCGGGTATGGCCTATCCTCAGGCGGGTTAAAACCACTTCTTCCCGCCTGGAATTCCTGCAGCTGGTATGCCAGGGTTGTACCGTGTCCTTGATTGTCCGTAACTGAGTGCCAGATAACGCTTCCCAAGATTCCTGCCAGAGAGCAAATAGATGGCGACGGAAATATTTCTGCACATCTATATAGGGGAGCGTACGGGTGGAATACTCCGGAAGGTGACATGCAGACTTTGCAGCCGCATCCGCCGCCTCGTTACCCGGAATACCCACATGGCCTGGGATCCACGTAAAAACAAACTGGTATCCGCGAGACAGTAGCTGAGAAATCAACGTCTGGATTTTAACAACCAATGCCGAGGTGCCGATAAACTATTGCAGGGCCTGGAGAGCGCTAAAAGAATCGGAACAAACGATAAAACTTCCAGGACCTGAACTGGAGATAAAAAGGAGGAAATAAAATATGGCAAACAACTCGGCGGTAAATACTGAACTGGCGTCCGGTAGGCGGTACGTATGAGCGTCACCGTTGTATATAAAGGCGCAACCCGTCGAACTACCCATCTGGGACCCATCGGTAAATACCGGACAGGAAGTCCGGTATCGCCCAAGTAGTTCCGTGAATAGTTGGCGAAACACGGAATGAGGGGTAGCTATCTTAACACAGCCCAACAGCTCCAGGTCAAAGCGTGCGCGCTGGAGTTGCCAGGGAGGACATCGGCCACGTGAATGCCGCTCTACGGCTGGCAGTCGAAGGGCGTGTGCAGCAAGCAGTTCACGAAACCGGATACCACTTGGACGGGAGATGGTTGTATTTCGCATATAACGGTGCGCGAGGTCTGGACGCAACACGGGTGGAAACGAAGGGTGACCTGGATGGGCGGCCAGCCTTGCCACGTAAGAACAAAGTAGTAAAGAGCGTCGAACAGACAGTGGAGGTTCACCAGAATCAGCATACAGACAATCGATTCTGCTGGTGCGGAAAGCCCCAGTAGCGAGACGGATAACAGTGTGATGTACTGTGTCTAAAAGCCGGAGTTTAGACGCAGACGCCGCGCCATAAATAAAACAGCCGTAGTCTAATTTGGACTGGACCAGAGAGCCATACAACCTCAACATGACGGTGCGATCGCCGCCCCAAGATGCCCCAGATAAGACCCTGAGTACCCGAAGCGAACGATCGCACGAAGCACGAAGATAGCGGATATGGTGCTCCCATGTGAGTTTACTGTCGAGGTGTAAGCCCAAGAACTTAAGGTGCGGTACAAAAGGAAGACGTGTGTCGCGCAGATGAAGATCAGGAGGAGGGTGTACTCCTCGCAGTCGGTGAAAGTGTAGACACTGTGTTTTCGTAGGGGACAGCCGAAAGCCCGTGCGTAATGCCCACTCGGCGATGGAGGTTATGGTCAGCTGCAGTTGACGCTCGATGTGCTCCAAACTATAAGAGCGATAGTAGATCGCAAAGTCGTCAACATACAGCGACATCGGGATACCGCTACGAACAACACTAGTGATGCCATTAATGGCAACTGCGAAAAGTGTGACACTGAGGATGGATCCCTGGGGTACACCATTCTCCTGGATCTGCACTGAACATTGCTCAGCAGGTTATTCGTCTCTAGCCACCACACTAAGCGAGTGTTAATCATCCGTTCCAAGGTCTTGCAGACGACACTCGTCAGGCAAATAGGGCGGTAGCTAGAGGGAAGTGTCCGGTCTTTTCCTGGTCGAGGGATAGGGATGACAATGCCCTCTCGCCAGGAAGACGGAAAAACCTGCTGATGCCAGATGCGGTTATACATGCTCAACATGAAGGAAAGAGCTGCAGGTGGAAGATGAAGCAGCATTTGGCGGTGGATGTCATCAGGACCGGGAGAAGAATTCTTTGCTAGGGACAAGGAACGCGCTAGCTCCGCCTCGGTAAATGGTGCATTGTACGGTTCACTTTGGGCACTGTTAAAACTAAGGCCTATCTGCTCCGCAGATTCCTTGATAGCTAAAAACGCTCTATCATAGCTTTGGGTTTGGCTAGTACAGGCAAAACACTCGGCAAGGGCGTCGGCGATGTCCTGCTCACTGGTGTAACGGGAGCCCTGTACGGCAAGGCCAGGGATGGTCGTCCGGCGACACTTGCCGTACATTCGCCGAACAGCAGTCCACACCTTTTGCGCCGAACTTCGACGGGAAAGAGAAGATACATACTTTTCCCACGATTTGCGTTTTGCGTCTCGAAGTATAAATCTTGCCCTAGCACGAGCACGCTTAAAAGCGACAAAGTTCGCCTGCGTAGGATGTAATGTAAAGATACGCAATGCACGCTTGCGTGCTTTAGTAGCCAAACGGCATTCCTCGGACCACCAAGGCACAGGAACGTGACGAGGTGTAGTGGAACCTGGCGCACGCCACTCTCCCCTTCTTTAACTATCTGCTACCATTACTTAACTTGACATTTGCTAAGCCTAGCCCCATGCTTTTTCTGCTACCCCACTTGACTTGGCTTAGCGAGAGTGAGTGGACATCTATTTGCGGAATCGTGTTGGGAATGGATCGGTGGGGTATATTGTGGTTACATATAATACCAAATGCCTTTTCCTTGAATATATTTTGGAAACATAAATAAATACAGGACTTAACACTGACGGTGTTAAGTAACAAAAATATACATAAGAACATTGAAAGTATGGTGAATGATAATATATATTACGAAAATGTAGTAAAATAAACAGTTACATAAAATAGACATGAATGTAAACTATTCTTTGTACTAAGTATTAATTCCTTCCTGACTATTTGACTTCCTGAGCAACACTGGTAGAATGGGCCTGACTCACCAATATAACTTGGCACACAAAAGTCATCCCTTTTAACCACACTCAGTTAATTGCGTTAGTCGGAATTATAACTATTGCCGTTTAGGCTACAATAATCGTGATACAAAGATCATCTACCCTGCTTTAGCATAAAAGCCCTAAAACACTAAACACATACATCTAAATGAAATACAGAACTGTTTGTCTCACCCAAATGTCTGGTGTGTTTTTGGAACATGTCCTTATCCAATTATGTTGAAATGAACATGCACATGGACTGTGGCACATTCCTGCATATCAACCATGAAGAATAAACGCGTCGTTCCTGCTTAATTCCGCGTATGCCCAGTGTATGCCTGAATTAGCATACATCTCGAAGAAATGGTGGTGAATGCCGACGTTGCTTCTCTACGGAGAAAAGTTGCTCACTTGCTTGCCCCCTTTGACAAGCAAGACCAAGAAGCATGACCCTGTTGACTTCGATGCGTGCTGACGTCACTGTTGGTGAACTGCTTGGCTCGATGAAGAGGAGCTTGCCGAGTAATGTTAGTAGAACTGAGAATTGCTAAGCCTATCGGCTCATTACTGACGAACATGTAGGCAAGTATGTAAGATACTAATGCTGAGCGCCTCGGCTTGATGAAGATTAAACCATAGTGTATAAGGCTCATACATTACGCTTGGTCGAAGCTGACTATACTTTGACTGACGAAGACAACTGATGGCAGCGCCTAACGGAGCTCGACTACTTGACGAAGACTGGAGGCAGCGCTGAAGTAAACATCGAAGACTGCAGGCAACGCACTTCGCGTTGAAGTGAAGATCAAAGAGTGCAGGCAGCGCTTCGCGCTGAAGTGAACTAACGACTGGTCGGGCAGCCGGATTTTATACTGTGTGCGGGGCGTAGCGGGGGCGAGAGGGGTTACGCTTACCAACCTAACGGCTATACACCTCTCTAAGCTAAGGCCAGTCGATATCTCGAAGTGACGACCTTCCATGACGTCACAGACTCCCGGGGGCAATTTAAAATAAAAGGCTTCAGACTTTTATTTTCCATTAATAATCGTACTTAAACTATATCTTTTGGCTTGTAGACCTTTCCAGCACACCGCCAGACATTTAAGTTTACAATAAACACACTAAAATACACCTTACTTCCTAACACATACATACAATATAGCTTGAAGTTATGGTTTGAGTTGGCTTACATGTGCCCTTACTTCCTTGTTTGTGTGCACATTCTTTACTATAACAGATACATCAGACATGAATTTGTGCACCTTATAAGGTCCTACATACCTTGGAGCAAGTTTCGCTGAGTATTTATCCGCAGCTTTACTCTTTGGATAATTTCTCACGTAAACAATATCTCCTATATTAAATTTATGAGGTTGTCTCCCTTTATCATAGTTACGACGTGTCCTCAGCTGAGAACGTATTAAATTTTGTCTCACTCGGTTCCATACATCTCTAATGTGTGTTTTGTCTACCTGCTCTGGAATTATATCGCGGACATTCCACATGTTCGCTAGCGGAGAATTTGGTGGAAAGGAAAACATCAAATTAAATGGACATTGCCCATGAGATTCATGCGTGGCACTATTTAACGCGAATGCTAGCCAATATAATGTTTCGTCCCACTTGGTATGATCCTGAAAATGATATGCTATTAAGGCGTTTTTCAAATTTCTATTCACCCGTTCACTTAATGAGGGTCTAGGATCATACGGAATAGTTGTAATGTGCTGGACTCCCGAACTAAAACAAAATGTTTTAAATAAATTGGACTGAAAATACGACGCATTGTCACTAACAACTATCTCGGGCACCCCAAAACAAGAAATAATAGTCTTCAGACCTTGAACCGCGCTAGCTGCGTTGGCGTCCCGTGTGGGCAACAACCACACATACTTTGTAAAGGCGTCAACTACCACCAGCACAAACCTATTTCCCTGTTTACTCCTGGGTAGCGCCCCAATGTAGTCCACAAATAATTTTTGCATTGATCTCTCTGCAATCGTGGAAGTCAAAAATCCCAAGTGGGTGCTCTGTGCAGGTTTCGACATTTTGCACAGATGACAGGCCTTAACCTGTAAACGAATCTCGTCGTCCATTCCCTTCCAAATAAACTGGTCCCTTATTTTATTCCTGGTTTTAAATATGCCTAAATGTCCTCCACATGGACTATTGTGAAAATATTGAAACAATAGTTTCTTCAATTGCTCGGGTACCACAATTTTATTTTTCCCTGTTCTATCTTTACAACAAAGAACGCCTCTTGATAAGAGATATGGTTGACATTCTTTACCTTGCCGCAACGTTGATATTATGGAAGCTAGATTCTCATCTTTCATCTGATGGTCTTTGAGATCTTCATAAGCGAAAGGAAAATTGCCTAACACTGTCAATACTGGAGCATGAGGAGTATTCGAGTCAACTTGCTCGTTCTTTTCCTCTCCGTACATTCGAGAAAGAGCATCTGCTACACAATTAAATCTGCCCCTTATATGGTGAACCTTAAACTTGAATGCAGAAATTCGCAGAGCCCATCTAACAATTCGACCACTTTTCCTGGGTCTGGCCAAAACCCAAGAAAGAGCCTGGTTGTCAGTCTCTAGTAGGAATTCAACATGTTCTAGGTAAAACCTAAATTTTTCTACCCCGTACAACACAGCTAAAGCTTCCAATTCGTACATAGAATATTTTCTTTCCTGTTCATTAAGGATACGAGACGCGTAGGAAACAACACGTCTTCCTTCAGGATGTTCCTGAAGTAAAACGGCAGCAACCGCAGAACCACAAGCGTCGGTTTGCAAAATGAATGGCAAAGAGAAATCAGGTACTGCCAACACTGGAGGAGAAATTAAAGCTTCTTTAAGCCTAAGGAATGCCTGAGTCTGTTCCTCATTCCATTTAAACTTTACCCCTTTCTTTCGTAAAATATTTAAATGACATGCTTGCTCGGCATAGTCGGGAATAAACTTCGCGAAATAGTTGACCATTCCGAGAAATCGTGACATCTGCTTAGCAGTTTTGGGCACTGGATACTCCCTGATCTTATTAGTCCTTTGAGGATCGATGGTTACATTGTTACCAGAAATAATATGACCTAAAAAAGTTAATTTTTGAGTAGCAAACTTAACTTTATTTGGATTAACTGTCAAACCCGCCTTACGAAGTCGAGAAAATACTTCATGGAGATGTCTTACATGGTCATCAAAAGTTGTGGAATAAATGCACAAGTCATCTAAATAATGATATAAATAATTAAATTTTATGTCACCAAAAACTCTGTCTAATAATTGTGACAGGACTTGGGCACCCACTGCTAAACCAAACGGTAAACGATTGAATTCATACAGATTATAATCAGCGGTGAAGGCCGTTAACCTTTTCGATTGTTCTTCCAACGGAATTTGATAATAAGCCTGATTTAAATCGATGCTCGTAAAATATTTTGCCTTAGCAAACCAGTGGTAATTTAGATGGACATGTGGTAGAGGAACTTGATCAATTTTAATTTTGCTATTTAACACTCTGTAATCTACTACCATTCTAGCATCATCATCAGCCTTGGGGACAAGGAAAACCGGACTTGAATAATTCGAATTCGACATCCTAATGATTCCTTGCGCTAACATAGTATTTACCTTTTCCCTCAATATATGTAGTCTCTGAGGTGGTAAGCGATATGGAGGTATTTCCGCATCGGGAATTGGAAATTATGTTCTGTACAATTTCTTGTTCTGTGTAATTTACACATAATGCCTTCACGATCAACTTTATGTTCTCCACAAATTCAGAAAAGTGTTCCGTTTCTCTCTGTCTGCGAAAGTAATGTAAGTTAAGTAACTGATTATAATTCAATGGAGACAAAAGAACTCTAATTATTTCTTTCTGAAATTGCAATATACTATACCCATTCGTAATTGATCTCAACAAAATATCTAGAACTGGGTTTTCTACATGCACATGGAAAAATTGCAGAATAATGTTATCACTCAACGAGTATACTTTCGCTTGATACTGGCATCTAATTAAAGTAACAAGAAATTCCAAAATCTGTTCTGGAGTGTTCCCTTGCATTGGCTTAATATCACCTAGAATTCTCTGGCATGGATGCGGTAATTTTAGTTTAGTTAACGTGACTTCCGTTGCATTATCTTCCTTCCCCATTTGACTACCTAAGTTTTCCTGAATAAATGGCGTTACACCATTTGCTTCCATGGGCTCACTAGTTTGTTTAGTGTATTTTAATTCTGAGAGCTTATCTCCTAACTTCAACCAAAATTCCGAAATATTCCTAGTTTGAGATTTCAACCTTTCTGTAGCTAACCTTTGCAAACGGTTTGTTCTATATTGCCAATACTTGACACGACCTTTAATCCTACGCAATTGTGACTGTGTACATCATACCTTTACATATTCGTCTACTAGATCACCAAGTGATTGAGACGCACGCTCACAATACTGAAATTCTATGGTTTCATTACACGGTAAACTTGCACCAATGGTATGTGGATCCTGTGTTAACTGAACTCGCAGTAACTGTTGTAAATCAGTGACAGAATTCTTAGTATCACACTCAACCTTAATATTACACAACTCATTTTCAAGTTCACTTCTATTAAAAACTTCGGGTTGAAAAGGTAGTTCCATGTTTATAAAATACACAACCTATAGTGAGGCAAACAATTCATAAATCAAAACGTTAAATACATTCAAGGATGCATTAGTATACCTTTCAATTTGTGTCGAAGTTATTTTCAACTGTAAAGTTATCAATCAGTAATCACAAAAATTACAAATAACCAAGAGAATTAAATGTAACCATGAAATTACAAAGAACCGCGATCTCTGTTACCACTACTATTTAACCACGGCATGTAACCACGGCATGTAACTACTGCATGTAACCATTGCATTGAACCACTGCATGTAACCATTGCACGTAACCACGCTCTGTTAATTGCGTTAGTCGGAATTATAACTATTGCCGTTTAGGCTACAATAACCGTGATACAAAGATCATCTACCCTGCTTTAGCATAAAAGCCCTAAAACACTAAACACATACATCTAAATGAAATACAGAACTGTTTGTCTCACCCAAATGTCTGGTGTGTTTTTGGAACAGGTCCTTATCCAATTATGTTGAAATGAACATGCACATGGACTGTGGCACATTCCTGCATATCAACCATGAAGAATAAACGCGTCGTTCCTGCTTAATTCCGCGTATGCCCAGTGTATGCCTGAATTAGCATACATCTCGAAGAAATGGTGGTGAATGCCGACGTTGCTTCTCTACGGAGAAAAGTTGCTCACTTGCTTGCCCCCTTTGACAAGCAAGACCAAGAAACATGACCCTGTTGACTTCGATGCGTGCTGACGTCACTGTTGGTGAACTGCTTGGCTCGATGAAGAGGAGCTTGCCGAGTAATGTTAGTAGAATTGAGAATTGCTAAGCCTATCGGCTCATTACTGACGAACATGTAGGCAAGTATGTAAGATACTAATGCTGAGCGCCTCGGCTTGATGAAGATTAAACCATAGTGTATAAGGCTCATACATTACGCTTGGTCGAAGCTGACTATACTTTGACTGACGAAGACAACTGATGGCAGCGCCTAACGGAGCTCGACTACTTGACGAAGACTGGAGGCAGCGCTGAAGTAAACATCGAAGACTGCAGGCAACGCACTTCGCGTTGAAGTGAAGATCAAAGAGTGCAGGCAGCGCTTCGCGCTGAAGTGAACTAACGACTGGTCGGGCAGCCGGATTTTATACTGTGTGCGGGGCGTAGCGGGGGCGAGAGGGGTTACGCTTACCAACCTAACGGCTATACACCTCTCTAAGCTAAGGCCAGTCGATATCTCGAAGTGACGACCTTCCATGACGGGGAATGCTGGAATCCGCTGCACGAAGGATAGAGTAAGTAAAATACTCCACCATGTCGTCAATGGTGGTAAAACCATCGTCGGTTAGGTGAATGAGGGAACGAAACTTCCCCCAGTCAGCCTTGGAAATAATCCAGTGAGGAAAGCGTGTTGGCACAGAACTGTGGCCCGATAGGTGAATGCTAATGGGGTAATGATCACTGCCAAATAAGTCGGAAAGTACCGACCAGTCGAGTAGAGGTACCAGTGACGGGCTGCTAAAAGAAACGTCAAGTGCGGAGTGTGTACCATAGGCAGATGATAAGTAAGTAGGCACGCCAGTGTTTAATATGACTAGGCCGGACATATGGAAAACGTCTGCTACAAGGCACCCACGGGCATCGTCAATGTCGGAGCCCCAATGAGAGTGCTTGGCATTCAGATCGCCGAGAAAGATGAGCGGTGGCGGAATCTGTGCCAAGAGAGCCCGAAGATCGTTCGTGTGTACGACACTGACCGGTGGCAGATAGACATTGCAAAGGGAGAAACAGAGGCTCTGCAGCTGCACACGCACCGCTACAGCTTGTAGCGGCGTGTTGAGTGGCACACTGGTGGCAGAGATATCATGCGCCACCAGGATAGCAACACCCCCGCTGGCTCGCCTATCAGCTGCAGAGTCATGTCTAAATGCCGAAAAACCACGAAGTTGTAATGCGTGGTTAGGGTGCAAGTGCGTTTCTTGTAGACAGACGATTGATGGAGACCGTTGCGAAACGAGATGCTGTACGTCCAGAACACGTGCCCGGAACCCATTAACATTCCACTGGATTATTTCCATGGTAAAGAAGAATTAGGGATTCGTCTTCATCTTTTTCTTTTTCATCTTTACCTTAACCGACTTCGGACGGGGTAGGTTAAATTCGCCATCGTCTGGTGACTCCGCCGACGTCTGGGAGTCTGAAGATCCCCGGCGGCTCGCTGAACGAGAGCGAGAGCGGGACTTCATGGACGATGTGCGACTGCTGGCGCGACCAGAAGGCCTAGAATAATGGCTGTCAACAGGCTGGCTGCGGCTAGTTGTCTTCTGAGCTGGTGTCTGCACGGCTATAGATGTAGTAGCAGGTGCAGCTGTGGCACGAGACAGTGAAGGGGTATTCGCAGGTAGGTCAGTCTGTGTAGAAGCATCTGACACAGGAACGTGCTGGATCGCTACGCTGCTGGCAGGAGCGCGTCGGGCAGCCAAGGTATAACCTGTGGTGGTAGCAGGTTTCAGCTGCGCAAAGCAACGACGCGCTTCTGGACACGTGAGATGTTCTTTCACGCGCAATTCTTGTATACACTTCTCATCCAGGAACTTCGCACACTGACGCGAGCTGGATGGATGCTTCCCTTCACAGTTCACACAGAGGGGATCCCGTGTACATGTCGGGTCCTCATGGGCTGCTAAACCACAGCGCTCACATATAGCAGGATTATTACACAGGGTCTTAGTATGGCCGAACCGTTGGCACCTAAAACAACGCATGGGGTTCGGCACATACTGGCGCACGGCGGCACGTTCGTAGCCACAAAAGATGTACTCGGGCAATTTAGTTCCTCTGAACGTCAGAAACACCGTACGCAAAGGTACATCCTTGCCATCCTGCTTTCGGGTAAGACGGTAAGCCTGACACACACGCTGGTCGGAGAGACAGGTGGTAATCTCATCGTTCGACAGATTGTCCAGACTGGAGGTGGTGACAACTCCCCTACATGTGTTGAGCGATTTGTGTGGGGCTACCCGAATTGGGTAGGAGCCCAACAAACTCGCCTTTAAAAGTTTCTGGGTCTGGTCTGCCGTGTTGGTTTCGATCAACAGCGTACCGTCTCGAACTCTGGTCGCGTTCTTAACCGGGCCACATATTCTGTCGACTTCTCGTTTTATATAAAATGGGCTAAGGTCCTTTATCGTTTTCCCGTCACATGCCAAAGTCAAAACCAAGAAAGGGTCAAAGGAAGAGGGGTTGCGCGGAGACATGATTATTTGGACCCCCATCCGGAACCGTCGGCGTCAGCCTGCCATCCGGGGGTCAAAGGATAAAAGACACCAAAATCTCCACGGTCTGTGCCGCCATGGAGACCCCTCCATGACTGACCTCAAGGCGTACTTCAGAGGAGCCACCCTCCGATCTCCACTGCTTGTCCGCATGGGTAAACCGTTCACCACGTGACACCCCGGTTTTATGCCCCCACCACAGGAATAACCGCCTGTGGCTCCCCGCTTTAGCACACGCTGCCTCCACGGAGTCAGCGTGGATTCAGGGGACTTCGGGTTGATTACACCGGGGCTCCGTCAGCGGTAACACGTCCGGCCGGTGATACTAACCCGACGGCACACGGCCGTCGGGAGATTAACACCGGCCGTGCCCTCAAGGAGCTACGTGGGTGTACATGACGTGTGGACGGGCTCCGCACCTAAGGCTACACATGGGGGCAGTGTGAAGGGTCCGCACAACCTTCGCGCCTGAGACCTCCGAAGAGCACACAAGTCGGGGGCCGCGCTGAAAATCGTGGGACAGGACCACGGAGATAGGAAAGATCCCTGCTGGTGAGACAGGAGTTATAAATCTAGGAACTTACAAACTAATAATCAGAATAAACCTAGAAGAGGAAGAGGGTGATATAAAAAGCAACATAAAATGCTGCACGTGGCACAGTTAATGAAGGTGGAGGGGGTGAAGTGATAGTGAGCAGCTCGGGGCCCCGGGTGCGCCAAACCCGGACCTACCGTGGTAGGTTCCCCTGGGGGAGTTTGATTTCGGAGTCCTCTTCTCCTAGATGAGTCGTCGACCAAGACTACCGAGCCTCATCTACCCGTTGGAATGTTCTTAGCTTCCCCTCACCTCTTGCCTACCAGTGGTCACGAAGACTCACTTAGTAGGCCGTCTGGATCGGGTACTGAGCCCCTCCGCCACGGCAAGGCGACACTCCTTCGGAGGGGAGAGATTTAAATGCCGTCGCCGAGTTACCGTGCGCCGCGCCACTGAAAATGATTTGTTTTGAATAGCTGCGCAAGTATGCGTAGCTAATAAAACAATGATTCGTTGCAGAAATAATCACTTAGTATATCGTTAAAATGTGTTGGCGAACTCGCGTGCTACTCTTTACTAAAACTCTACTTACATTTTGAAAACAATTAAAAAATATATTTATATGCAGCTTGTAATTTTAGCACCTGTCATGCGAAAATTGATGGGAAGAAACAATAAATGCGTGGGTTCTTGAATAGAACATACCTGATAGAACAGGTTTCATGCTAAAAAGCAAAAACCTGCACGCATTCAGTGTCATTTCTTCACCTTGATACAACGTGTAGGTACTTTTCTTCGACTGCAATGAAGAGCGGGGCTGGTGAGAGATTACACTCTATTTACCCTGTACTAACAACTCACATTTCTGTCTCAGCAATAAACTACTTACCTCACTACAGTCCTAAACAAATTATATGACTCAGATCTGTCACCCTAAAAAATTCATAAACTGATTTTTGTCCACCTAGATTGCGAAAATTCCACACTGTGAGACGCCCTAAAAGGATGTCTAGAGCATAGCTTCTCTTGGCAGAGCTATGAAAAAAAAAATGAAAGGACTCCAGCGATATCAGCAAAAAAGATGCGGTATTGAGAAAATTCATTAATTGTGCTTTGTATGACTAAATTCAGCCATTGGCGTCTACTAGTCTGACAACTATGAACACTGAGACTTTTCAGTGATATCTGTAGTATCATCAATCTGAACCGAAAAATAAGTCTGCTGAACATTTTCAACTTGACATAATCATCAACGTACTCCGAAATACAGCCAATAATCTCATTCTGTATCGTTTCGAATCCCTAGTGAAGATACTTTTCATTTTATTGTAATGAGTCTGAATCCCTAACGAACTTCTCAAAATTAATAAAGGCAACAGCTCTGTGAAATTTCCCCTGTTAGATGAAGATGAACTTTCATCGTGAGCTTTCACTAAAAGCAAGCTCTTGTCATTACTGCAAACTAATCGGTTCAGTCTTACATTGTCATTGTACATTGTACCGGTTGTTTTCCCTCAGAGCATCAGCAATGGTATTTGGATTCTTTTCGAGTTCCTTCAAATGGAGTGCGATGTTCAGCTGAGTGGAACCACACAGCCACACATATTCACTGTAGGTACAATGTGTTCCTACGATGGCTTATCGGTGGGTTATTCCATGCCACCTGTCTACAAGGGTGAGGGATGCAATGCGTTTGTAAATATCATTCCAACATTTCTCTTACATTTGGTCCTAAGAAAGTAATCCCAGTGTTACGAAAACAGCATTAACGTTATAAATCCAGAACGAACCCACAGCGAAGATGGAAACTAAATATTCGGCATTTATAATGAAATTAAATTTTTAAAAGTCTTAATTTTAATATACCACGTTTTTAAAACGGACTAAAAAGTATAAAATAATTTCTCCTAGCTCCATGTACTGTCCTGAAAATTTGTGATTGTGAATTTTAAATACCCACGAAAATACTTGTAAGGTTTTAAACGGAAATCGTTGGGCGCATCCAATTAATAATAATTGATGCATGAACAGTTCACTTGAATCACTAACAATTTTATTGCACTACAAATGATATGAACTGTTGTGTAAATTTTCTCGACAGTTACCATTCCTTACGATTATGCATTGCATTTTTATTTCCGCATTTTCAAACTCTAACTTAAACATTATTTTCGTAACTGAAGGAGCCACGTGTGTGGAAATGTCTAAATATTGAGTGGACATAAACATAAAATACACCCAAATTGGGAAGTAAGCGTCTTCTGCTAAATAGACATAATGTTACGCTTATTACATTTTTGCTTTATTTTTTTTTGTTACAGAAAAGCTTAAGAACGATATCTCGTATATTCATGCATATGTATTTCAAAATCTAATTAAACATAACCGTCGGAACTGAACGTGCTAGCGTATTTACGCATAAGAGTAATTAACTTGGGCTTTGGAAAAAAAGAGACATGATACATTAACAAAAATTAACCTATGGCATATTTATTGTTAACATGATTACCACAGCTACGGTTTATTATTATTATTATTATTATTATTATTATTATTATTATTATTATTATTATTATTATTATTATTATTATTATTATTATTATTATTATTATTATTATTATTATTATTATTATTATTATTATTATTATTATTATTATTATTATTATTATTATTATTATTATTATTATTATTATTATTATTATTATTGCTGTTATTGTTATTGTCATTGTCATTGTCATTATCATCATCATCATCATCATCATCATCATCATCATCATCATCATTATTATTATTATTATTATTATTATTATTATTATTATTATTATTATTATTATTATTATTATTATTATTATTATTATTATTATTATTATTATTATTATTATTATTATTATTATTATTATTATTATTATTATTATTATTATTATTATTATTATTATTATTATTATTATTATTATTATTATTATTATTATTATTGTGATGTTACTGGTACATACCTCATGGTATCTTCACAAGAAAATAATTTCTTTGTAGAACCATTGAGATGAGATTAAAGCCGGTATTCCACGGTCCAACTTTTTTGACCAAACTTTTTGTATCCAATGGAATTGTACACAAAAGACACAGTGTATGTCACACTATGATGAATTTTGATCCAATACAAATGACAGTTCACGTAGCAAGTGTTAAAAATAAACATGGGGGAAGCAAATATTAATTTAGCGATTACTATATTAAGTATAGGTTTGCAATATATTTCCATGAGTCTATGTAGGAAGAAAATATGTATTACAAGTAAAAGATGGTGGGCACGGTCATGAGAACAGGACACGGGCCTGGGTATTTTGGGTCTGCTACAGAACGAATTGAGGTTAGAGGAATTGGAAAATTATGGCAATTTTCTACAAATTGGCGAAACTTTATTTCTCAGCCATTTACTTCCTGTAGAAGGCAATATTTCACACTAGGACACAAATATGAGACAAACTATTACAGTGCGAAAGAGATAAGATATAATTGTAATGGATTTAATCTTAGTATGCATGGACAGGAGATATGAACTCATTTCATAACGTAAAATTTGAACACACTGTTAACTGGGTTTCTTATTATTTATTAAATTTAGCTATGTAATGGCCACCTTAGTAATATATGTTAATGGTCATGAAAAATCGTCAATGAATCTTCCAGAAAAAGTTTAAACGTTTTATTAAAACACCCATCATATTAAAAGAACCATGAGCCATACATATAAAACAACTGACTACATGTTGCCTGCACAGTCTGCCATATTGCTTTGTTACTGACGCTGATTTGGCTATTTTCAAGTTGTTTGATGAAAAAATTAGATGCAACAAAGTTGTATCCAACTCTCAATGTCCCACGATGCTCTTTTGTTGTATACAATGCTTTGTACCAATATGTTGGACCGTGGACATCAGCATAAGTAAAAATATTGAAATAAAGAAACAAGTTTATGGTAAATAAGTGATACTACAATGTTGCATTTACAAAATTAGAGAAGTTTTGATCTGTGTTGTTGCTGAGTAATGAACATACAATAGTTGCTGAGAATGAAGAGAGAATGTGTTATAAGTGTCAGGATATTTTATAGTTAGTGATGGGCCAGCTAAAGTATAGTATCCTGAAAAAACCAAATGTTGTCATTCCGTTTAGCCATTCATATAAACATGTTGAAGTATAATTGGACCAATGAAAATAGTTTTCTTTTCAATATTCATACAGCTGATGTTACAATTGCATTTGGTTCTGTGTTGTATTAAAATTATATTTGCAGCACAGGTGTAAACAGAGTTTACATGTGGCTCAGAAACAGAATTTTAGCCACAAAACTGTAATTAGTGACCTTAGATATACTCTTACTCAGTTATTAATTGCTCAATTTATTCAGAAAGTTTGTCATTGTGTTAGGTTATATTTATTTAAATGTAAATATACTTTTTGACATTGCACTAGGTGAAGTATAGGTAATAGCTATTTGACAGTTTGTTTTTGGTTGAGATCATTTAATAGTTTGGGGTGTAATTACAACAATGCTATTCTTGTGTTAGAGATATATACAAGAAAAAATTAGTTTTTTTATGGATGCATTTTAACTAATATAGTTCTCAGCGTCCCATTGGGAGTGACAGATTGCTTAATTTTGCTCAGAGGTCTCCTTAATTGGGCTTGAGGCCCTTCTTTGTGCTGTATATCTACAACACAGAATACTTCCCTTCTGAAGGAAGCTGTGCTAGAAATTTTTATGCCTGAAAATCCTCGCCCTCAGCCACATTCAAACACCCAGGGCACATACACAAAATCAACAATCAGTGTGCAGCCAAGTCACACCAACAATATAAAAACAAATCTATGTTGTATCAAGCAGGCTTAGAAACTAGAATTTCATATGTTTTGAACTGCTCAGTAGTACTATAGAATATGCACTCAGAGTAGGAAATTGTACCAAAGTAAATTTTGATTACGATGGGACTTGATATCGTTTTGAAATGAACTATATGAAGTACTGATGAGTTATTTGCACTGTTTCCTGTTGATTGTTTCAGGGGAGCATAATTGGATTGGGCAGCACCTGCCTTGGATAGTGTGATATGCATTGTGTATATTTTGCATACTGCATGGTTGCTGACACTGTCTCATGTTCTAATTTTAAGCCTTTATGTAAACTATGAATGCCATATGAGACAATCTCAGATATCAGGTCTTTCTCTTAATGCATTCTTTTTAAACTTGTGCAGAAAATAATGTATATATTAAAGTGTAATTGCTTTTCAAAATCTTATAAAATGGAGGCATTAACATGACTTCTTTGTTTTCTTTTAGAAATAGTGCTGGTTTTTTTTTTTTTTTGTACATAGTTGTTGGTGTATGTTCATTTAGAATCTATTTAGTTTTTTATTTCTTGGTCACTAAGGTTATCTTTCAGAAGTTTGTTTTAACATTATTACTAATTTACTGTGTACAAAAAAAGTTGCATTACACAAAACCTTGTGCTATCCTTTCCTGTTTTCCTCTGCCATTAACACAATGTGTACTTATAATTGCTGTAAGCTTTGAAATTCTTGAGGGAAATAAAATAAAAATGTATTGCATAATCTCAACAATTTGTATGATATTACACTCTCCATCAGGTAACTAAAGTTGTGATTAATTGAAGACATAAATATTCATACATAGAAAAAAATGTCAAGTTTAGAAGTGGCTTCTTCTTGCAATCTTATATTCAGGAATTGATTGAACTGCTTTCGAAGTCACATCTCGCGCACTCATGAATTGTTTACAGCACATTTTAAATTTTCACATATTAGCATAATATGCATTACATTAGATACTTGGACAAGAATCATGTAGCTCATGTAGTGCGTATTACGTTAATATGTGAAAATTTAAAGTGTGCCGGAAACTATTCACGAGTGCGCGAATTGTGATTTCGAAAGAAAGAAATTCGACATTTGATTTAGGCGCGGAATAGGCACGAAGGAGGGATGGATGTAGCGCTGCTCGGTCGATATAGAGGCGTACTGCATTATCGACGGATTGTTAGTTCGTGCCGGTGCCGTGGTGAAAGGTAGCGACATCGGCGCCATTTGTGACATCATCCTCTAACACAGAGTCGATCATCTGGTATAATCTGTGTACTTTGCATTTTTCCAGGCTATGGTGGGGGCTGCACACGCGCATTCATGTCAGTTCATGCGCAAAAATGGCATATTATGCATGGAATCTCTTATTAATTACTAATGTCTTGCCATTTTGACAGAGCATTTGCACGTACATTTTTACATTTTCATATCTGTTTGCATTGTCCGTTAAAACCATTATATTGCAATTTGCGCGACTAAACATTTAAAGGTCTGCAGCCACACAGCTGTTTCCGGTTTGTTTTGATGAAAGATAAAACGACTATCAATGATACAACTTGGATTCTGCTTTCTTTCTTTTTTTTATTTAATGGGCACATAAATTTTCTCGTCTTTTGTGCGGAAATTTGAATAACTTATGCTGTAATTAACAGTTAAGATATGTGGTATCGTAGAAAACGATGACGTTTGAAATATATTGTGCGTAATTTGTCATATCTTTCCGTTAATACTATGTTTACCAATAGTACCAGAGCCAGTCTGTAAACAGCTGTGGTGCTGCCACAAATGGCAGCTTGTAAAATGGAAGGAGGTCTGCTAAATTTATTGAGTAAGGGTATGTATTTTGTTCGATATCTAAGTGACAATTAGTTTTCAAACTTAAATTTCGCTTACTGTTGATTGAAAATATGCTTTTAAGCACCTCATTGATATTTGCACGGTTGTCCTGGAAAGTACATGATTTTCTTTGTTCCCGAGACTGTTTTGTTTAGTCAGGGCCAAATATCCACAGCGCAGTATGTAAATATTTTGAAATGTGGTGAGTATTTGTTACGAGCAATGTAATATTTTGTCATTATAAGGGAAGCAATGCTAAAATTAATGCGTAAATAAAAATGTTGGTAAACTGTAAAATAATATGTTTTATTTAACATTTTCTGTTTCTCTTTATGATTTGTTTGGTGTCATGATCAGCTGAGATCTTATGGAATGAAATTCAAAAGCAGTTTAGAGCTTGGAAATATATATTCTAGACAAATTGATGTTTGTAACCTTTTGAGCTGAAAATACGCGATCAGATTATTGTAACCTTTAAATACAGATAAATGTGAAATATGCTGTGTTGTTTTATAGTATATTTATACCTTGTCAGTTGGGCAAAATGATGCCCACTCAGGTAAAATTTGCTTCGTGTGCAAACAACGATGCCTGCCCTTCAGTATAAAAATTTTCATTTGGTTTGTATCATCAAAACACACAGAGGGCTAATAAATAAAAAGTGGAGGAGCAAAGTATACATTGCAAGATTTAAACTATATGACACTAATTTAGATAACAGGACCACATGACAGAAGCAGAACTAAACAAATGTGAACTTCAATAAGTACCTACACCTGATTGTTGTAGAAATAAATTCAATTCTGGAGGATTTAATGTATTTGCTAAAAGCATGATAAAAGTTCTCCAGCATAATGGTTCCATCTTTTTGTGAGGAAAAAGAATTTGAATGCAGCTTAATACAAATAGAATTTGTAAGTGATACTTATTTTAGCAGTGTATACAGACCCCACAGGGAACTTCCAGGGTATTTATAAAGTACTATCTCATACATTTACACTGAAAGTTTAAAAATAATAGTTTGTGAAGAGTTTAATGTAAACATACCTAATGACAGTGAAATAAAGACACCTTCCTCCTACATACATTTAACTTGAAATATATGATTCACTTCTGACCAGAATTCATTTGAACACTGAAATAGCCATAGATAATATTTTAATTCCATTTTTGTATGGCTAGTGGTAATGAAGTTCAGTATGGGAGATGGCTACTAAAGCTTTAGAAAGTAAGTGATTTCAGGGTAGGTGCATAATAATCCTGAGTTAATAAGGAGTAGATGGTGATCATTGGGTGTTAGCTACACTGATGTTTTGGCTATACTTTCCCGACACTTCGTAGTTGCAGCTTTAGGTTATTGGGTAGCGCTGTTGTCCCATTCATATACACACTTTAACCTAATGTAACATAGGCTAAATTTCAATACCAGAGGAGCATGTCATCCTGTACACATATACCTAACCAAACATAGGCTAAATTTCAATACCACAGAAGCATGCCATCCTGTACACATATACCTAACCTAACATAGGCTAAATTTCAATACCACAGAAGCATGCCATCCTGTACACATATACATAACCTAACATAGGCTAAATTTCAATACCACAGCAGCATGCCATCCTGTACACATATACCTAACCTAACATAGGCTAAATTTCAATACCACAGGAGCATGTCATCCTGTACACATATACCTAACCTAACATAGGCTAAATTTCAATACCACAGAAGCATGCCATCCTGTACACATATACCTAACCTAACATAGGCTAAATTTCAATACCACAGGAGCATGTCATCCTGTACACATATACCTAACCTAACATAGGCTAAATTTCAATACCACAGGAGCATGTCATCCTGTACACATATACCTAACCTAACATAGGCTAAATTTCAATACCACAGGAGCATGCCATCCTGTACACATATACCTAACCTAACATAGGCTAAATTTCAATACCACAGGAGCGTGTCATCCTGTACACATATACATAACCTAACATAGGCTAAATTTCAATACCACAGGAGCGTGTCATCCTGTACACATATACCTAACCTAACATAGGCTAAATTTCAATACCACAGGAGCATGCCATCCTGTACACATATACATAACCTAACATAGGCTAAATTTCAATACCACAGGAGCATGCCATCCTGTACACATATACCTAACCTAACATAGGCTAAATTTCAATACCACAGGAGCATGCCATCCTGTACACATATACCTAACCTAACATAGGCTAAATTTCAATACCACAGAAGCATGCCATCCTGTACACATATACCTAACCTAACATAGGCTAAATTTCAATACCACAGGAGCATGTCATCCTGTACACATATACCTAACCTAACATAGGCTAAATTTCAATACCACAGGAGCGTGTCATCCTGTACACATATACCTAACCTAACATAGGCTAAATTTCAATACCACAGGAGCATGTCATCCTGTACACATATACCTAACCTAACATAGGCTAAATTTCAATACCACAGGAGCATGCCATCCTGTACACATATACATAACCTAACATAGGCTAAATTTCAATACCACAGCAGCATGCCATCCTGTACACATATACATAACCTAACATAGGCTAAATTTCAATACCACAGGAGCATGCCATCCTGTACACATATACCTAACCTAACATAGGCTAAATTTCAATACCACAGGAGCGTGTCATCCTGTACACATATACCTAACCTAACATAGGCTAAATTTCAATACCACAGAAGCATGCCATCCTGTACACATATACCTAACCTAACATAGGCTAAATTTCAATACCACAGGAGCGTGTCATCCTGTATACATATACCTAACCTAACATAGGCTAAATTTCAATACCACAGAAGCATGCCATCCTGTACACATATACCTAACCTAACATAGGCTAAATTTCAATACCACAGGAGCGTGTCATCCTGTACACATATACCTAACCTAACATAGGCTAAATTTCAATACCACAGAAGCATGCCATCCTGTACACATATACCTAACCTAACATAGGCTAAATTTCAATACCACAGGAGCATGTCATCCTGTACACATATACCTAACCTAACATAGGCTAAATTTCAATACCACAGGAGCGTGTCATCCTGTACACATATACCTAACCTAACATAGGCTAAATTTCAATACCACAGGAGCATGTCATCCTGTACACATATACCTAACCTAACATAGGCTAAATTTCAATACCACAGGAGCGTGTCATCCTGTACACATATACCTAACCTAACATAGGCTAAATTTCAATACCACAGAAGCATGCCATCCTGTACACATATACCTAACCTAACATAGGCTAAATTTCAATACCACAGGAGCGTGTCATCCTGTATACATATACCTAACCTAACATAGGCTAAATTTCAATACCACAGAAGCATGCCATCCTGTACACATATACCTAACCTAACATAGGCTAAATTTCAATACCACAGGAGCGTGTCATCCTGTACACATATACCTAACCTAACATAGGCTAAATTTCAATACCACAGAAGCATGCCATCCTGTACACATATACCTAACCTAACATAGGCTAAATTTCAATACCACAGGAGCGTGTCATCCTGTACACATATACCTAACCTAACATAGGCTAAATTTCAATACCACAGCAGCATGCCATCCTGTACACATATACATAACCTAACATAGGCTAAATTTCAATACCACAGGAGCATGCCATCCTGTACACATATACATAACCTAACATAGGCTAAATTTCAATACCACAGGAGCATGTCATCCTGTACACATATACCTAACCTAACATAGGCTAAATTTCAATACCACAGGAGCATGTCATCCTGTACACATATACCTAACCTAACATAGGCTAAATTTCAATACCACAGGAGCGTGTCATCCTGTACACATATACATAACCTAACATAGGCTAAATTTCAATACCACAGGAGCGTGTCATCCTGTACACATATACCTAACCTAACATAGGCTAAATTTCAATACCACAGGAGCATGTCATCCTGTACACATATACATACTAAGCTAACATAGGCTAAATTTCAATACCACAGGAGCGCGTCATCCTGTACACATATACATACTAAGCTAACATAGGCTAAATTTCAATACCACAGGAGCATGTCATCCTGTACACATATACATACTAAGCTAACATAGGCTAAATTTCAATACCACAGGAGCGCGTCATCCTGTACACATAGATAGGATCCTGTGTCTTTGTTTTGCTCAAATCATTAATCCATTTTTCCATTTAGGCAATTACATTAGCACATGCATTGAGTGTTTTTCTGCCAGACATCAGGGAACGCGTATTTACTCAGCAAGAGAATGTGTGAAACTGCTCAACTTACACATTATTATGAGGAACTGTTGATTCAAAGGTACAAGGAAGGTCATTGGTACAAAATTGTCACCAATGTATCAAAGTTATAGTGGGATATATTTTACCCCATGTACTTACGCATGTACTTATGGATTAATAACACTTGCCGTGAAAGTTTCAAATCTTACATCAATGTCTCCATATGTTAACCCAAACACTTTACACTGTTTACTTCCAGTAGCTTTTGAGCTGCATGAATAGCCTACTATAGTGGACACAGTTTATCGGCAGTTCCCAAGAGTTCAACATGGCTGACATTATACTAAACAGCAGACGAAAGTATCCCAAAAAGCAGTCCTGGCATTGTACATAATAAAGACATTTCTAACCTCAAATATTACAGAGTTAAATTATCATTCTTTCAAACGATGATAATGCTTGAACATCATTACCACACAACAAAGAACGTACTCACCTTTGGCAAATCTTGTTCTGCAATAACACTTTTGCATAAATTCTCTTCCGAGTGCAAAATATCATAATATATATTTAATGCACTACTGTCTAGCGAACACAAAAATAACAGTAACTATATCTGCATATACTGCTCTTAAACAATTCAAGACAAAATCATGCAAACACGAGTAATACGTCCACAGATTAATTAATTAGTACGACGCGTAACAGAATCTTGTTTTAAAATCTATTGGTTGGCCTCTCTGCAACACGTTCATAAACAAGGACTTCTGTGGTAACATAACAGACACACTAACACCATCTATGGCCGTAGCTTTACCATGGTTATATGTTACGAACAGTTGGTGGCACTAATGCAACCTAACGGATGGAATATCACCAAATGTAACCCGATTGCACCATAATGGGGGGAAAATGTTAAGGTTGTTTTTGGGGGTATCTCAATAAGCTGTGCCTACTATAGCCCATGGGAGTATTTTATATTTGATTCATGTCTTATGCTTCACTGTACGAGGAGTCTTCTGTTTAATTCTTGATTTTCTGCCAGCTACTATTTCTTGCACCATAATACATTCACTTTCTGTATCCCACAACTGAGGGTCAAACTATGGTATTGGGCTCCAAGAAGGAGAAAAGCCGTGAAAGGAAGGTTTGTAGCTTTGCACCTGTGTGGTTTCAGCGCAATACATGTTAATAGGAAACAATACATGTGCTTATACTTCCATTGCATGCTATAGAAGTGCAGACATTTTAAGCATCCAACCAATGTCAAGGATGCAAGGATGCATATTTTGCTCTCTGCCTCAGATCACGAGAGCTTCTCTCGCAAGAACATGGTAACTGGAACGTCACAATACTGCAAAACGTTCTTAATTAAAACCTTTACTTGACCTTGTATGTATTTCAAATAAGAAGTAAAGCATGTATTGAATTTTGCTTTAACTAAGTTACTGCATCTATCAAGTGTTGAAAAAATCTGCAATTTTATAGGGGAATCAGCTTATCGGCAGTTCCCAAGGATTCAGTATGGCGGACATTTCACTAAACTACAGATGAAATTATGCCACAAAGCAGTACTGCCAACGTACATAACAAAAGCATTATTCCTAACCTCAAATATCACAGGGTTAAAGTAACATGCTTTCAAACGATAATAATGCTTGAACATCGTTACCACACAACACATGAACCTACTCATCTTCGGCAAATCTTGTTCTGCAATAACACTAATGGATAAAATCGCTTCCAAATGCTAAATATCATTTAAATATCAAATATTTAATACACTGCTGTGTTGGTGCACAAAAATAACTTACTTACACTGCTCTAAAACAACACAAGGCAAAATCACGCAAACTGGGCAATACAACGGCATCCACAGATTAATTAATTAGTACAGCATCTAAACCAAATCTTGTTTTAAAGTCTATCGGTTGGCTTCTCTGCAACAGGTCCAAAAACAAGGACTTCTGTGGCAGCATAATGGATGCAATAACACTGACTCTGGCCGTAGTTTTACCATGGTTATGTTTTACGAACAGTTGGCAGTACTAATGCAACCTAACAGATAGAATATCCCCAAATATAACCAGACTGTGCCATAATGGAGAAAAAATGTCAACAGTTTTTTTTGGGGGGGGGGGGGGGGGTATCCCGATAAGCTGTGTCCTCTACAGGGTGTATCTAATTACAACACAGTTTGAGCTTTGCGATTTCACTAATTGATTCAGAAGCTAAATAACATATAGATGCAATTTATAACTCATTTACAAAAATTTTTGCATCTATCAACTTTTGCAAAAACACTCCTCAATTGTTCCAAAGTAAAAGATGCAGATATGACATTAGATGTTAAAGGCAGCATATAAATGGGAGAGCGGGAGGGAAGAGGAGGGAAACATTTTAAGAATGTGCATGGATCAGCAAAGAAAAGCAAATAAAAACATTTGGTGCAGTGAGATAGGAAGTATACTGGAAAATATAGGTATGGGAGAAATATGGAAATTAAGAGAAAGAAATGAGATAGGATTTTGGAAAAATCTGATTGCACTCACATGACTTTCTCTACTCTTGTACTAACCATTCTTACAAACTCTTATTCCTATATCTTCTTCGTGTTAGTTGAGATAAAGATTTGCAGAAATTATCTTATTTCCTTGTAGGTGCAAGGGGAACATGGAATAAAGTAGGCTCTGAGCGATAGTCAAATCTTTTAAAGCTTTCCAATTCTATTCTCTTTGGACGGCTAACATACAAAAAAATAAATAACAATGTTCCATTTGATGAAAGTGTAAGATCTCCAAAACTCTCATAAATAACAAGGCATATCTCCGAAAAGGTTCACTCTACAAAAAAAATTATTTGGACATAAATTGTGTATTTTAGCAAGATCTACATTTTTCTATTGTTAAAGCAATTTTATTATTACACTATTATAACTTAGGTTGGTACCTAGGATCTGGTGACTGCAGGAATGACTAACTAGAAACATTTCCAACCTCTCCATTTCTCTATAAAATCTTAACCCCTAACATGCCGACCTGTCATGGCATGTAATACGTCCTCTGATTGGTAATCAGAGGATATGGTCGGTGAATTTATTTTGATAATTCTCCCGGTCAGGTTGGTGAGACCCGTAAACCAACGACAGGTGTGGTCCTCCAGACATTCTGGGGGTTGTGAGAGAGCGATGTGACCGCCAAAACATAAAACTATGGTGCTCTCTAAAAAGCGGTTACTATTACTGCTATTGCTCTCTTCAATATCATCAGTGAAAAATATTGGAGAGCAAGAGGATTAATGACTTCATTGTCAGAAATCCAGCATTAGCTAACAACAACATTTTTCTATAGTAAGATTTGGGCTATCTCTTATGGTTTATCAGTTATGCAAAAGTCATCCAGAGTAAATACGACTACAGGGGCTATAGCCAGAAAATTCAAGATATACATTTCATTTGCCATAAAAATATCTCAAACATATGGCATTTTAATCAAAATCTTTAGAGCCATTTTGAAGAAAATCAAAATTTTCGAAAAATTTTACTTATAAAGGGTAGTTTAGGGTGAAGCAGTTTTCTTCAAAATCTTCGTGTCGCATTCTTGAAAGACATTAAACTTAAATACCTTCGGTTTTTAACCAACCTTTCGTTTTTGAGTTATGCTTTCCACTGACTGACAGACAGACATATGCAGACCTTTTTCTAAAAATGCTTTTTTTGGATTCAGGGGGCCTCAAAACATATTTCTGGTGAAATCTTGACTCGAATTTTTGGGTGAAATACAATACTTCCTCTACTTTACTAAATGTAGTGGAGAAAGTAAAAAGGTAATAGAAAGAATGGAGGACATAGAAACACAAGAGATATATGGCGTAGTATAAAATGTGAAAAGAATGGAGGACATAGAAACACAAGAGATATATGGCGTAGTATAAAAGGTGAAAAGTCTATAGATCCCTTAAAGGAGAATGGGGAAGAAAGGGATATGTGGACAACTGCAATAGACATGGGAGGGAAGGGATGGCATGGATGAGAACAGGAGCTACATTTCTTAAATATCTATGAGCAAGTATAGTAAGAATATGTGAACTATGTGGGGTGTACAGCACATTGTTTAATAGAATGCAAGGATCTGATCTATGGAGGAAAACGTTATGGGAAGCTAAATGAAAGGTAACATTGGACAGCATTATGCATCAAAATGATATTTTGATGTCATGAATTCATTGTGATAGCTAAAGCCCAGATTTCTAAGCACAATAAAATAATAAAATAAGCAAGTAAATTAGCATGAAAAATGACGAAAATAAGCACCAAATTAGGCAAAAATGAACACAAACAAATATGATGATAAATATGACGGTAAATCCAAAACTATGGTCTCCAATTTTTCTAAGATTTAAATAAACATTTATTGACAGCAAATGGTACATAGATTTTAAGCTTGAACATTTTTTTATTTTTCCCACATAATCGCCATTTCGATCGATGTATTTTTGTGAACGCTGTGGCAGTTTTTGTATGCCCATGTTATACCAGTCCACTGCCATGCTCTTGAAGAAACGTTGGACCTCATCTTTCACCTTGTTTACGTCACTAAAGCACCTTCCAGCCAAATGTTCTTTCAATTTGGGAAACAAGTGGTAGTCACTGGGTGCTAAGTCCGGACTATAGGGTGTGTGGGTGATGATATCCCATCCAAGGGGCAAGCGTTATTGTGGAGAAGGCTGATGCCCTTGCTCAATATTCCTCTTCTTTGGTTTTGAATTGCCCATCTGAGTTTTCTTAATGTCTGACAATACCTGTCAGCATTGATTGTTGTCCCAGGATCCATAAAGTCAACCAACAATATCCCCTTTCAATCCCAAGACAGTTGCCATGACTTTACCAGCAAACTGTGTTCTTTTGAACTTTCGCGACTTGGGTGAACCGGAATGCCGCCACTCACGAGATTGTTGTTTTGTCTCGGGTGTGACGTGGAAAGCCCAAGTTTGATCACCTGTGATTATTGAATCTAAAAGGTTATCCTTTTCATCAGCATAGTGTTGAAGAAATTGGCAGGAACTTTCAGCACATTGCCTTTTGTGATCTTCTGTCAGCATTCTTGGGACCCATCTTGCACACACTACCAAAATTTCAACTCGTCAGTCAAAGTCCTGTGAATGGTGCTTCAAGAAATCAGAGGAACAACAATGTAGAGCTCATTGAGAGCGATGCACCGATCTTGAAGCACGATTTGTTCAACCTTTGCGATTGTTTCGTCGGGAATTGACGGTCTCCTGCTTCTTTCCTTGTCATGAATTTCCATGCGACCATCTGCAGACTCTCTACACCACTTGCGGACATTTTTGACATCCATACAAGACTCCATACACTTCCACCAACTGTCAAATTTCAGTTGGTTTAACCCCTTTTACACTCAAAAACTGAATAACTGCGCAAACTTTGCACTCGGCGGTAGTCGCTAATGGGAGCTCCATTACAACATGCCAACATAATTTATGAATATGGAAATTTGTTATATTTGTAAATAATTTGTATTTGTAAAATTGTATAACTGTATGTATAACTGACATGTCCAAAGTCAATGTAAAATTGATAAACTGGTGCAATAAATTACATTACAACTGGCTGCCAAGCCAAGACTGAGAGCCCCAGCAGATGCGTAGTGGTGTCTGTAGAGAGTGGAGGGGGGAAGGAAAGAAGCAGTATGGCCAACATCCACACAAACAGTTTCCCTGTGACCCCAGCACTTTGGAGACCTTAGTTTTGGGATTACCCTCGTAGCTTCACAAGACTCTTGCTTTATGGAATACCTGTAGTACACTTGGAAGGTCGTCCTGAGATTTTCCTGTGTAAACCTCCTGCATCTATCAGTGAAAAATGATTTTTATAGTCAAAATGTCCTTTTGATGTCACAGGTGCATGAGAAAAGCACCATAGTTCTTTGGTGAATTTCTCCTCAATGTCTGTTTCTTCGCCAGAAAGCTTTTTAGAAATTTGACACTGTGTTTTGTAACCGGAATATTTCTGTAGCACCTGATTGAGTTTGTCAAACATGATTTTTGCAACCCCATGTGTTCCTGACGACAATATAACTGAAATTTCATCAATCAAAGAAAGTGAGTGTACCAAGGAATCTTTTCTGAGTTTCCAACTGCTTAAGAAGTTTATTTTTTGAAGAAATGATTATGGATGTACTGTATCTTTTCTTGGGTGCAGCATTATTGTGCTGTAGCAATACTGACTGCTTCTTTTGCATTTAGGGAGTTCAAAACAGTTTTCACTTCACTAATGTTCTGCGTGGTATGACACAGCCTCTAACCATGTTCACCACTGTTCTCCTTTTTCTCCTTCTCAAGCGTTTCTTTCTTACGGATTTAGCTGAGAAAATAGCAAATGACTGATAAATCACAGATAATTGTGAAATATGCACTTCTGCTGTTTTAATTAAACATTGTAAAATAAGTAAGCAAGAACGTTTTCCTGAGAAGTAAGCACAAACATAATTAAAACTGCACATCTAGATGTGTCTTATGAAGTATATCCTTTCTGCTTATCCTTAAAAGTGTGGAAAAAGTTAAGCATTTTGCTTAGAAATCTGAGCTTCAGTGATAACGATGCTATTTCTTTAATATTAAGCATAATAATTGAGGAAAACCTAAGCTCCATCAAATGAATGGAGGTTCCTGTTTTGCAAAAAATAGCTATGTGCGTAAGTAGTTGCAAACACCAATCTCAGTTATGCATCAACCTGCTAAATGAGGTGTTCCTGCTTCTACATTGCTCATGCGTAACTGAGAAAGTGCGAAAAAATTTAAAGTCATAATTTTCTTTTTGGTGCCTTGCAGTTAGTAACTTATTGTGAATTAAACATGCATACATTGATTTAGTAACCTTGTAGTACTGTAGAACCATGCAAATCAGATGTTCCAGATAATCTGAACACAAAATCCATAATTTAAGCAAACAATAACAAGCTTATTTGTAGTGTAGAGAAAGCATTTTTACTTTCTCTACTATGTATAGTAAAGTAGAGGAAGTACTGTGTTCCACCTCAAAATTCGATGTCGAGATTTCACCAGAAGTATATGTTTTGAGGCCCCCTGAATCCAAAAAAGGCATTTTTAGAAAAAGGTCGATGTGTGTGTGGGTGGACAGCACAACTCAAAAACGAAAAGTCGGTAAAAAACCAAAGTTGGTATTTAAGTTTAATATCTTTCAAGGATGCGACACAAAGATTTTGAAGAAAATTGCTAAAGTAGTCCTTACATTTTGTTGAAAATGGCTCTAAAGATTTTGATTAAAATTCCATATGTTTGAGATATTTTGATGACAAATTAAATGTATATTTTGAATTTTCTGGGTATAGCCTATATAGTCCTGTTTACTCTGGATGACTTTTGAATAACTCGTAAACTGTAAGAGATAGACCAAATCTTACTGTACAAAAAATGTAGATCTCGCTAAAACACACAATTTATGCCCAAATAAATTTTTTTGTAGAGTGAACCATTTCAGAGATATTCCTAGTTATTTGTATAAGTTTTGGAGAACTTATACTTCTGTCAAATGGAACATCTCTATTCATTTTTTTATATGTTAACCGTACAAACAGAATTTGAAAGCTTTAAAAGAATTTACTATGGCTCAAAGCCTACTGTATGCCGGTTGCACATGCAAGAAAATGAGCAATCAGATAATTTCTGCAACTACCTCAACTACCACGAAGAAGATATAGGAATAAGAGTTTGTAAAGAATGGTTATTACAGGACTAGAGAAAGTCATGTGAGTGCAACACGTCAGATTTTTATTATAGAACTGACAAACTCATTATTGAAATTACACACATCAGAATGAAATGTTTGTTCCACAAAATGTTTTGCTGAACTTTGCCAATGAGCATGTACATTAAAAAATCAGATGTGTTGCACTCGCATGACTTTCTCTACTCTTGTACTAACTATTCTTACAAACGCTTATTCCTAAATCTTCATGTTGAGATAAACATTTGCAGACCTTATCTTACTGCATATTTTCTTAGTAGGTACAAGGGGAATATGGGAATACAGTAGGTTTTGAGTGACAGTCAAATCTTTTAAAGGTTTGAGATTCTGTTCTCTTTGCACGGCTAAGACAAAAAAATGAATAACGCTATTCCATTTTATGAAAGTTTAAGTATTTCAAGAATCACACAAATAACAAGGAATAACTCCAAAATGGTTCACTCTACAAAAAAATTTATTTGGACATAAATTGTGTGTTTTAGGAACATCTACATTTTTTGTACAGTAAGATTTTGTCTATCTCTTACAGTTTACAAGTTATTTAAAAGGGCTACATGGGCTATAGTCAGAAAATTCAAAATATACATTTAATTTGTCATAAAAATATCTTTAATGCCATTTTAGTCAAAATTGTTAGCCATTTTCGAAAAAAATAAACATTTTCAAGAAAGTTTCCTTGTAGAGGGTAGTTTAGAGTGGAGGAATTTTCTTCAAAATCTTTGTGTTGCATCCTTAAAAGATATTAAACTTAAATACCAACTTTGATTTTTTGATTTTGAGTTACGCTGTCCACAGACTGACACAGACACACACATACACGCACTGATCTTTTTCTAAAAACGCTTTTTTTAAATTCAGGGGGCCTCAAAATTATATTTCCGGTGAAATCTCAACATTGTATTTTTGGGTGGAATACAATACTTCCTCTACTTACTATATGTAGTAGAGAAAGTAATTACTGTAGAATGGCTGCTAACAATAGTGAAAGAAACTGAACTTCCACCACTATCACATGTGATCGGTTATCTCAGAGCTCAGAAGAATACATTGTCATGATGTGCATGGTAATTGCAACGTGGTCACTTCCTCACGTCGCTACGCTGCGTTAGCTTGTAGCTGCTAATCCTGTAGCTGACTTTATATACTTCTTTTCTATTTTTCGGATAATCCAAACATTTGTGCATCCGAACAAACCACACCTCTAATTAATTTGGATTAGCAGGGATCTACTGTATTAACTTTGAGTGCTAGAGTGGTCTGCATAATGAGAGGCAGAGCCGAAAAAATGATAAACATGGTTATTAAGCAGCCTATTATATCTGAAACTTCAACTTCCCACCCATTGCAGGTAAGTAATTCTAATATTATAATGGTTTAGTGAACTCTTTCTATTTTTACGTCTGCTAAATCCTTGGGGCACATTTACTTATTCGCAGGTTACAAGTGAAGATATTTTGGTCATGACTGGTTTGCTAGACAGTGTCCAGTGAAGCGGTTGTTCAAAGTACAAACGGCATACTCAGAAAAGTACATTAAGAAGTATTAGTCACGGGCGTCACGAAGGGGGGGGGGGGCAGGTTCTGTGTTGTAAATTAATGAATTTAATGTGCAGTCAATTACTGACTCTTAGATTTTGTTTTAATTTTGATGCAAAGAACAGTTTTTCTCAGGATACTTGTACAAAAGAGATATTCATAGGGCTACTAGACATCTGGAAATTCTCGGGCATATGCTACATTTTAACCATTTGTCCAAGTCTGGGGGAAATTTTGAGAAGTCTGCATTGTCCTGCGTTTTCAGAAACAAGCAGTGACTGTTAGAAAATGAGCTGACAACTGCAAAAATGGAAATTAATATTGGTTACTAGCCACAACTGCAACTTGCTATGGCAACAGAGCTACACTGGCTACAGCTAAAGAGCATTAGTAACGTGGAATGAGATATTGTCAGCACAGCAGTTGCACTCTGAGGCAAAAGGTTGGTATTTTGTGGAGATAAAGCAATACAATACTAATGTTGAAAGAGTATTTTCACTAATAAGAGCACAGTGGACAGATGAAAGGAACAGATTATTGATTCAGGTAGAGGTGTTGTTTTAGTGAATTACAATTTTAAAAACTTAAGTTGTGTGTAATTTCTTGATTATTATACATAATTCACAAATATGACAATCTGGCTGCCAATGTAGCTGACCACTAGGGTCCAGAACAACAAATACACAGTCAGATTTACCATTACATTAAAAAGAAATAACATTTATTACATTAATTCACTATCACATTAATTTTACATTATCACTAAAAAAAAACAAAAACAAATTAGTCTGTATAAAGGTACAATAAATAATTGTGCAAAATAGCAAGGGGATCTCGTAAGATATTAACACAGATTTTTTTAATATCCTTATGTGTAAATTTGAGCTCCGATTGAAGAGATTTAACTCTTTGGAACGATATTCCTTGGGCACCGAAAAGAAGACTCCTTACCTCTCATTCATAAGAATGTGTGTTATACCTCTCACACAAGTGAGGAATGCATGGATAGTAAATGGACTTCTTTTCTTTGTCAACTCTCGTACCCTGCATTCTATGCATTTCAAATATCCAGTATATAACTTTTTTTGTGTAGCTGGTCAATTGCTATTATATCTGATCTCCTTGTAGAGCCGCCTTCAACCAGGTAATGTACTTCTTTGTACACCTCCCATTTTGCTTTTCTGAGGGTAGTTGCGATGAAGGATCTTACTCTATGATGTCTTGTACTTCTTAGAAGCTCTCCTTTAGAGCAATACCCCAATACATGTCCTAGAGTTTCATCCTTAGTACATTCAGGGTGGCGACATTTTTGATCAGTGAGAGAGCGATCAGGTATTGATTTTACTGCTGAAATATTAGCAGAAATTTTAATGGAAGTCATCCATTCAGATGACGATAAGCCCTTACGATCACTAATCCAAGAGTTAACTTTTGGGTCTTCCTGATACGTTTCCACCCTTTTCCTTTTTGTGATAAACAGCACCAGTTTTCAAAAGATTGTTGACGTAGTGCAGATCTCAGATGTCTACTGGTTTGGGAGAGAGTAGTGGCATTACAAGGTATTTGAAGCTGTGAAAGTGCTTCTTCCTTTTCAGATTCTAAATTGCGGCAGTAATGAAGATGTTGATCATTGAAGTTAAGGAGACTGGGCTATGTTGCAATGTTGTATACAAGCTTTCCACTCTGCATGGACCAATCCCAAACCACGAAATTTTTTTGGGGCGTATAACGTATCATTGGGACAATTACGAGGCAAACCAATGATTTCTTTGATACTCTTACGAATTAGGTGATCCAAATCCTTTAAAAACTTTTTTTGAATTTTATTTAATGGTGTAGATTGAAGAGAATAAATAATTTATGGCCATATATATTGATTCAGAATATTAAGCTTCTGATCAGGTTTCAGTAAATTTGAACTAACCAACAAATCCAAATCCTTAGAGAATGTACATATAATAGAAGATTGATCTAGGACTATATCATATATCTATGGGTATATATAAATGGCATTTAAATTATACATTTACATTACTTTTGCATTGACTGACAATGTCCTACATTTTTTACCATTGTGTCATACATTTCCATAAAATAATCTGGTAACTCTAGATAAGCAACTGTTTCATAGTGCCTGTGAGCTTGCCAGCGAGTTTATTCACATTTTTAACCTAAACAAGGAATATGTTATTTTAAATTAGTAGCTACATGTCTTTATTGTTGCCCTCAACAATACTTTCGTATCAACAGTTATAAATATTTATTTTAATACTGTCAACATTGGTTCCGTGTCGCAATATTAGTTTAAGATTTTTATTTTTGTACAGACTTTTACTGCTTAAGTAGCCATGCCCCCACCCACTCACACACCACACACACTGTGAATTATTATGAAAGCAAATACTATAACTCATATCTTTTACATTTTTTGACAACAGATAATGAATTAATATTGTTTGATTGAAAAGTTTCGATATGCAGCCCCTCCCCCTACCCGACACCCATAGTGTTGATCTGAAAATTACACTTCAAATTTTTTTTCAGAATCAGTTTAGGTGTTTTGTTTATTTTTCTAATCTTTTTGTTTGTTTTTAAGATACAAGCCATGGGTGTTAAATTTATAATGAACATTAAGGTTTGAACCCCACTTATTTCTTGAAACAAACTATGGCATTTGTGAGAAACATGGTGGGAGAACATATTTGTGTCTTTTATGGAGAGCATAATGTATTTTAACCTTTTATTCCAAAATTTCACTGCATCTTTCTTGTGTAGGGTTTCCTTATCTATACACAACAAAGTGTTCTGCAGTTGTCCCTGAGTTATTCAAGGACAAGTTTTTCAGCTGTGACCATTGAATTGTGCCTATGCAAATAATTATATTTAAAAGTGATCAGGGTGTAATATCCAATATACAATGAACATAGAAATAAACGCTTATCCAGCAGCACTGATTACGTATTTTCAGTGGAGCAAAACGGTGTGATAAACGCTGACTCAATAGGAAGTGGAAGCTGTACACCTGAATACATGACCTTCACGTTCACAAATAAAGCAACAGAGTTAAATAAAAGTTATGCAGCACGGGTACGCAAGTGTGACTCTTTATGTCATGGCTCGGTGACGTAATTTCTCCCACTACAGTCATTCACTACACCAATATGGCATCTGACTGATGTGTTCTGAGCACAGAGCAGTACTGACTGCTGACAGCCCACAACAGGGAACAGCATGTAAAAACGTGACCTTTCCATGCTAACTGCGGGAATGATTATTTTGTTATTAAACATTGTTTCATTAACTGCATCAGTAAATGCACTTATAGGAAATTTAACAAAATGGGATAACCAACTATCTGTCGGAGATACATGCAAACGGATTATAAATCCATTAGTTGGCTCCAGAAAAATCCTACGCGAACTATCTGCTACATTTGAATCCAAATTTTCTGATCTAAAAAATATGGGAAATTAAATCTGCCTATTCACAAGCCCTTTCAACCTTCGTTCATTATCGTTTGGTCTGAAAGATGAATTAGAGCATTTAGAAACCACAGTTGTTCATCAAAATGCGAAAAATGTAAACTTTGATTTCTACAGGCAATTATCAAGTGACAGTTTCCCCAAAATATGTTGCTTTGCAGCTCACCTGATGGCAATTTTCAGCACAACATACTTGTGTGAACAAGCTTTTTCTGAAATGAGTTTTATTAAAGTAATGCAAGGTCTACATTAACTGACAAGCATTTAAGTCATTACTTTGGTGTTTATGCCTGGACATTGAGGCATTATTGAGCTCAAAACGCTTGCAGTTGTCATCACAGAAAAGTAAATAATATGCAACTTATACAAAATAAACAACAAATAATAATTTTTTCACACACAAACAAGCATTTACAGCACTGCAAAGACTATTTACATAGTTTGCCACTGAACAAGTAGGTGAGGCTTCATTATGTAACAGTGGTTGAAGGGGGACTGAAGTGTTTCCCTTCAGTAGCGTGAGTCGTGCAGCCACGGTATACAGTTTTACTACTAATTGTGGTTTTTTTTGCCTGCACAACATATGGAAAATTATGAAAATATGACATCCAAGCACTAAGCTGTTGGGAAAGCATAAGAAGAGAGGACAAAAATGTGGGTCAGAGTAGAAGAAAAATTCAACTAAACTACTCTTACGTCAACGAAATAAAGTTGTACATCTGAAGGAATTCAGAGATTTTCATTGTAAGCCTAAATGCAACAGGAAAATAAACATAGAGAACAGAAAAAATAGAAAGCTTTTGGAACATGACTTTTATGAAGCTAAAGCAATGTTCATTGCCAGTAAGGTTAAAGTTAGCAAAATAAAGACAAGGCAAGGGAAGAGGAAAAGTAGAAGACACTGCACAAGAATATATCATTTAGTGGGAGTTTAAGTGTGTAAACAATGTTTTTCTCAAACTCTAATAATTTCAGGAGACAGGGTTGGTGGTTACCTAAAAAAGGCCAGTAAATTACAGAAAATACAGAGTTACTGAGGAAATGCTGCAGCAAAAAACAAACAGTGATATGGTAGGTGCAAAATTTAATGGCGGCTGATAGCAGACTATTACTGTTGTGCAAAATGCATTCTTTGGGTGCAAATGATATATCACTAGCTTTACAGCATGTTTAACTATACAACACAGCAAGGCATGGCAAGCCTATGTTTGAATATAGTATTGAGTCACCTGCGATCAAATTTTGCGACAGCTATAGATAGTGAATCATAGAAGTCCTATTACATCAAATCACGAACAAGTGCACAGATCCTTCCATTTCATGCCACTCTTCCTGTTATGTGTGAATATATGGTAGAACAGATTCTGAATGATTGACATTTGTTTTTCCCATGGTTCTGCTGATAATATTCTTATTAAAGAGACTGTAAGCAAAAGTGTTACGGTTTTGATGTTGAGAGAAAGTTTTCCATGAGAATAATGTAACAAAGATATGTTTTTAACTTGATGTTGTATTCAATCATAATCCATTAAAGTATAATCTGTTCTTGATGAACAGTCTGGTTTGAGAGGTAGAACTGGAACATAAAAATTCAATGCCACAACCGGGATTTGAACCACAGACCTTCCGCTTACCGGGCGGCTGCTCTAACCACTGAGCTATTGTGACAAACTGCCAGAATGGCGTTAAATTCTCAAACCAGTTCTACCTCTCAAACTTTGCCCACACACGGCTTGTGTGTTTAAAAACACCAACAGTAAGTTTGTTGGCATAAATAAATAATAATTACAATCTGGTTTTATTTTAAAATGCTTCCCGTTGTCAAATCACGAAATATATATCAGATCAATGAAAAAATATACACACAATAGAAGAATGTTGGCTTTAATGTACAGATGTTGCTTTATGCATATCAAATACGCAAGTAATGTGCACAAAGCATATAAATAAAGGGTTCTTCATTTAAAACCTAACGAGTGCACAACGTTTTGTCTGTATGCTAGTGGGTGTGCCACAGCCGGTTTTGCTTCTACACAAACTCTGCATGTAAAGCATGTATAACACTCTTAGCGTATAGAAGATGCTGGAAATATCATCCACCCTTGGCTAAACAAGCATATCAGGAGAACACATTCTGATTAAGTTGAGTCGTTGTAACATTTCTGATTTCATTTCTAATATTTTGGTTTAGTTCTTCCAAGTATGAGGATTTGTCTCATAAACGTTGTCTTTCGGGTTACTACCCCACACACTGTTAGATCTAGGGAGCAAGAGGACCATACACCAGCACTAATCACTTTACCTTCAAACACTTCCCTAATTTTACTCATGGACTCCTCTACTGCATGGGCAGTAGCAGAATCTTGTTGAAACCACCCATATGATTTCTCTTCTTCTGTCAGTTCATGATAAAATGGGTTCAAAATGGCATTTCGTACCTCTCTGCATTTACAGTCTGTTCGTAAAATATTGGACCAATTATGTGTCTAGTGCTAACAGTACACCAAACTCCAACACTGATCATAATGCGGGATTTCTTGAATGTATGTGGATTTTCAGAGGCTCAGTACAGACTGTTATGAGTGTTGACACGACCATTTAGATGAAACCACAGCTTGTCGGGAGCGGCCCAGGTTCGATCCCAGGCAACTGCATGTGGGATTCGTGGTGGACGAAGCAGCACAGGGGCAGGTTTCCTCTGCGTTCTCCAGTTTCCCCCACCATCTCATTCCACCAGTGCACTATCTTCATTCCATGTATCATCAGTATCACTGCCTGCGGTGCCATAGTAGTAAAAGCAGGCATTAAACACTACTGAAAAGAAGAAAAAGAATACAGCTCGTCAGGAAGCAACAGAAGCTGTGGGTCAATTAAACCGTCATTCACTGATGAAAGAAACCATTCACAATAATGCATTCGTGATAGTGGGTCACCTTGTTTTAAAGCATGGACACTTATACAGTTCTAGTTGTAGACAAATCCTCATACATTGGAAGAACTAAAACAAAATATTAAAAATGAAATCAGAAATGTTACAGTGGCCCAACTTAATCGTGTGAATCACAATGTGTTCTCCCAATATAATGCTTGTTTAGCCGAGGGTGGACAACATTTCCAGCATATTATATAAGGTAAGAGTGTTATACATGCTTTATGTGCAAAGTTTATGTAGGAGAAAAGCCGACTGTGGCACACCCAATCACACACAGGCAAAATGCTGTGCATCTGTTAGGTTTTAAACAAAGAACCCTGTATATCAGATTAATGAAAAAAATTTACATGATAGAAAAATGTAGGCTTTAATTTACAGATACTGCTTTATGCATATTGAACACGGAAGCAATGCGCACAAAGCATATAAATATCTTTGTCAGGTGCTTAACAGATTGATGCTTAATCCTACAACATTATTCTTATGTTGGCTAAGTGTTATTGTGAAATATCCGTCATAGTAATATGACATACAAAATCATCTAATGCTTCTTATGAAACACAACATAAAACATTATTACATGCATATTATCAAGTTCATTGGACCCAAAACTTTTAGCTTTTAACATGCGTAGCTCTAAATGTAAGAACTGGCATAAGAAGAAATAATCTGATGTGTTGCACTCACATGACTTTCTCTACTTTTGTGCTAACCATTCTTGCAAACTCTTATTCCTATATCTTCTTCGTGTTAGTTAAAATAAACATTTGTACAAATAATCTTATTGCTTATTTCCTTGTAGGTGCAAGGGGAATATTGGAATACAGTAGGCTTTGTGCGATAGTGAAATCTTTTAAAGCTTTGAGATTCCGTTCTCTTTGCACATGTAACACATAAAAAAATGAATAACGATGACCCATTTCACGAAAGTTCTTAGTTTTCCGAAACTCACACACATAACAAGGAATATCTCCGAAATGGTTCACCCTACAAGAAAATTTATTGAGATATAAATTGTGTATGTTAGCAAGATCTACATTTTTTGTATAGTATGATTTGGTCTATCTCTAACGGTTTACCAGTTATGCAAAAGTCGTCCGGAGTAAATACGACTACAGGGGCTATAGCCAGAAAATTCAAGATATAATTTTCATTTGTCATCAAAATTCTCAAACATATGACATTTTAATAAAAATCGTTAGAGCCATTTTCAAGAAAATCAAAATTTTCGAAAAAAATTTCCATGTAAAGGGTAGTTTAGGGTGGGGCTATTTTCTTCAAAATCTTCGTGTCACATCCTTGAACGCCATTAAACTTAAATACCAACTTTGGTTTTTAACCGACTTTTCGTTTTTGAGCTATGCTGTCCACAGACTGACAGACTGACAGACACACACACGGACCTTTTTCTAAAAATGCTTTTTTTGGATTCAGGGGGCCTCAAAACGTGTATTTCCGGTGAAATCTCGACATCGAATTTTTGGGTGGAATACAATACTTCCCCTACTTACCAGTAGAGAAAGTAAAAAGGAACAAAAGGATAGGACATGTTTTAAGAAAGATCAGCACTAGCATTACCAAGGGGGGAGGGGTACTTTATGCCCACCTTCTGTAATTATTTAAATTCTGTCTTTTAATTTTTTTTATTAAAGGCATGCAGTTAATAGTTATTGTCAATCACTGTTTTTACTACTGAATTGTGTAATTGTTTTCATTGTTATTCTTTTTGAGAAACAATGAAAGTCAAGTTTTGTCATAAAGTGCTACCCCGTAGGTATAATGTGATTGATGCAAAAAAGAAAAGGGGAAAAAAAAAAAAAAAAAAAAGAAAGAAAAAAGAAGTAATTAAACGATGCTAAGATATACTACCCAATTTTAAAATAAATTTTTTTTAAAAATTGCTGACTCCACCCCCCCCCCCCCCCGGTAGTTTAACTGTTGGAATAAAGCTTGGTATTGCTAGGGTTAAAGAAAAATGTTTCATTAAAGTAAGGAACCAAAGATTAGAAAGAGAAGAGGGGTGGGGGAGTTAAGTTATAGATTTAAAAGGGTAAGAGAAGTGAAGGGTTCCACAGGGTGTTGAGCGTGCTGGAGAACTCAGAGCTGCACATCTGGTGAATTTGTAATACATAGGATAATGTGAAATTAAGATCATGGCACTGTCTATTTAGTATTTAGGCTGAAGGCTCTTTGCTGCTGGTCAGCCGGAGAGAATCACTAGGTCTCCTTATTGAAGAACTAGACTGTACTAAATTAACAGGCAAACGACCGTGCAACAGTGACACATTAAATGAAATGAACAGACTCAGAAACATATCCAGTGATAACTAAAAAATGAAAAATAAATTA
Organism: Tenodera sinensis; assembly: GCA_030765045.1. Classification (NCBI taxonomy): domain Eukaryota; kingdom Metazoa; phylum Arthropoda; class Insecta; order Mantodea; family Mantidae; genus Tenodera; species Tenodera sinensis. The sequence goes on from CM060962.1 coordinate 315,967,582, forward strand.
ATAGTAAAAGATTTTTTTAAAACCAAGCTTTTATTTAAATGCCCTAACAAGAAGAAAATAACTTCAAGTTCAATCAAATCCATCAATTTATTACATAACACAATTTACATGATACAAAAGCTTGTCGGGAGATTTACCTGTGTAGATAAACAAGAATGCAATATGTAACTTGAATTTGACATAAGTACTTCTAAGAGAAAGAAAATGTTTTTTATAAAATAGATAAATCTCACAAGCTTTTATATCATATAAAGTGTGTAATGTAATAAATTGATGGATTTGATTTAATTTAAAGTTTATTTTCTTCTTTTTAGAGCATTTACATAAAAGCTTGTTTTTAAACATTTCTTTTTACTATTAATTTATTAGTGTTAAAATTGGGAGTGGTTTTTAACCTGCTTTGCCACAGTGAAACTTCAATCAAATAATAATAATAATAATAATAATAATAATTCTTTATTGCCTATACACTTGTATACAAGTTTCAGACATTGTCAAAATTAAATATTTACATTTACACATACAGATATTTACATAAACATGTTTACAGTTCATCAAGAGAATAGAGACATTTTTGGATCAAATAATTTTTTAAACAAGTTGTTGTTTTCTAGTGCCTTTAATCTCTAGAGGTAATTTGTTGTACAAAATTGTTCCTATTACACTTATATCTTTAAATACAATTTGCTTATTACACGTATATCTATGGTAATTTATGCTACTTCTTGTACTATATCCATGAATATCGTTATTTTTTGTTGGACTCTTATTTTGTATATATAGTATAGTCCTATACACATACAGAGAGTAAACCGTTAATATTTTGTGTTGTTTAAATGCATTCCTACAAGATTCCCTAAATTTTAAATTAATAATAATTCTGATGCATTCTTCTGTAAGATCAATAACTTATCCATATGCATCTTTGCTGCACTTCCCCATACCTCAATCCCATAATGTAAATGTGGATAGATTACACCATAATAAATCATTTTTAATTCTTCACTGCCTAATGTATGTTTAAAAAACCTTAAAAGATAAATAGATTTGCTAGTTTTGGTACCTATAGCATCTATGTGTTATGCCCATGTAAGCCCACTGTCTATCCATATTCCTAAGAACTTATAAACATCTATTTTGTCACAATTTTTATTATCAATCACAAGTGATTGTTCCAATTGTTCTTGTTTTGAGAGATCATACTTCATAAATTTTGTTTTATCCATGTTGCATATGAGATTATTCATTCTAAAGTAGTTTAATATTTCATTGGCACCCAAAGCTATTGTTTCCATTAAAGATACATTACAAGCCCCCCCCCAAAATTTACTGTAGTGTCATCCGCATATGATGTTATAATGGCATTTTTTGATGATTAATATCATTAACATATAATAAAAACATTAAGGGACCCAAAACTGACCCTTGAGGTACTCCATATCTTACTATTCCCTGTTTTGACTTCACCTTTGACAGACGCGTATCATTTTTAACATGAATTTCAGTTATCTGTTTTCTGCCTAACAAGTAAGATTTACAAATTTCATAGGTTTTTCCTCTTATTCCATAAGCTTCCAATTTATCAAGTAGCAGATCATGCTTTACGCTATCAAAAGCCTTCGAGAGGTCAAAAAATAATGTGCCTACCTTTTTATTCTGTTCTAATAAACTTATGACCTGATGGACATAGTCAATAACAGCAGTTGTAGTTGAAAACCCCTTTCTAAATCCATGCTGAAATTGGCAAAATACATTTTCCTTATTTAAAAATTCTAGCATTCTGACTAAGAAAACCCGCTCATATATTTTTCCAATCTCTGAGGTTAGAGTTATTGGTCTGTAATTATTTATATCTAATTTCTTCCCTTTCTTATAGATAGGCCTTACAATACTCATCTTTAAACAATCTGGAAATATTCCCTTCTGTATAGAAAAATTGATAAGATGTTCCAATGGTTTTGCTATTTCATTCTTGCAGTATTTTAGTAACATTGGACTAATTTCATCCCAGCCTGAAATACTTTTGCTATGCAGAAGCCCAATTATTTTGATAATTTCATGTACATCTGTAGGTTTTACATACATTGTTGATTTTACAACATTTCTAATAATGTTGTTGCTTTTCCCTGAACTTTGTTGTGTTAAGTTTAAATAAAAATTGTTTATATACTCACAAATTTTTTCAGGGTCTTTCTCAATGCTCCCATTTATTTCTAGTTGGAAATTTTCTACTTCAGTATTTTTACTCTTACTTTGGTTTACAATTTCCCACAATGTTTTAGATGTATTTTTAGAGTTTTGAATAGTGTGTCTATAATATTTCTGTCTAATGGGTTTTAACTGATTTAAATACTCCTTCCTATATTTACTATACCTCTTTTTAAATACTTCAAAAGAGGTAGATTTGTATAATACATAACAATCCTTAGCCTTTTCCCTTAGCTCAGTAATATAACTAGGAACAGTAACTTTAATAATTCCATTCCCCACTTTTTTGGTTAAAACAGGACATGCCATATCATAATGCATTTTGAATACTTTATAAAATACATCCCATTTATCATCTATGTTGACAGAATTATAAACCTCATCCCAGCTTTCCTGTTTTAACAGACTTACTAAATTTTCCAAATTACTTTTTTCAATTGCCTAAACGTTTTAGTAATGTTTTGTTTTGATTTCCCATAAAACAGACAAGAGTTTGTTTGCCAGCAAGGCATACTACTGTGTTACAGAATACATGGAAGATGTACTGTGACCTCAATTTTAGGTGTCTTAACAAATCATTACTGTACATTTTTTCTCTTTTACCTTTCTTTTATATTTCTATACTCGTGTTTGTAAATATTGTAGACTTATTTTAATCCTTAAAAGTGTAATTATAGTGTATTGACGAGTCACCAATTTACGAGCACCTGCTCACCCATGTAGTGTAATGTGACGAATAAAGTATAAGTATAAGTATTCCTTACTTCAAGATACTGAGCTGTATGGTCTGAGGTACATGAATCTATCGTACCCGCAGCTATGACTTCCTCCACCATATTTTTAGCTATGTGATCAATAGTGGTAGCAGTGTTTACTGTAACTCGTGTAGGTTCATGGATAGTATCCACAATATTATAGCTATCAAAAACATTTTTCAGTTTACTATTCATGCTATTATCTGCAAAATTGATATTTAGATCCCCAGCAAGAATTATATTTACATTTTCTGTTACATAATCATTTAATAATCTATCTAAGCAGCTCAGGAAGTCATTTACAGATGTTGCAGGTGATCTATACAGGTCAAATATCAATATATTTCCTTCCTGGGTTGCAACTTTAATACCAGTAACTTCAAATATCTTTTCTTCACAGTACTGATTTAACTTTAAATCTTTAGCTTCTATATCTTTTCTAGCTAATATCATTACACCACCACTCTTATGTACAATTTTACAATACGAGCCTACATTCTTATAATTCATAATATCATACATACTCATTTGATCTACTCTTAACCCATGCTCAGTAAAGATAGCTATTTCTGGACATACCTCATTCACAAAGTGTTCAAGAGCATCTCTTTTATTGCTGATGTATTGAACATTTAAATGCAAAACCTTAAATGTTGGAGTCAAATTACTATTTATAGGCTTCAGACTATTAGTACCATTTATTTCTGCTAAAACTAGTTTTTTGAGATCAGATTCTCAATAACTCTATTCAGCAATTCCCAAATTTCCCTGTCCCCATCCTATTCAGATGAACACCGTCTCTACCCAAGTCTTTATCCAAAATCCACGATGTTCTAAATGATCCAATGTTTCTAAATAGTTTGGTGCATACCATAGATGAGGCAAAAGGCAACATTTAAGATCTATGACATGTATGCCTATAAAGAGGCTGTGCTCCATGGCCATTACACACATTTAGTACTGAGAAAAACATGTTTGTGTTGCTCTTTGATCACTTGGTAACACCAAAATGTAAAGTATATCATGAGGGAAACCACCAGGTGTAGCAGTGACTCAATACTGGTGTATAGACTATTATATATAGCTGTTCTATTTTAAAGGAACAACAGTAGTTGGCCCATCTAAAATTCTGCATCATCACTTCTACATACATGCAAATGAGAGAAAAGCTATAGTGACGTTTGTTGTTCTAGAAAAGGCATATGATTGAGTGACATTATTCCATAACTGACCCACAATGTGAGGTACTTTATGGCTGTGCTATTTATATGGAAGAGTTGCCAACATCTGAATGAAAAACAGTGAGTGAATGAGTGAAATGTTTTAATTCATACACAAAACATTATTTGAGGGCCCTAAGCTGCAAAGTGTAGCCAAGGGAGTGAAAGCCCTATGCTGTGGATCAATAGCCAGGGATTTTTTATAAGTAGAGGAGTGAAGTAGTTGTGACCAGTGGCGGCTCGTGACATTTAAATGTAGTAGGGCACACAAAAATCGACATGCAGTAGTATATAAGGAAAATAAAGCAATAAATTATTATGTAAGGCTTACTTGTTATTTTTTGTATATCAGCTCAATCCTCCTATTTTTGACTGTAGAAAATTCCTCAATCATACGTCTGTTGAAATCTGGAATGATGTTTACCATCTTCTTTTCTACTGATAGCATCGCCAGCGCGTTCAGTCTCTCGTTCCCCATAGAATTTCGTAAGAATGCCTTTATTCTATTGAGTGTAGAGAATGATCGTCGGTCTCTACAGTCGTCATTGGAAGAGTAACAATTATTTTTAAAACCATCATACACTCAGAGAAGGTTCGTGCCATGTTGTTTTCACATAAAAACTGCAAAAGAGGCGTTGCTCCGGACGCTCTACCCAAATCTTCACAACTATACAGCACCTCTAATTCAGTTCGAAATTTCAGGATATAATTTCAAGGTTGTCTGAAAGGCACTTTCAGGAAATACATACCCTTCTTCCCACTCATAACAGAAGCTCCATCATAAGTTTGGCATATAAATTTCCCTGGATTTTTCTCTACTCCCATTTCACAAAACTGTTCTACAATAATTGCTGCTAAACCAGTGGCACTCCTGTCAGTCACTTCGAAATATCCTGAAAATCTCTCAAATATTTTCCCTTCAATTTGATATCTTACAATTAAGGACAGTAAAGTTTTACATGAATTGTCTGTTGTTTCATCAGCCTGAAGGGATAGAAACTCTACATCACCTAGCTCAATTTCTGCAAAGTGATAAAATTGCGTCCAAAATGTCATTCTGAACTATTTTTGATGTACCTTTAAAGACAGTGCAATTTTCTAAATGATCTCTCAAGATATTGTCAAGGGCCGCGGTATAGTTTATTAGACCTTTAAAAACACTTGGGTTAACGGAATAGTCTGTTTCGTCGTGGCCACGCATAGCTAGTTCAATTTCGCTACAGAACTTAATAGCATCAATAATGCGTGACAAAATGTACGTATTTTTATCAACAAGTTCATTGTGTTTGCGAACAGACGCCCTGTAGCTATCATCAAGTTGTATTCTAACATCAGTTTTGCCTAGAACAGCGAGATTCATTTCATTATGTAAATGAGTATTTGATAAACTGTTTCTTGCTTTTTTCCGGCAAATGTTTCAAGTCTTTTACGCCGGTTTTAATCCATGTATCCTTCCCACCAAATACACACGGAAAGCAAAACAGTGCATTATTTACAGAACACCCGCACATCCATTCCCATTTTTCATACACAGCTTTATTAAAATGTCGGTTGTATGTTCTGCTTTTATCTTTAAAAAACCTGGTTTATGCAAAGATCTGACCTAGGAGTTCCTAATTCCTTTGCTAGCAATCGGTCCTCGAAACTTAAGGTTTTAGTTTGTAAGAGCTTTACCTGATTATTATAATAGTTTCGCTCACTATACATTAGTGATGTTAAATTATATAAGCTTAGCAGTTGAATAAGAAAACTGTTATACACAATTTTATTCACAGTTAAAACTGAAAAATATATTATCTACACTGCACTACAACGGACACTACTGCAGCAAACTGAACAATGGTGCTTGTAACGTTTTAAACGAAACAAGCCGGTGAAGGATGGAAAACATTCACAAGTTGTAGTGACAGCGCCGCATAGTGTCAGGTCTCATCACTATTGTGACCATATGCAAGCCAATTCCTCATAACCCCCCTGTCACTTCCCGCAGCTAAGAGTGAGGAGATGATGTTAAATACTAGAAGTTGGAAGTCCTCACGGAGCCTGTGACCGCGCAGGGTTGCCAAGTTTCGTAAAGCTTACAAACGTGAATATCAACCAAAAATCAATGCAAGTAACACATTTAAAGAAAAAATAAAACGTATTACTGTGTAGAGCACCAGAACATGATTGGAGGGGCACGTGACCTTGTGACCTAAGGGTAGAACCGCCCCTGGTTGTGACCGAAGGCCAAACTGCAGAACAACAGAGCGTAGCCATAGAATCTGCGAAGCCAAACCCCAATGATCCAGGATTGCAGGAAAAAACTTGGTTTCAGATAATGCGTAATATGTCAGTTGGTCCAAGAATGTTTGGAAGAAGAACTAAAAAAGGTCACTGTTGTCATGGATTTTGGTACTACTCATGGGTTGGCACTTTCTTCTGTGCATGTACAGTTGTAGTAAAATAGAGTACTTTAGTGACATTTGGCGATTTGTTTCATATATAAGAAAGTTTCTAGGAAGGGTAGGGGATTACAGTCTGTCTAATTCACATCTAAATTGTATAATGAGTCCATTTTCCTTCTTTAAATCATATTTCTTCCACATGTACACAGGGGCTATGCATGGAACCTTTACCGAATTGAGATTCAAATACTTTGGTATAAAATTTAATTAAAAGGAGTCAATAAGCAAATGATTTACATGCTGAAAGCTTCTTACAGAGCAAACACTTTTCGTATAAGAACTGGAGAAGCAGAATTGACCAATGGCAGATCTAAACAGAGGCTTAAGGCGAAATCCAATTGTATTGTTGTTTTATATGTATAAGTAAGAATAACATACTGTAAAACATAAATAATCATAAACTCCAGGATTGCTGCTTGAAGATCAGTTATTAGTTGACTTATTCACAGTAAGAGATAAGTAACTCTAAGGAAACTGATAAATACTGTGAACATTAGGGTTTAAATATGAATCAAGAGAAAGTCCAAATTGTGATTGTAAATTAAGCAAATGGCAAAAAAATGGTCAAAGGCAAGAAGGAAATACAGAGTTGCACAAGACTGTGAATTTAGGAATTATATTATGTAGGTACAAAATGGTAGAAGCAAAAACCTTGGCAAATGATATCGTAATTATTGATGGAACATGTAAATAATGAAATAAAGAAGTGATAGTAAGGTTAATAATTGCAATAAATAATTTCTGTATATTAAATCAATGTAGAATGTAATAAACCTGAGTTAAAAGATTTGTCCAGAGAAAAACATCATTAGGAAGTTTCATCTTGAGGAAAGCTGTTCTAATGTTTTTGTATATTTTGTGCTATAAACAGATGATAGCAAGGACATGACTTCAGCTGATTTAACTGAGTGATAATTGTAATACATAACTATTGCTGCAAGCAGTACTTTATGAATTCACACATTCTTGGTGGAATGTTGAAGGCAGCGTACACCAATATCTCCACATACACCAATATCTCCATCTGTATTCCTAAAATAAAATCACAGTATGTTGGATCAAATATAGATGGGAAGTCCAATATATAGTAGTTTGCAGGCTTTTAGGCTGTGGTTCAGCCGATGAATTATCTAATGTTTTGCCCAAGACTGCGTTGGGCATCTTCAGAGAGTGACTCCTGGCTGGTTAAGAACTAGAGTTGTCAACCAGCCAGGAGTCCCTGGACCTCCGCCTACAAGCCCGCAAACTACTATTGGATTAATGCCGGCTGTGAAAGCCTAAGCATGTATAACAGATGGAAAGCTTTCTCTAGTGGCACAGATGTGAATAAACCAAGTTATGGCATTGAAAGTAATAGCAATATCTGGAGTCTCTTCCTGTTGATTTCACATATAGAAACTTTTGTCTCGTCAGGTGCACAGTGACTGAGCAATAGGTACATTACACAATGCAATGTCACATCAAACAAGGTGTAAAACCATTCCAGATCTTATGGAGGTCACAAGCAAAGTTTAGGAACCAAATTCATTCAAAAATCCAAGTGTGTGAGCAACATGCATTAAAATTCCTTCTTTGAAAAAACAGTGAACTTTTTTAACATATTGTTACAAATGGTGACTCCAGTTGCTGGCAAACACCTTTATTCACTCTGTGTTACCCAACTTCTTCTCTGCTCTAAGCTATCAACTGCACTTGACTGTCTCTTTGAACTGAACTGTATCTGGGTCCCTGAGTACAAAGTAGAATGTTCTTGGAGGTGCAGCTTCTCAAACCTGCTGCCAAGGAAATTTCCTAAACTGCAGGGAGTGGTTGCTTGGGCCATAGGTTCTAAATGGCCAGTCGAAGGCACTTACAAGCCTGGCAGCTTAGTAGGGGCTGGACTGTGTAATCTGCTGGCAGTTTTGTGCACATAATCATACTATGGTAAAGGGGCCAGCATACACTGACACTGGTGCAGCCTGCTGGCAACCTTATGCATGTGGTCATAGTATTAAATAGTTCAGAATGAAATTCTAATTCTTCTAGCTTCCTTTAACCATATACACAGTGAAGATATTTCAGAGCCTTCTCTACAGGATTCTTCATTTAAAACCTAACAGAGCACACAGTGTTTTGCCTCTCCTGCGACCTTGCTGGATTCTCCCACTACCGACTGCCATTGTGTGTGTGGCTAGTTGGTGTTGGGCTTCTGAAAATCCACATCGTGTTCAAGAAATCCCTCGTTATGATCAGAGAGTTGGAGTTTGGTGTATTGCTGGATGCATAATCAGTCCAATATTGTATGAGCAGACAGTAAATGCAGAGAAGTACCAAAATAAAATTTTGACCCCATTTTATCATGAACTGACAGAAGAAGAGAAGTCATATGGGTGGTTTCAACAAGATTGTGCTACTGCCTGTACAGCAGAGGAGTCCATTAATAAAATTAGGGAAGTGTTTGAAGATAGCGAGTGCTGTGTATGGCCCTCTCGCTCGCCTGATCTAACAGTGTGCAGGTAATCTGAAAGACAAAGTTTACGAGACAAATCCTCATACATTGGAAGGATCATTTCCAGCATCTTCTATAAGGTAAGAGTGTTGTACATGCTTTAGGCATAGAGTTTATGTAGAAACAAAGCCGGCTGTGACACACCCAATTGTGCACAGGCGAAATGCTGTGTGTCTGTTAGGTTTTAAATGAAGAATCCTGTAAATCCTCAGTCTAGACTCGCTGCTGCCTTATCTATTGTGGCTGCTAGTTGGCATTTGCTGACTGGTCATGCTATGTGATGGGATTATTCCTGTTTGTGAAATCAGAATTTCAAAAATTATGGTTATTAGTTTTGCTACTACATTCTTACAGAAGTAGAGGAATTATTGTATTCCACACATATAAATAGCAAACTTGGTATTTAGGCTCAAAAATTTCCAAAGGTGTGAGATGATTTTCAATAAAAACTATACCAAGCTGCCCTTTGCATTAACGATTTTTCAAAATTTTGGATTTTGTGAAAAGTCTTATGATTTTAATTAAAATGCCATTTGTTTAAGATACATTTAAATAAAATGTATGTTTTGAATTTTCTGGGAATAACCTGTGAAGTTTCCTTTGAGAAGGAATTTTGTATAATTTTCTATAACTGGTGAACTTTTAAGTGAGAAACAAAAACATAAATTACAGAAAAAGTAGATTTCTTTAAAATCCACAATTTGTTTCAAATATTTATTACTTTCTCTACTGGTAAGTAGAGGAAGTATTGTATTCCACCCAAAACTTTGATGTCGAGATTTCACCAGAAGTATGTTTTGAGACTCCCTGAATTAAAAAAAAAAAAGCAGTTTTAGAAAAAGGTCCGTGTGTGTGTGTGTGTGTGTGTGTGTGTGTGTGTGTGTGTGTGTGTGTGTGTGTGTGTGTGTGTGTGTGTGTGTGTGTGTGTGTGTGTGTGTGTGTCAGTCTGTGGACAGCATAACTCAAAAATGAAAAGTTGGTTAAAAACCAAAGTTGGTATTTAAATTTAATGTCTTTCAGGGATGTGACACGAAGATTTTGAAGAAAACAGATTTGATTTTCTTGAAAATGGCTCTAACGATTTTGATTAAAATTCCATATGTTTAAGATATTTTTATGACAGATGAAATGTATATTTTGAATTTTCTGGCTATAACCTGTGTAGTCCTGTTTACTTTGGATGACTTTTATGTAACTTGTAAACCGTTAGAGATAGACAAAATCTTACTCTACAAAAAATGTAGATCTCACTAAAACACAATTTATATCTAAATAAATTTTTTGTAGAGTGAATCATTTTGGAGATACTCATTATTTGTGTCAGTTTCAGAAAACTTGAGTTTTGTGAAATGGAACATTTTTTTTATATGTTAAGCGTGCAAAGAGGGATCTCAAAGCTTTAAAAGATTTGACTATCGGTCAAAACCTACTGTATTCCCATATTCCCCTTGTACCTACAAGGAAATAAGTAATAGTATAATTTGTACAAATGTTTATCTCAACTAACACGAAGAAGATACAGAAATAAGAGTTTGTAAGAATGGTTAGTACAAGAGTAGAGAAAGTCATGTGAGTGCAACACATCAGATTTTTTTCTTTTTGTTGCATAAGCATTTTTAAGATATATACTGTGTTATTAGTTTAAATGTTTCAGTGTCATAATAAAGTAGTCTTGCTATTCAGTTGTTTTCTCTCAATGTCATGGAGAGTACAGCATTTCTAGGCTGCCATATAGTGACTAAGTTTTAAACATATCACTATCAATTCAGTTGCTCTATCCCACTTGGACTTGTGTAATGGAGCCATCTCTGTAAAGCTCTATCTTGATTAACATGAAGTAGATAGAAAAATAAGCTTTTGTAAGAATACTTTATGAAAGCTAGGTATATAAAAAATGACAGTAGGAAGAGTCATGTGAATTTAACAAGTCAGAATTTTCTTATGTATAAATAGTATTTTGCCCGAACAGAATTCAAGCAGTTTCTGAATGGCTTTCAAAAGCTTTTGTGTCCATTCAGTGGATGATTTGTTCACTAGAGAAGCTCTGTTACTGTTAATTTATCAGTCTATTTTACATTTATTATTGTTATAATTGTCATATTATTATTATTATTATTATTATTATTATTATTATTATTATTATTATTATTATTATTATTATTATTATTACTAATTATTGTTGTTACTAATTGTTATTTAATACAGCTCAGTACAGTGTAGAATACAGAAAAGAACAAGTCATATGAATAGCTGTATAGGATATAAGTTAAATGCTAATTAGAATTAGTAAATTCATCCATACTATAATAAATAGGGCTAGGAAGTTCATGCATTTGCATGTTTTTTCATAGGGGTTAAAAATGTATGCTTTTACATAAATATAATTGAAAAATAACATTTAACAATAATAATAATAATGTGATGGAGGTTTGTTTGATGGCTGAAAACTCATAACCTACTGAAAGACATCCAGTTTGGGTTTCAAAGATATTGTGGATGTGGATATTGATGTGGACCATTTGTGTCAATATCGACACAGACCATGAACAAAAACATGAAAAACTGTCATACAATTGCCATATTCTTGACCTTGAGAAGGCTTATGATACATCTTGGCAAGTAAGGATTCTAAGTAGTTCCCTGTACTCCTGGATTATATGTGGACACCTACCACTGTTCATTCAGGAGTTTATGAAGGACCGCATTTTCCAGCTGAGGTTTGGCTCTGTTTTTTGAGCCTTTTCATTTAGAAGTGAATACTTCAGGGATCAATACTAAGGGTTACATACTTCCAGTGTTTATTATTATGAGTACCATATTTCATTGCATAATTATCACCATCGCATGATGATCACACCTTAATTCATGGGTAAGCAATCAGGAAGCGAGGCTAGATGCAGGGAATTGTCTGGAATCGAAACCGGCCAAGTCACAAAATGTTTTTTTTTTTTTTTTTTCAGTATTCATTAAAAACTTCTGCAGACAAACCAATGAAAGTTAGTAATATTTTTGTTTCAGTTTTATTAGGTTCCATATGATGGGTTCATGTTGTGTTAACATGGAAAATCATATTAATGATTTACTATATTTTTTCAAAATTTTAAGTTTCAGTTGGCCAGTTTTGTTGCAGACAGTTTTTAAATTCTAAATCTTTCAAATAAGAAAGACTTTATTTCAATGAGTACCCAACATCAATAAAAAAACAATGGCCTCAGGGGTCTCCGTCTAGGGGATATGTGAATAGCGACCACAAGGTACCCAAGCTGAGCAGAACATTACTTCCACTTACTGGTGTTTTGCTCCTCACTGTAACTTTTCTATCTGACCTTACCTTGGTCATCTCTTGTTCTCTTCCGACCCCGATGCTATTAGGGTTCCAGAGGGCTAGGGAGTCTTTATTTTTCCAACCTCTCCATTTCTGTAATTTCTCTATAAAATCTTAACCCCAACATGCTGACCTGTCATGGCATGTAATACGTCCTCTGATTGGTAATCAGAGGATATGGTCGGTGAATTTATTTTGATAATTCTCCCGGTCAGGTCGGTGAGACCCGTAAACCAACGACAGGTGTGGTCCTCCAGACATTCTGGGGGTTGTGAGAGAGCAATGTGACCGCCAAAACATAAAAATATGGTGCTCTCTAAAAAAACCGTTACTATTACTGCTATTGCTCTCTTCAATATGATTGTGAAAAATATTGGAGAGCAACAGGATTAATGACTTCATTGTCAGAAATCCAGCATTAGCTAACAACAACAACATTATGTGCACGAATTATGGAATTTTCAGTTATTTGGATATGATTTTGTGGTGCATATAACTGCATATTTTCTTGATTTTGATAAATGCATAATATTTCAATATTATAGCCCCTATATTGCATATTTTAATGATTTTTATGGTTTTTTATTATTTTTTTCCATCTGGATAATATTTTTCATATTGGTAGTATTGCACATGATGATGCAACTCGCGAGGTGACGAGAACTAATGCTGAGTCATGTTGTCATACAGAGAATCCCCTGTTTCCATCCTTTCATTATATGTATGTGCATAGAGAATAATAAGTGCGTTATCTGAGAGGTTTATATTAACAAAGACAAAGTGCAGGTCAACATTTTGAGCAGCACGATTATAGCAATGCTTGCCTGCCCACCAGTACTTGTGTGGTGATCTTGAAACATAACAGTGTTGTGAACTGGTTCCCACCAAATTAAATTAGGCATATAAAATGTTAAAAAGCTCTTCAAATGCCGAAAATAAAACCAACTTCGAGTGCTAGATTAATTAATTTACAGAAAGAGTTTTTGGGTGATTTAATGTCTACAGATAATACGGTACTGTTTTGTGGAGCGTGTGAGAAAACATTTCAAATAGTTCAGCGCATAAACACAGAAAAACATTAGAAGAATTTAATCAGAAAACTCGCAAACAAAGAACCTATTCAAAAACAGCTAGTAGGGTGTTTAGGAAAAAGGGTTACTGAATTTTCCTATGACTTGTGCCAAGCATTTTTAGCTGCTGATATTCCCTTGCTGAAAATTAATAATCCGACATTTAAAAATTTTCTTGCCAAGTACACTCGACAACATGTACCTGAAGAAAGTACACTGCGTAAGACTTATGTAGGGAATTGTTACAATAACGTATTGTCAAATATAAAAAATGAACTAGCAGATCAGTTTGTGTGGTTGGTTGTCTGTTGATGAAACCCCTGATTCTGAGCGCCGTTCTATTGCTAATATAATTGTAGGTGCTTTAAATAGTGAACAAAAGACTACACCTTATCTTCTTAATGTGTGCGAATTGTCGGCCACTGACAATGTAACTGTGACCCAGTTTGTGATGGACTCTTTGGAATTAATATGGCCATGTGGAATCAAATACGATCGGTTACTTTTATTTGTTACTGATGGAGATGCTTATATGGCAAAATCAGGACAAACTCTGAAAAGGTATTTTTCCTAACTTAATTCATATAACTTGTTTGGCACATGCTCTTTGTCGCATTTCTGAGACAATATGTGATTCTTTCCCATTGGTAGATAGATTTGTGTCCAGTACACAGAGAATTTTTGTTAAATCTCCTAAAAGAGTGAAGTTGTTTAGATCAGGAGCACCTAATATCCGACTTCCTGCTGCACCAGTGTTAACTCGATGGGGAACATGGGTTGATGCAGTTTTATGTTATGCTGAGTGGATAGAAATAGTCGAAGAGGTTGTTAATTCATTGGACTGGAAAGATGCTTCATCAATAGAAACTGTGCAAAATATTCTGTCAGACACTGGGTTAAAAGAGGATCTTAGTTTCATATCTGTCCATTTTTCTTTCTTACCAACAGCCATAACGGCATTGGAAGCTGTAGGATCTCCTTTGCATGAATCACCTACTGTCGTTGAAAAAAACAATATGTGATCTAAGTTTGGTTCCTGGTAGCATAGGATAAAAAGTGAAAGAAAAAGTGAATTATGTAATTTCAAAAAATTCTGGTTATAAACAGATGTGCGATATTCGAGACATCCTCGAAAGAAAACCATCTGTCACACCAAGAGACTTGACTCTTTCTGTGAAGCACTTAACATCATTTAAATATGCCCCGATAACATCTTGTGATGTGGAGAGAAGTTTTTCACGTTACAAAAGTGTTTTGCGAGACAACAGACAGTGTTTTACATTTGAAAACTTGAACAAAGTGTTGGTTGTGAACTGCAATTTAGTAGTTAATACTAGCAGCGGTACCACTTCTGCTTCAACCTACAAGGAATAAGATAACTTTATTTATTATTTATACTAACTTGTCTTGTCTACTGCAAAGGGACTTTAATTAAATAGTGCATATTTCTTGGCATATTTTCAAGTTTTTAAGAGCATATTTGCATGTATATTTCAGTGCTTTTTAGGGCATGAACTTCCGAGCCCTAATAATAAAATTTGTCAATTAAAAAATATTTCAATATTGATCTAGATTTATTACTATTACATTTCTTGATAGGAACTGGAAGACGTTATAAAATTGTATACCCATGAAACTAGATGTCCTCTCATAAAAATGCAGTTATGGCTATAAATCTTTGTCTGGTATCTGTGACGCAGTAATGAAGTTGCCAGGATGGTGGCAGTGGTGTATTGATGTCAGTGGGGAGTATATTGAGAGATCCCATGTACATTGAATCATGTTCATTAATAAATAAGGTACAAAAAACTACTATTGTAAATTATTTGCAAATACACCTATTTGAGTCTGTGTGCTGTTCTCATTGTGTTTGTTTTTGTGTGCAGAACTATCATTCCAAGAAGCTGCTTCATGCAGAAGGGAGCTTCATCACATATGAAGTGCAACAAGGAAGATCCTAGCTCGTAGCAGTTCCTTGCTGAGGACCGAGAGTGGGCATGATGTTGTACATTTTTCATGTGGATACTGGCAAGATGATGGCCTTTGACATGAACCTGGCCTTGGAATGGTGAGTCAGATATCAATTTTGCTTTCTCTACTATGTATAGTAAGTAGAGGAAGTATTGTACTCCACCCAAAAATTTGTTGTCGAAATTTCACCAGAGTAGTTTCCTAGAAAAGGTAACACAGATTAAATCCAAATTAAACATTCCTAACACCAGAGAAAATCTACTTATAAGAGAAAATCCATTGGAATTATTGCAACCTACCTTCAATTTGGGATTAATAGAGGAAATAAGTAGATCAGACACACCAAAAGAAATACAAAAACTTCTAGCTCTGGAAACAATCAATACTAGGTATCCCACAGAAGAATGGCTGCACATATATACTGATGGATCCTCGAAGGAAAGCCTTACTGGAGCTGGAGTTACATGTTGACATTTTTCCTTTTATCATTCTGTTGGCAGAGACACAACAAATTATGATGGAGAAATAGAGGCTATATACATTGCTCTCCGACAATTATTAAATCTTCCCTTAAATAAATTTAACAAGGCAGTAATTCTTTCAGATTCTAAAGCTGCAATTCAGGGAATATGTTCAAATACTACAAAGAAGTCAACAAAAATTAGAGAATGCTACAAAATGTTAACACAACTCCATAAAGTTAATAAGACTGTTCATCTCCAATGGATTCCAGCACACTGTGGAGTCATGGGGAACGAAGCTGCAGACTCACTTGCAAAGAAAGGCACAACAATAAAACAAAAGTCTAAATTCAATTTCTCATATTCCTCAATAAAACGCTTGATCATTAAAAAATTTTCTCATTCATACCTACAAGAAATAGAAACAAATGCCAAAGATAAAAAATGGATTACACTACTTTCCAACCCAGATATAATCCCCCAGAGACCAAGGAAAACAGCGGTTGCAGCCTTCCGGCTACTGACAAATCACGACTGCTTAGCAAGTCATCTCTACAGAATAGGTATCTCAGCCTCACCAATATGTGTCCTGTGTAACGATCCAGCAGAAATGAATGAAGAACACTTGAAGACCTGTGAAGCATTAAGATCAGAAGAAACTACAGTTCAAAAGTATTGGAAGGCACGAATGCTAATGGCTTCATTGCCAGATGCAAGGCGCTAGAAAACAACAACAACATATGTTTTGAGGCCCCCTGAATCCAAAAAAAAAAAGCATTTTTAGAAAAGGGCATGGGTGTGGGTGTGTGTGTGCGTGCGTGCGTGCACGTGTGCACAGGATAACTCAAAAACAAAAAGTCAGTTAAACATCAAAGTTGGTGTTTAAGTTTAATATCTTTTAAGGTTGTGACACGGAGATTCTGAAGAAAATTCCTGCACCCTAAACTGCTCTTTACTTTGAAAGTTTTGATTTTCTTGAAAATAGCTTTTAACGATTTTGATTAAAATTATTGATATAAAAATTTGATTAAAGTAGAGAAAGTAAAAATGTGACCTTGGATTTATTGAATTAAGACTCATGTATAATTTACAAAAACGTTAACAACACTGTGAAATTGCATGTACTTTTTAACTGGAATCAATGTTATCAGACTACTGAACAAGTCCATAATTTGGGTCTTTCTGCAGCTTGATTACCATTCTGTTCTGCGAATGCAATCACTGTTAGTTGTAAACCTGTATAAGTTTTGTATTTCCACATACTGGTGTTTCACAAAATAAGCGCTCATTAGAATACAGCTGTACACAATTAAAGAATAAGGTGGGTATTGAGTTGTGATAAAAATTGTTCACATCCCTTACCCATCCATTTGCTTATTATCTGGTCATGTCCACTAATTCCTGGGCTTTAAATATTTGATGGGCTATCACCTCGGCAGTCAGCAAACAGATAGCATTGGCAATGAGGAATATGTATGAATCTGTTTTTTTTGTGTCACTTTATGTATTCATGTTCACATATAAGGCCCTTAGAATTGCAAGGGCGTATGTTTCAAAAGCTAGTTTTGAGAAAAATGTGATTAATTTTTACTATGCAGTACATATTAAAATTATCTACAGAGATTGAGAGGTAGAACTGGAACTTAAAAATTCAATGCCACAACTTTGCCCACACACGGCTTGTGTGTTTAAAAACACCAACAGTAAGTTTGTTGGCATAAATAAATAATAATTACCATCTGAAGGTTATTTAATCCTGGGATATAAAGTATTTACAATAGTAAGTCACCATTGGGATAATTTGTCTCTGATGTGAGACTGCCTTTGTGGTTTACCAGGAGAAATACGAACTGGTTTGAGAATTTAATGCCATTCTGGCAGTTTGTCACAATAGCTCAGTGGTTAGAGCAGCCGCCTGGTAAGCGGAAGGCCTGTGGTTCAAATCCCAGTTGTGGCATTGAATTTTTAAGTTCCAGTTCTACCTCTCAAACTTTGCCCACACACGCCTTGTGTGTTTAAAACCACCAACAGTAAGTTTGTTGGCATAAATAAATAATAATTATCATCTACAGAGATATTAAAAGTTGCTCAGATATGAATCTAATGCATTAATACTGTTAATTAGGAATGTAAAATGTTATTTGGCACATATTTAAGATTTCAGACAGTTAATTTCATCAACAATATAATTGAAATAATGTATGCTTTCATGTGCATTGTAACCAAAACGTTTACTTGTAAAGTTTGCATTTTGCAAGGAATACTTTAACTAATATTGGTAAATATTTGTTGTAATACTAACAAACAATACTTCTAAAGTGAATGTAAAGAAGTAAGTTAACAAAAAGTATGTTTAGCTCGCCGAAGATGATTAAGCGCTGGTCCAAGTTGTGTTGGAACCAGCGCATGTTAGTAATGTAAAGTATCGTCATCTGCTTCTACCTCTGGTGTGTGCCTTTACTGCATGCTTGGTTTTTTAACTTACGTGTTCTTCACCTGTATTTCTCTTCTTCTTGGCCACATGCATTTTCCATTGGTTTTTCTGCACACAGCGTTTTCTGGGACGACTTACGTGATGAGAAATAGAATCACTGTCTGTGTCACTCATAGTGTTTAATAAAAGTAAATCACTACGCTAAATGCACTAAAGGTTTGCTCAATGGTATTGTTAGTAAACAACGCAACTCTAAAAGCATAACGCTAAGCAGAAGTTAAACTGAGAGCTGCAAGCCACTAAAACATGTTACAGCTTTCTTTAAAAGCAACAGACTGAACTAAAGAAATACCCTGTACAGGCAGGAGTACATCTAGGCAAAATACTATTTACAGAACCACAAGAATGTTTGAAAGGTTAAGGCCTCTCTCAAGTGATTTATTGGTACATTCTATTGAAAAGCGACTGTCACAGCATAGCAGCCGGCAGGTTGGCTCATACGCCTTTGCTATTCTCAAGATTCGGCTGAAGCATGTAAGGTCTAACACCATGCTGTATTCAAATGGAGAATTCGTTCATATCCAGGGCATATCAACCATTCACACTTAACAGGCATTAAAGAGTAGGCTTCAAGAAAAACAAAATATTTGTACTTTGGCGCTTACGCCTCTGCTATTCTAAGCACCTCATATAAAATGTTGGAAAAATTGGAACGTTTTCAACATCATTCGATCTCATCCTCAGCCATTGAGAGGACTTCAGTCACCCAATGGCTGAGGACGAGATTGAGTGATCTTGAAAACGTTCCAGTTTTTCCAGCATTTACTAAGGGAAGGTGAGTAAATAAAATGACTCAAAAAACTGGATTTTTAATATTTACAATGAGGAATATATCACAGTAAGTTGCTTGCATTATTTTTCAATATTTCTTGATAGTGAACATCTGGAATATTAAGGGGCCCTAGGACTGAACTTTGGATTTTCTATATTTTTATAGGTTGAAATCAGTACTTTGCACACTTAAGGGTGTTTATGTTATAAACTACCACAAAAAGTTTCAGCTCAATTTGATTTATAGTTTTGAGAGAATTAATTGTTCAATTTATACACAGTGCGAAAATACCTTACTATTCAAAATGCTCCAGCCGTTTCAAAAACTAAAATATTGCAACAGTTTTATTATTTTATAAACCCTAATTGCATAACAAACACCATCAGTCTCCGGCAGGAAGAAAAACTAGTTACTTATAAAGTAATTAAGTTCTTTGCTTTGATGGACAATTAAAATATTTTTAAAAATTTTTTTTTGTGCATTTAATTTTCTTTAAAGCTAAACAAATTTTCAAATGTTGAAACCAGAGACTGAGATTGAAGCCACATAAATATAGTACATGCTGGAAAAATTCTAGGAGCATAGCACAATATTCAATGTGGCTGGAGCACATAGTGCATTAAAAAATGTAATGTTGAGAAAAAGCAATTTTTCTACAGACATGCATCATGATCATGAGTCAGATTACCTGTTTGACCTAAAACTCATTATGGATTTTATATTGAATATGTAGTAATAGCTCACTGGCATCTTGCCAGACAGCAGCACAAGATACCGCTACATAAATTTTCAGCAATATTTGAATAAATATGGGCCAAAAGGGCTCAAAAACAACCAAATTCAGTGGAAAGGGGTGGTTAAGCAGAAAAGGGGGCGTTTAAAGGTAGCGCACATGGCATTTAAAGCCTGTGCAAGATCTTTAAAAATGGCAGAATCTAAAAAATTTCACTGGCAACCAATGACTGAAGGTTTGGGGAACATTTATGTGCATAAACCTAAAAATCGTCAATTTGACCATTTTTTGGTCATTATTCAGTCTCAGGGTCCCAGTGAACATCTAGAATATTAATGCGATGATTATCCAGTGAAATGCTTAAGTCCTGATTGACCATTATGCAATGATGATGACTATGTGATGAAGTACAGTAATTTATACTTTTCAATTGCTGTGTCACTATGTGTTTTTTTCTTGCGGCTAGAGTGGAATTTTGAAGCCACCACATAGTGACCACATCTGATTATTCCTTCAGCTTACAGTATTCCTCTTGTACCTACAATGAATTGTGTGATTAAAGTATTTCTTCAAAACGTTTTATAGGTTAAAAACAAGAGTAAGCTATTTTAAGAATGGTAGAGAAATTTATGGGAATGTAACATATTTTTCTTCAGCAGTCACCGTTGACATCAATGTATTGGGTTTGTTTGTAATCACTGAGCTAAGACCCTCCAGAGCTGCAAAATACACCTCCACTGACAGTTTAATTTTTTCATCACATGAAAATTTCTTTACACCAGGAAGCTTTCTGAATTTGGGGAATAGATGAAATTCTGATGGAACTAAATGAGAAGAATAAAGCAGCAAATTATACCCCACTTTATTGATTTTCACCATTGCACATGTGTTGCACTCACATGACTTTCTCTACTTTTGTACTAACCATTCTTACAAACTCTTATTCCTGTATCTTCTTCGTGTTAGTTAAAATAAACATTTCTACAAATTATCTTTGTGCTTATTTCCTTATAGGTACAAGGGGAAGTTAGAATACAATAGGCTTTGTGCGATAGTCAAATGTTTTAAAGCTTTGAGATTCTGTTGTCATTGCACACATAACATATAAAAAATGAACGATGATCTATTTCACAAAAGTTCTAAGTTTTCCGAAACTCACACACATAACAAAGAATATCTCCAAAATGGTTCACCCTACAAGAAAATTTATTTAGACATAAATTGTATTTTAGCAAGATCTACATTTTTTTGATGATTTGGTCTATCTCTAACGGTTTACCAGTTATGCAAAAGTTGTCCAGAGTAAATACGACTACAGGGGCTATAGCCAGAAAATTCAAGATATACATTTCATTTGTCATAAAAATATCTCAAACATATGGCATTTTAATCAAAATCGTTAGAGCCATTTTCAAGAAAATCAAAATTTTCAAAAAATTTTCCATGTAAAGGGTAGTTTAGGGTGGGGCTATTTTCTTCAAAACCTTCGTGTTGCATCCTTGAAGGACATTAAACTTAAATACCAACTTTGGTTTTTAACTGACTTTTCGTTTTTGAGTTATGCTGTCCACAGACATACGCACACAGACCTTTTTCTAAAAATGCTTTTTTTGGATTCAGGGGGTCTCAAAACATATATTTCTGGTGAAATCTCGACATCAAATTTTTGGGTGGAATACAATACTTCCCCTACTTACCAGTAGAAAAAGTAAAAGGGAAGAGGATATGAAGCTATTAAGTGAATTTATGGCAAGAATAAGGAAGAAATGGTATAGGAAACTAAATAAAAATAAAGTGGACCAGGGTGGGCCCATCCATACATAAATAACCACGGAGTTAAAGTGTATGGTGGACCAAGGAATAAAATAGCAACTCAATGAAGGAAAAATATGGTAAAATTGAATGTAAGGTTTTATTGCAAATAAATACCTATTTTTCTAGTAGATTAAGGGAATAGCTGCTGGTTTCCAGTAGTTAAGGTGTGTAAATTGTAGCTGGTTTCCAGTTGGAATAGCTGCAGGCTTTCAGTAAGAGAGATAATTGTAGGAAATATTAGATTTAATTATACTTGTTTTATTTTGTTGTTATAGTTGCCATCATAAATGAAGGCGGTTGCACAGCAGAGAAATATTCAACTATGTCACAGTCACATGTTTTCTAGCCAATCAGGCGTAGTCTGTTTCAGAGTGCGTGTGAGAGTATTTGCCTACAGTTTAACAGTGAAATTAAATAATTCCAAGCAATAAGTCTACTCCATTGTGTGATAGTAAGTTTGTTAAGAGTTCTGACGAAGACAGAAGCAAAAATAAATGTTGCGACATTCACAGCCAAGCCAGAGAAATCTTATATATTTAAACGAGCAATTCTTCTATATATATATATTCTGCGCAACTTGGAAATGACTCTAAATGATTTTGATCAAATTTTGTATTCAGATAGGGCTTTGCTTACTAAGTTTATCTATTTAGGTGTCATTCCTGAAAAAACGTGTTTTTACACGTAATGGTCGCCATTACTCTAAACCTTATTTTGGCCATAATTCTCTGTTAATGGGCTAATTTCAACAAACAAGCCAGGATATTAAAGGTCTCGTCACTGAAACGGCTCCAACAATTAGGATGAAAATTTATATTTAGTTAACATTTTGCTTTTCAAGTTTATCTAAATATCTTCTCCCCCCAAAAAAAACATGATTAAAAAAAAAAGGAAAATAAAAGTCAAGTGTCACTCGCCCAGGTACTTGTTTTTGACCATAAATAAATTTATTTATTCATTCATTCATCTGACTTAACAAGACGTGGATAGAAAAACATCCTCCTGTAAGATCTTTGCTCTAAGCTTGAAGATGCATGAAAAAAGTTTGCATTACAGAGATAGATTATTGTGTGTTGATGTTTTCAGTGTAACACAACTGAAGGATGTGATAGAAAGAAACTGTGGCATTCCTGTAGACAAGCAAGTCCTGCTAGTGAGTGGAGGGGAGAGTCTCGATCCTAATGCAAGAGTGTGTAGCTATTCTGCTGGGACGGACACGAATCCTATCTATCTATTCAGCAAGAACACTATTGAGAGTGGCACTCCACCGTCACTCAGCTTAGAACTAGGACCAGGTAATAGCATGCTGAATCATTTATATTTATACAGGATGAGTGAGAATGACACCAGTAACTTATTGCATGACTCAAGGATTCTAGGGAATGTATGTATGCCCATTAACCTCTAGTTATTGAGCTAGCGGACATTATGTGTCATATCCCTGTTATCCAATGACACTGCAATATTGCTTAATGTTTTGTTTTCTTTACATTTTGGAATATTTCTTGTGTTCTGTTTTTAACGTTGTTTGTATCACAATTAACCTAAAGCCTACGTTTTGTTATTCAAGGTATTTCATTGCATACTATACAGCACTTTATGATTTCTACAAGAGGTGTAAGTAAGCAATCTCAGCTATCAGGAGATACTAAAGTGCCCGTTTACTGGAAGGACTTTGTTTTACAGTCTGTTGTAAAAATGTTCCACTTTAGTACGTGGAACTGTCACACATTGGTGCTGTTTGAGGAAATGCAATAATGGCACTAGATCTTTATGCTGTGCTTTACCCAAGATGACATTTGCTTCATCACAGCACCTTTACTGCCTTACTTTAATGACTGCGAGAAACAGGAACTTTCTGAAAACAAGTGCATCGTTCAGGAGTCCAAAGAAATGTAAGAACAGTGGCTCTAGAAGAGGAGGTTTTAGATTGTGTCCATAGTTCTACTTTCACAAGCACAAGAGCAATAATGCATGCTATGCATACAAGTGCTCAACAGTACTTTCGCTGGCATCTTTTTGCAGTCTGGCAACAATATAGGGAAACATTAGCTAGCACTCAGTTGCAGACACTTAAGGACAGCGTTCAACCTTGGGTGACATCCTGCAGGGATTCCAGGCTGACTGAAGTTATTCTTACCTGCTTGAGAATGGGTCACACACGAGTCACTTACGGGCACTTTTTGTGTGGTGACCCAGCACCTGTCTCTCCGACATGTGATGTTCAACTCTCCGCTGAACATGTGCCACTAGATTGTCCGCAATACGCTCATGAGCACCAGTGCATTGTTCTGAAGTCTACACTTCTTTCCTACACTTTGGGCAACGACCCAGCATCTGTAGCCAAAGCTCTGCAGTTCGTCACGGAAATTGGCTTCGATAAGCAAGTTTGACTTGTCTTTTCATTTTAGGTGGTTTTTAGCTTTTTAAGCTTTGTTGTATGATCTTTTAACCTTTTCCTCTTTTACTTGTTACTGTTTTAACGTTTCAATAGTTTAACCTTCTGTTTTAGCTTAAGTGATTTTAACCCCTTGAGTTTGTGTTTTTAAATTTTAAGATTTGGCTTGGGACCCAAATGACCTCGCTGTCGCCGGGCCCTTAAACTCCACTCACTCTCCCTCCCTAACCTCCTCCCTCCACTCACCTCCTCCCTCCACTCACCTCCTCCCTCCCTCCCCTCCTCCCTCCCCTCCTCCCTCCCTCAACTCCCTCCCTCACCTCCTCCCTCCACTCACCTCCTCCCTCCCTCCCCTCCTCCCTCCCTCCCCTCCTCCCTCCACTCACCTCCTCCCTCCACTCACCTCCTCCCTCCACTCACCTCCTCCCTCCACTCACCTCCTCCCTCCACTCACCTCCTCCCTCCACTCACCTCCTCCCTCCACTCACCTCCTCCCTCCACTCACCTCCTCCCTCCACTCCCCTCCTCCCTCCCTCCCCTCCTCCCTCCCTCACCTCCTCCCTCCCTCACCCCTTTCCTCCCTCACCCCTTTCCTCCCTCACCCCCTCCCTCTCTCCCTCACTCACTCTCTCACCCTCAAGGCTACTGACCTTGGCCGACCGTGCTATGAACCATTACATGTAAACAATGATGTCAAATGTTATGACATCACTACAAACTTCTGATCGCAAAACAAATTTACCAACAGAATCAGTAGGCAGTATTTTCAAATTCATAACACAACCCCTATTTTTTCAAAATGCATATTTTTTCCCAAACCATTAAATCAATGGGTCCATTTAATTGTTTTATTAGCTTATCTGTCTGTTTATACTTGATATTTCTAAAATGTTCCTTTATTCTGGTTTCGAAATGATGTTTTGTTTTGCCAGTGCAAACCTTGTCACAATCCAGACAGCTAACTTGATAAATGCCAAACTTATAATTTGGAATTTTGTCCTTCTTAGAAAAATTAAGCAAATTTTTTATATTATATTTATTTTGAGGATGCAAAGCTATACCATGTTCTTTAAAAATGTTTGTAATTTTTTATTAGCCCAAGGGCGGTAAGTAAACTTTTAAAATTTAGTCACCTTTTATTTTTTCTGGAGTGGAATCTTTCACTCCCAATAAATAAACAGTGATATTGTTGGATCATGTTGCTTTAATGTTAAGCGCAAGGCATGATAAGCCTATGGTTGGGTTTTGTGTTGATTCACCCGCCATCAAATTTTGCAACAGCCACAAATGTTCTCCTGGAGCTTTAAAAATGGCCAATTTAGAGAGTACAAAAGTGTACCTTTAAAGCACAAGGTATAAGCATAATAAAAAATGCAAAAAGTAAAAATAGACATTTTTGTCAAATTTTTATGTATTGATAAGTTGACATAAGGCCCTATTCTTTACAAAATATGCCTATTGCTTGTAATGATGTTTTTAATTTTATACTTGTTATGGAGCCTGTTATTAGGTCATCTGCATAAAGCAGACCTGATATCTTTGTTGCTTATGGTTTGCAAATGTATACTACTTTTATCTATTTCCTCTGGGATATTGTCAGTAAATAAATTAAACAGCACTGGACTGAATTTGCATTCTTGTCTAAAGCCTACATTGTTTGCTATTTATCTGTTATCCTCCCTCCTTCAAATTTTATACTGAATTCATTTTCCATATAAATATTCTGGATTGCCCATATAAAGCTCTTGCTCACTTCTTTTTATTTATTTATTTATTTATTTCAACCATAAAACATATACATGTTGTGGTTGTGTCACTAAAAAAACTACTTATAAAATATAGTACTTACATACATAATATTCACAGGCACAATCTATCTACAAACCCTCATCTAAAACTCACGCTTACATCCTTAGATCTGCATTTACCTCAACAATGCAAAAACTCATCAGTTGAATAATAACACTTTTCCATCAAAAATTGCTTGAGATGTTTTTTGAAATATTTTTTTCCTCAGTTTAATCCAAAGTGCTTCCCTAGAGAAATGTGTATCTAACTTAAGCATTGTTTAGTCAGACAGTGTCTAAGTGTTGAAACAAAGTAGATTCTATTTCTGTAAATTAAAGAAAATTGAAGCTATTAACAGTGAAACAGAATCTAAAATAAGAACAAATTAGAAACTAAAAGCTTCACTTATCAGAGTAATATTGCAAGTTCAATTGCTAACTAGTTTCAAATTACATCCAACCCATTCTCAAAGCTATCCAAACAAGTTACCATAGCTACCGACACTCAACTCAAAAGATCTGTTGCCAACCTCTGAAAACAAAAACCTATAAATATAATCTATTGGTAGTATTTCAAAATTTATAATGTGATTTCTGTTTTGCAAAATGAATGTCTTTTCCCAAACCATTAAATCTATAGGTCCATTTAATTGTTCTAATAATTAAACCTCTGGATTTATTTCATGATTAAATGACCAAAAATGATCTGCCACAGCTGATTTGTCAATTTGTTTATATTTAATATTTCTAAAATGCTCCTTCATTCTGGTTTCTAAGTGACATTTAGTTTTACCAATATAAACCCTATCACAATCCAAACAGCTAACTTGATAAATGCCAGATTTTTTATTATTTGTAATTTTATCCTTTTAAGAAAAACTTAGTAAATTTTGTATATAAATTTATTTTGAGGGACCAAAGTTATTCCATATTCTTTAAAAATTTTGGTAAATTTTTTATTAGCCCAAGGATGGCAAGTAAACTTTTTAAAAAATCTTTTATTTTCTTGAGAGTAGAAACTTCATCAGCCTTTTGATATTTGAATTTTTCTACAGTTTTATGTATAAAATCTATTTTAAAACCATTAATTACCACAGTGTTCATAATGTGTTTATATTCTTTGTTAAATTCTTCCTTATTAAGGAAAATATTTATCAACCTATAAATTAAACTATTGAAAACAGCAAATTTGTGTGAAAGAGGATTAAAACTTATATTTTTTATGGAATTATTGGTATGAGTAGATTTTCTATAAATGCCAAAATTTAATTTATTTTGCTTTTTAATTTTTAAATCTAGGAACGGAAGGCATTCATTATCTGTTTCCAAAGTGAATTGTATGGCTAAATGAATAAGTGAAGCTTTTGGTGACTAATTTATTCTTATTTTAGATTCTATTTCTTTAATTGATTTCTGTTTTCTGGGGGCTAAAAATCACTTTTTAAGGACTTAACACCCAAAGGCTACTAACATTTAAAGTTATTATGTATAAATGGTATGGATACTAATACTATGTTTTGTTAGTAGCAGATGTATCATTGAAGGAACAAGTTGAGAGTTCGCACAACATGCCTGATACATACAAGACAGTAGTAGCAAGAGTCCAGCTGGCACAACAGTTCTGTGAGCGAGCTCGTGAACAAACTCGTGCTTGTGAGAGCCTGGTTCATGATCAACATCTTCAGCAACAAGGTACTAACTCCTTGCACAGTATTGTTCAGTAGTTGCTGTACAGTGGAACCATTACATTTTGTATACTTAGACAAATTAGTTGTAACTCAATTGCATTGGATAGAAACTGATTGTTAACAAAAAATAGGATAAAAGTTGTATACAACAAAATTATATCCAACTCTCAATGTCTCACGATACACTTTCATTGTACACAATGCTTTGGACCAAAAAGTTAGACTGTGGGGTATTGGCTCAACACACATATGCGTTCGCACACACATATCCAAACAAATGCACCCATACCATCACCAACCCACCATTCACCACCACCACCCCACCATCCACCACCACCACCCCACCATCCACCACCACCACCATCCACCACCACCACCACCCCACCATCCACCACCACCCCACCATCCACCACCACCCCACCATCCACCACCACCACCACCAACCCACCGCCACCAGCAACCCACCACCACCATCACCACCACCGCCGCCGCGACCACCACCACCCACCCACCCACCCACCCACCCACCCACCACCACCAACCCACCACCACCAGCAACCCACCACCACCGCCACCACCACCACCAACCCACCACCACCACCAGCAAACCACCACCACCGCCACCACCACCACCACCACCACAGCCGCCGCCGCCGCAGCCACCACCACCCACCCACCCACCCACCACCACCACCACACCCACCACCCACCATCCACCACCCACCTCCACCACCATCCCACCATCCACCACCACCAACCCATCATCCACCACCAACATCCCACTATCCACCACCACCAACCCACCATCCACCACCACCACCAACCCACCATCCACCACCACCAGCCCACCATCCACCACCACCAACCCACCGTTCACCACCATCATCCCACCATCCACCACCAACAAACCACCATCCACCACCATCATCCCACCATCCACCACCAACAAACCACCATCCACCACCATCATCCCACCATCCACCACCAAGAAACCACCATCCACCACCATCATCCCACCATCCACCACCACCAACCCACCATTCACCACCACCAACCCACCATCCACCACCACCAACCCACCGTTCACCACCACCAACCCACCGTTCACCACCACCAACCCACCGTTCACCACCACCAACCCACCGTTCACCACCAACCCACCATCCACCACCACCAACCCACCATCCACCACCACGAACCCACCATTCACCATCAACCCACCATCCACCACCACCAAACCACCATCCACCACCACGAACCCACCGTTCACCACCAACCCACCATCCACCACCACCAACCCACCATCCACCACCACCAACCCACCATCCACCACCACCAACCCACTGTTCACCACCAACCCACCATCCACCACCACCAACCCACTGTTCACCACCAACTCACCATCCACCACCATCAACTCACCATCCACCACCATCAACCCACCATCCACCACCACCAACCCACCATCCACCACCACACACTCCCTCACGTCACCACCACCACACTCACATGCAATCCACCACCACCATCACACTCCCTCATGTCACCACCGCAACACACTCCCTCACGTCACCACCACCACACACTCCCTCACGTCACCACCACCACACTCACATGCAATCCACCACCACCACCACACACTCCCTCATGTCACCACCACCATACTCACATGCAATCCACCACCACCACACACTCCCTCATGTCACCACCACCACACTCACATGCAATCCACCCACCACCGTCACACACTCCCTCACGTCACCACCACCACACTCACATGCAATCCACCACCACCCCCACACACTCCCTCACATCTCCACCACCACACTCACATGCAATCCACCACCACCCCCACACACTCCCTCACGTCACTACCACCACACTCACATGCAATCCACCACCACCCCCACACACTCCCTCACATCTCCACCACCACACTCACATGCAATCCACCACCACAGTCACACACTCCCTCACGTCACCACCACCACACTCACATGCAATCCACCACCACCCCCACACACTCCCTCACGTCACCACCACCACACTCACATGCAATCCACCACCACCGTCACACACTCCCTCACGTCACCACCACCACACTCACATGCAATCCACCACCACCCCCACACACTCCCTCACATCACCACCACCACACTCACATGCAATCCACCACCACCCCCACACACTCCCTCACGTCACCACCACCACACTCACATGCAATCCACCACCACCACCACACACTCCCTCACGTCACCACCACCACACTCACATGCAATCCACCACCACCACACACTCCCTCACGTCACCACCACCACACTCACATGCAATCCACCACCACCACACACTCCCTCACGTCACCACCACCACACTCACATGCAATCCACCACCACCCCCACACACTCCCTCACGTCACCACCACCACACTCACATGCAATCCACCACCACCACACACTCCCTCACGTCACCACCACCACACTCACAGGCAAGCCATCAACAATACCACACACTCCCTCACGTCACCACCACCACACACCCCCTCACGTCACCACCACCACACTCACAGGCAAGCCATCAACAATACCACACACTCCCTCACGTCATCACCACCACACTCACATGCAATCCACCACCACCACACACTCCCTCACGTCACCACCACCACACTCACAGGCAAGCCATCAACAATACCACACACTCCCTCACGTCACCACCACCACACACCCCCTCACGTCACCACCACCACACTCACAGGCAAGCCATCAACAATACCACACACTCCCTCACGTCACCACCACCACACACCCCCTCACGCCACCACCACCACACACCTCCTCACGCCACCACCACCACACACTCCCTCACGTCACCACCCCCACACACCCCCTCACGTCACCACCACCACACTCACAGGCAAGCCATCAACAATACCACACACTCCCTCACGTCACCACCACCACACACCCCCTCACGCTACCACCACCACACACCCCCTCATGCCACCACCACCACACACCCCCTCACGTCACCACCACCACACACTCCCTCATGCCACCACCACCACACACCCCCTCACGCCACCACCACCACACACTCCCTCACGTCACCACCCCCACACACCCCCTCACGCCACCACCACCACACACTCCCTCACGCCACCACCACCACATACCCCCTCACGCCACCACCACCACACACTCCCTCACGTCACCACCACCACACACCCCCTCACGTCACCACCACCACACACCCCCTCACGTCACCACCCCCACACTCACAGGCAATCCACCACCACCACAACCAGCACCACTGCCACACACTCCCTCACGTCACCACCACCATACTCACATGCAATCCACCACCACCACCACAACCAGCACCACCGCCACACACTCCCTCACGTCACCACCACCATACTCACATGCAATCCACCACCACCACAACCAGCACCACCACCACAACCAGCACCACCGCCACACACTCCCTCACGTCACCACCACCATACTCACATGCAATCTACCACCACCACAACCAGCACCACCGCCACACACTCCCTCACGTCAGCACCGCCACACACCCCCTCACGTCACCACCACCACATTCACATGCAATCCACCACCACCACCACACACTCCCTCACGTCACCACCACCACACACCCCCTCACATCACCACCACCACACTCACAGGCAAGCCATCAACAATACCACATAGACGCATGCCAGCAATACAATACATTCGATTTTTCACTTGTCAGTCTAACTCTCAGCACCATAAGCGTTGCAAAAGATTTGCGAAGTGGGAAATCTGGGGACTTGTGCTGGCGTATGTCCTTATTGATTTTCCACTGTGTGCCTGTGAGCGCCAATCCCTTGGTCTGGAGCTTTCACTGTGCACCATTTTAGGCAATAACCCAGTGCTGAGGTTTGTCACCAATATTGGATTTGCTAAACAGGTTATTCAGTGTTTGTTAGGCTTTTCTATCACCTACTCTTTTTAATATGTTTATGGACGATGCCATCAGAGGATGGAAGAGTAATAGCATTAACAGAAAATCGTTATTAAATTGTCTTTTTGTATGCGGATGATCTGCTGATTTTGGTAGAAAGAGAACATCAACTGCAGACATTAGTGTATAGATTGCATCAGGTAGGTCAGCAATATTAATTAAGCATTTCAATGGAAAAAATAAAAAGTATGGTCTTTACAGAGAATAATCCTGTTAGGTGTAAAATTATAATAAATAATAACTACTTGGGATGTGATGTTTGCAATAATTATGATGAAGATCTACGTATAAAATTACAAAGATATCAAATATTGTGTGGGACAATAAGAAGAAATCTGAGAATTACACGGAATGACACACAATTGAAGTTTTGTAAGGTAATGGCAGTGCCATCCATTGTATATGGAAGTGAATCATGGATCCACTGGAAAAAGGATGAAAAGCACATCCAAGCAGCAGAAATAAACTTTCTGCGAGTTGTTAGATGATGTACTGTGAAGGGATAAGATACCAGATGTTCAAATAACAGGTTTAAACAATACAATTTGACACTATAGTGTCTGTTTGCCAGGTTATGGTCTAAGGGGAATGAAGGGCAGGGGAGAGAAATTCCAGGTAGTGTAACCTGAGTACTTTGAACTTCTGTGCAAACATTACTCTGCGGGTTATGTTGCCAATTTACCCCCAATATTATTCACACTGTGTTTACTCGCTTTTAATTTCTCTTAATTTTGGTTGTAAAATTGTACTAGTCACTAGTTTTATGTCGGAAGTAATGAAAAACGTAGGGTAGAAGTAGATAAACCCAAGCCTAGGAGTGCTATGAAATCTACTATGATTTTGTGGTTGCAGAATAAAGGAGTTCAGAGTGACAGTTCTATGCGTAAAACATCTTTAGAGGATGATGGAGTCGAGCAAGCCTAAAGAGGCTCTTAAAGCAGACAGTTTTACTTTCTCTACTGGTAAGTAGAGGAAGTATTGTATTCCACCCAAAAATTCGATGTTGAGATTTCACCGGAAATATATATTTTGAGGCCCTCTGAATCCAATAAAAGCATTTTTAGAAAAAGGTCCATGTGTGTGTCTTATCAGTCTGTGGACAGCATTACTCAAAAACGAAAAGTCGGTTAAAAACCAAAGTTGTTATTTAAGTTTAATGTCTTTCAAGGATGCGAGACAAAGATTTTTAAGAAACTAGCCCCACCCTAAACTACCCTTTACACGGAAAATTTTTAAAAAATTTTGATTTCCTTGAAAATGGCTCTTAACGATTTTGATTAAAGTGTCATATTTTTAAGATATTTGTATGACAAATGAAATGTATATTTTGAATTTTCTGGCTATAGCCTGTGTAGTCCTGTTTACTCTGGATGACTTTTGAATAATTCGTAAACTGTAAGAGATAGACAAAATCTTAGTACACAAAAAATGTTGTTAGCTAATGCTGGATTTCTGACAATGAAGTCATTAATCCTCTTGCTCTCCAATATTTTTCACTGATGGATGGGGCACTAGAAGTGGCCGGGCATATTTGAAGGTGGTCTCGATCCATTTCCTCTTGCAGATGACATAGAGGACAGAGTGGTGAAGAATATATCCCAATTCTGTTTAAATGTTTTGCCAGACAATCATGTCCTCTAATCAACCTGAAGGTTGCAACTGCTGTTTTTCGAGGATACTCAGGAATTACTGTTTGAATGTTTGGTAGTTCCCATCTTTTATTCTTTGATTTTTCATAGTAATATTTTGCAATAATTTTTTTGAATTCAGAGTTGACTAATCTTTTAGCTGCATAAAATGGTAAATTAACTATAGATTTTTGTACACCGCTGGTACCCTTTTTTGCAAGAAAATCAGCTTTCTCATTACCACTCAGTCCACAGTGAGCCGGTATCCATTGGAAGACTAGGTGTTTTTGAAGTGCTCTTAGATGGCTAAGCATCTTCCAACATTCTATAATAGTTTGGTTTTTTGGTGACAACTTGGAAGTAATTGCTATAATTGCTGCCCTGGAATCTGAGAGAATAACTGCTTGCTGAAAATGTGAAATTCTGTACAAAAGATTTTGTAGGGCCATTCGAATTGCTTCAATTTCTCCATCAAAGTTAGTAGTTCCATAACTTAAAGATTTGTAATAGGAAAAGAAGTGACTTGTGACTCCAGCCCCTGCTCCATCTTGGTTTGATATAAATGATCCATCAGTATAAATATGGAGCCATTCATGTTCTGGAAATCTAGTATGGATTGTCTCTAATGCCAATAATTTTAGAACACTAGTTGGAGTATCACTTTTTTTAACTTCTTCTGTCAGGTGTAAATAATATGTGATGTCTAATGTATGTGTTGGATTGACTTTAGATATGAAGTTTTCCTGTGAATTAGGAAGGTGTACATTCTTCTTGATGTCTTGAATTTTGGAAAGAAAGCTCTCCTGAGTCTTTAGTGTATGTGTAAAATTTCTCTTGTGCCATGTATTGAATGGGAGTCTGATTAACTTTTCGTGTTGAATAAGAGCCTCTTTTTCTATTTCATATTCAATGGGGTATTGGTTGGTTAGTATTTCCATAGCTGCTATTGGTGTGGTTTTGATAGCACCTGTAATTAATCTCAGACTTTGGTTTTGAAAGATTTGAATTTTTTTTGTGTTTGCTGTTACAAGAACTTCGCTGCAGTAAGTAAACAATAAACAATATACAAAAAATGTAGATCTTGCTAAAATACACAATTTATGTCTCAATAAATTTTCTTGTAGGGTGAGCCATTTCGGAGATATTCCTTGTTATGTGTGTGAGTTTCGGAAAACTTAGAACTTTCGTGAAATGGATCATCGTTGTTCATTTTTTTATATGTTAAGTGTACAAAGACAACAGAATCTCAAACATTTGACTATCGCACAAAGCCTACTGTATTCTAACATTCCCCTTGCACCTACAAGGAAATAACCAATAAAATAATTAGTACAAATGTTTATTTTAACTAACACGAAGAAGATATAGGAATAAGAGTTTGTAAGAATGGTTAGTACAAAAGTAGAGAAAGTCATGTGAGTGTAACACATCAGATTTTTTATAATTATGTTAGTCATACAAAGAGAACGGGAGCTCAAAGCTTTAAAACATTTGACTATCGCTCAAAGCCTACTGTATTCTAATATTCCCCTTGCATCTACAAGGAAATAAGCAATAAGATAATTTGTGCAAATGTTTATCTCAACTAACACGAAGAAGATATAGGAATACGAGTTTGTAAAAATGTCTAGTTCAAGAGTAGAGAAAGTCATGTGAGTGCAACACATTAAATCAACATTTAAAAGCATAACACATGGAGTACCTCAGGGTTCAAAACTGAGACCATATCTATTCATCCTGTACATAAATCACTTATTTAAAATAATACAGGATGCAGGAGGTTTGGCCATTGGGTACGCTGATGACACAACAATAGTGATAACGGGTAAGACGGAAGCAGAAGTACAAGATAAAGCAAACTCTTTATTAGAACTAATTAGAACTTACTTAGAGACATTAGGAATGGCACTTAATGCAAACAAAACCGAATGGATGCAAATTACGATTAGTAATAAGGCACAAAGTAACATCACATTAGCAATACAAAATAAAAATATCTCCCAAGTTACACAGACAAATTTTTTAGGAATAGTCATAGACAATAGCTTAAAATGGCACAAACATATAGAAAAGGTTAGTAACAAAATCAATAAGGGCATATACGTATTGAAACAGATAACACAAATTATGGATAAAGATAGTATACTAAAGGTTTATTATGCATTTGTACATTCACACCTAAATTATGGGATTATTTTATGGGGAGCAGCGGGTAAGAAAAATATACTGAGAATATGTAGGCTACAGAAAAAAGCAATTCGAATAATGGAAAAACTGCAAAGGGAACAATCATGTAAAAGCCGCTTTAAAAAACTAAAAATCCTCACAGTACCATGCTTATATATATTTGAATGTCTTAAGCACGCAATAAGAAATCACACTGAAGAAAAAAATAGGAATATGCATGGGCATAACACGAGAACAAAACAGAACTACTTTAGAAATAGGCTAAGGGGATCATTAACTTCCAAAAGTATTGAAAGTGTTGCAAAAGACCTATACAATCATTTACCTCACCCAATCAAAGAACTACATGAAGAAGTGAAGAAAATTAATACAATAAAGACTTACCTGATTAAAAATACTTTCTTCTCAATTGAAGAATACAAAATGAAACAAAATCTTGAGCCGTAACCTGGTTTTAAAACATTAATCTTCTGAAATTTGTGTTAAATTAATTTTAGGTATTTAATTAATTCTAGGTATCTATATCTGCTCAGCTTTGTACTTAAAATTACTTACATAATCAATAACGTGCATATATGTTCCTAACTTGCGTAAAATTACATGATTAATAGATAATGTAAATATGTTTTCTATTTTTTATAAACTTGACGATGCTTTGTAAAAATGTTGCAAATGGCAGAATAAAACTGAAACTGAAACATCAGATTTTTTCTTAGTGAAAAGATTTGGTAGTTTGATTTTGTTGTATTAACAGTCATTAAATTTTCTTTGGTCCACCTTTGTAAGTTGGTTAAGGATTGTTGCATGGTTTTTTCTAGTTCTGTACTTTTGCTTTTTGGTTTTGAAGTCCACGTTACTAAGTCATCAGCAAATAATGCACACTTCACACCTGATTCTTCTATTTGTTGTGGCAGATCTTGTGGTAAGCCATGGTGTATTTGTTTGTATTTAGATATATTTCTTCCATATCTGGTTGCAATAAAGCGTTGTGTTAGGAAATGACATAGCAATGAAAACATTGGACGTTGTATCCCTATTTTTTTACTTTCTTTAGAAGTTTTGTTCTGCATATAGAATCATATGCACTTTGGAAATCAATAAAAACTGATAAATTATCTTCTTTTCTATTGAAGGAGTCTTTGATTTCTTGACTGAGAAGTAAGACTTGTTCATTTGTAGAGTGGAACTCTCTGAATCCAGCTTGACATAGGGATATTAAATTTTGTGGTTCTAGAAACCAATTTAACCTGTTTGACACCATTCTTTCCATCACTTTTGCTATTATGCTAGTAAGAGCTATTGGTCTATAATCTTTTATTTCTGATGGTGTTTTATCTTTCTTCAAGAGTGGGACAGTTATTGCCTTTCGCCATTCAGCGGGTACAGTGGTTTTCCAGGATAGATTGTAGAGTTTCAGTAGTTGTTGTTTTGCTGTTTTTCCAAGGTTTTTTATGAACTCTGGATGTATGTGATCTGGTTCAGGAGACTTTTTGTTTTTTAGATTATTTATTGCAATGTTCAGTTCTTGCATATTAAAATTTTGAAAAAAGATATTGCACTGAGTGTTAGGATCACATTCTCTTTCTTGTTTCAAATCTTTCTTAAATTCTTTATGTTCCTTTTTATTATTTCTTGTTACTTTATGTGAATTAGCATAATATTTATTGAATGTTTCGGCTATGACTGCATCATTTACTAATATTTTATTGTTGTGTATGATAGGTGTGCTGTTGTTTTCTTTCCTGTCCTTGACATTTTTTATGAACTTATGAGCTTTGTTACCATCTGTCCTATAATCCATTTTTTCTAAGAAATTATTAAAGTGATTCCTTTTAGCAGTATTAATTTCTTTTTTTAGTGAGGCATATTTCTTCTGCCATATTTGTGTATCTGATATGTTTTTTGTTTGTTCAGCTGTATTTCTAGCTATATCCCTTTGCTTTTTCAGTTCTTCTAACTGGGGGTTCCAAAAGGGTTTGAAATTTTTAATTCTTCCACGAGGAATATGTTTTTTTGCGGTTTCTAGGATGACTTTACAGAATCTTTGTTCATATGATCTGGTTGGTCATGCAGCTGTGAGTTTGTTTGTTCTTTAAATTTATGTTCTAATTCAGTTTTATATTTATTCCAATCTGCTTTTTTAAAGTTCCAATACAGATTCGTAAGACCTTGACTGTTATTTGTATTCTCTAGTTTTATATCAGCAATTACTGCTCTGTGACCAGAACTTGGATCTTCTATAACTTGTTTTTTAATTTTTGAAACAATATCTGTTGTAGCTAACAAGAGGTCTGGGTTACTGCCTGCTCCAGAGTAATGTATGAAGGTTTTGGGATCTTCTTTACTATAAATCAGTTCAAAAGTTGTATTCAAAAATTCTTCCACTATCTTCCCTGTAGAATTCACTTTTTCACAACCCCACCTTTTGGTATGGGCATTGAAATCCCCAATTACGATTGTTTTATTTAATTGGTCAATAAGTGAGAGATCTGGTTTATTCCTGGGAGGATTGTAAATACTGTATAAATGTAGATGTGTTTTGTTATCCCAAAAATTTAGCTTTATTAATTCACTTTTATCTGTGTTATCCATTTCTTTAACAATTTCAAAGGAGGATTTAATATCCTTTTTGACTCCAACTAATATTCCACTACTTATCTGTCTATTTTTGGGTAGTAAGTGTAGTAAAAATCCAGTAAAATTGAAGTATTTAAGTTTATTATTTGTTAGATTTGCTTCTTGTATTACAAACATATCTATGTTATAGTCAAATACAATTTTATTCAGTTCTACTCTTTTTGTTTGTGTGAGACCACCCGCATTCCATTGTAGAAGTCTGATGTTAGATCTATTAATATAATGTTTTGGTTCTCGAGAAGTAGTCCCTGCCCGGAGATCCGAATGGGGGACTATTTTAACTCCGGAACATTTTACCCCTCGAGTCAATATTTCATGAATATTGAAGAGACTTAGCAGTAAATGTAACCGCTTTTTAGAGAGCACCATATTTTTATGTTTTGGCGGTCATATCGTTCTCTCACAACCCCCAGAATGTCTGGAGGACCACACCTGTCGTTGGTTTACGGGTCTCACCAACCTGACCGGGAGAATTATCAAAATAAATTCACCGACCATATCCTCTGATTACCAATCAGAGGACGTATTACATGCCATGACAGGTCAGCATGTTAGGGGTTAAGGTTTTATAGAGAAATTATAGAAATGGAGAGGTTGGAATAATAAAGACTCCCTAGCCCTCAGGAACCCTAATAGTATCGGGGTCGGAAGAGAACAAGAGATGACCAAGGTAAGGTCGGATAGAAAAGTTACAGTGAGGAGCAAAACACCAGTAAGTGGAAGTAATGTTCTGCTCAGCTTGGGTACCTTGTGTTTGCCATTCACATATCCCCTAGACGGAGACCCCTGAGTAAGTAAATAAAATTTAGTTCTGAACTAAATTAGCTCTATCTGTACCATTTAAAGCACAGTGTTGCACATTTGCGATAAAATGATACCAAGAAAGTATATTAATACTACATTCATGTTGGTAATTTTGCTAGTATGACACATTGAATACGTATTACATCATAATCAGGGCCCGGATTTTTAGGTCCTATAAACCTTCATTTTAGGTTTTTCACATGCCTAAAATAGGTTTTGTTAGGCTTTAGCTTTGCGGATCAATAATGGTACAAATAATTGTCTGGTTTGCTTACTTAATTGAGATATAAATCATACAGCATACAGATAATCCATTTTACTGTCTCTTTTGTTGATTATTTTTTGGCATTGTAATACATAACAGTGGTCATGAAAGTATGGCTGTGTTCCTGGCACAAATGGTGGAAGAATACATTATAACGGTGCACTAGTCACCTGGGTTGTGTTTTCATGTAGATCAACTTAACAGTGAATAACAATATTACTTACATTTAAAATACATGTTATGAACTCTGTGCATTTATAATCTACATCAACTAACAAACGTGCAGTAACACAGCAGGTAATCAGATGGATAAAGATAAAAGGAAAACAAACCTTGCATTAATTTATGTCCTACCACATCCACTAAAAGCCATTTAAAGTACACAGAAGAATCGCATTAATACAGTTTTGTAGATATAATCAAGGTAATTAACAAGTATTTGAATGGGAAACGCAGAGCGTACATATGATTAGTATAGAATTTGAAAAGGCATTGCACACTTCTAACATAGAGGCACTGGAGAGAAAATTATGAATGAAAAGGTGTTTATGATTTTAATGAACTTAATATATAACAAATAAGGGCATAACAATCATTGTGCAAAGCAATTTCACACATCACTGAAAAAAACCAATTTGAAATGATGTTCCATCATTAATTTGTGCCAACAAACTTACTGTTGGTGTTTTTAAACACACAAGCCATGTGTGGGCAATGCTTGAGAGGTAGAATTGGAACTGAAAAATCCAACCCCACAACTGGGACCCGAACCACAGACCCTCCGCCCACCAGACAAGTGCTCCAACCATCAAGCCACTGTGACAACCTGCCACAATAACACCGAATTCTCCACAGTAGCCTAATGGTTAAAGCAGCCACCCGGCAAGCAAAGGGTCCGTGGTCCAAATCACAGCCGTGGCACTGGACTCTTAAGTTCCAATTTTACCTCTCAAATGTTCCATCAGTTTAATTTATTTATAGATGATATATTACAAAGAGTTAGGGAAAGTAATGATACTGCCGTATATCAGCAAATGAGATACCAGGATTGCTGCAAGCATATGATCGAATGGTAGGGGCTTACTCTAATAGGCTTGTATAGAGGAATTAAAAACAGCAAAGAGTAGAAATTCTGTTTAGGAATTAATGTAAATAAATCAAAGGTTCTAGTTTTCAAAAAACCAAATAAGAAAACATGAATATTTTTAAAAGATAAAATATCTTCTGGATTGTCTTGCCGTTGTCTAATGGAGACTGGTGTTCCAGATGTCTCATCTACAGACACAGTAGACGCCCTCAGTGGCACTGTCGAAGCCTCCCCAGAGAAGGACTCACTGCACGATCCGCCAACTGTCACCCTTGTTCTAATCAAACTATCCATGTTGTCTGCTGATTGGCACCTGCCCAGCTATAGTTTAAATAGAGCGAAAACGACAGCCAACAGACCAGACACAGTGAATCCCTCCCCAAGGAGACCCCGCCAGTGCCACCAGGCACGTCCACCGCAGCTGCAGATACAATGTCTGGAACACCAATTTCTATCAGTCCAAGGGAAAATAGCCTGAAGGATATTTCAGCTTATAATTTTGATTCTGACCATGAAAGCCTACGTATTTTAATGAATATTGTTATCTGAACAGACAACAATTAGATGCAGTAAAGGTGTTTGATTACCTAGAAATAAGGAGAAGCATGAGAGGAAAACGCAGAGCTGCCATCGCAGGATTAAAAGTAAGGAACTACAGACTGGGAAAGTCCAACAAATGATTGGGAGTGATATATGAAGCATTGTTAGAATCAGAAATGATGTATGAGAAAATGGGGGCTTCAGAATTAAGGAAAAAAGTACACAAATATACATCTATTCTCACACTTAAGGAACAAACTAATGTAAACTTTTTTAAAAACTTTTATTTAATACCAAATTACAGTAGCCCAAGGTTTAAATGAACATAGATTTTTACACCTCACAGTATTTACTTGTGTAATGTCAATAGATTGTGTTAATGTAGGGAAATGTATTTATTCATCATTACAGTATGTTCTGATACCGTTAACGCCCAGCAGTTTATTTATAGATCAAGTGATTTTGGCACACTGGTTGAATACAAAGGCAAACAAAATATATTGTTGACATACTGTCAACAGTAAAGAAATACAATACATATGTTTTTCTTAATTTTGGAAAAAAAAAAGTTGGGCGTTAATGGGTTAAATATAAACATACAAACAAATCAGCTGTTACAGTACACTTTTAAGAAACCCCCACAAAATGGACACAAATTTTTAACCATTAAAAGAAGTGAACCATGCAATAAAACTTGCCAAATGGAAGAAGATTTTCATTTAAAAACAGTCATAGAATTATGAACTTTGAAATTCCGCCTCCAAACATTTATATCAAGTTCATAATACCATCTACTGGGGACTGGAGGGAAGAAGACACCAGCGCCGCCAGTTGAGTTACAACAGATAATGGAAGCAAAAGGTTCTCAAACATGTCCTGTTAATTATTATTTATTTATGTCAACAAACTTACTGTTGACAATATGTGTCCTGTGTAACGATCCAGCAGAAATGAACGAAGACCACTTG
This sequence comes from Tenodera sinensis, assembly GCA_030765045.1. Taxonomy (NCBI): domain Eukaryota; kingdom Metazoa; phylum Arthropoda; class Insecta; order Mantodea; family Mantidae; genus Tenodera; species Tenodera sinensis. The sequence continues at coordinate 316,009,338 of CM060962.1, forward strand.
AAGACCTGTGAAGCATTAAGATCAGAAGAAACTACAGTTCAAAAGTATTGGAAAGCACGAATGCTAATGGCTTCATTGCCAGATGCAAGGCGCTAGAAAACAACAACAAAACAACAACAGCTTACTGTTGGTGTTTTTAAACACACAAACCGTGTGTGGACAATGTTTGAGAAGGTAGAACTGGAACTTAAAAATTCAATGCCACAGCTGGGACTTGAACCACAGACCCTCTGCTCACCAGGCAGGTAGATCTTGCTAAAACACACAATTTATGTCTAATTAAACTTTTTTGTAGAGTGAACCATTTTGGAGATATTCCTTGTTATTTGTGTCAGTTTCGGAAAACTTAAATCTTTCGTGAAATGCAACATCATTGTTCATTTTTTTATATGTTAAGTGTGCATAGAGAACAGGATCTCAAAGCTAAAATAATTTGACTATCGCTCAAAGCCTACTGTATTCTAATATTCATTTCCCTTGCACCTACAAGGAAATAAGCAGTAAGATAATTTCTGTAAATGTTTATCTCAAGTAACATGAAGAAGATATAGGAATAAGAGTTTGTAAGAATGGTTAGTACAAGAGTGGAGAAAGTCATGTGAGTGCAACACATCAGATTTTTTGTTTTGTTGTGCCACATTGTCATTTACTTGCCCCTATACATCTGTAATCTTGATCCTATAAAACTAGTATGGGCCAAGGTAAAATGCGTACGTAAAGAAATGTAACAGGTGACTTACAGGAATTGCATGATAGAACTTTCAAGGATATATCACTTAAGACCGAAACAGACTGGCAGTGTTTCTGAAAAATATAGAAAAGGCAGAAAATGATCAGTGGGAAAAAGACGTAGTAGTTGAAAACATTGTTTACATTTTATAAGGTAAATATACTGCATGAACTGAAAATAACATTTAAATTGTGTTATTTGGAGCAAGTTCTTTGCGTTAATCTAGCGTGAATGCACATTCCAAGGTCGGCAACATTATCATAAACCCGATTAGAAGTACAACTCCGCTTGAGATATCTCTGTTTATCTGGAATTGTTTACTCACATACTGGCTCACTGCATTCCTGTCAGGAACCATGAGCTGGTTGTTGTTGTTGTAGTGTTTAACGCCCGCTTTTACTACTACGGCACCGCAGGCGGTGACACTGATGACACATGGAATGAAGATGGAGCACCGGTGGAATGAGATGGCGGGGGAAACCGGAGCACCCGGAGAAAACCCGCCCTGACGCCACTTCGTCCACCACGAATACCACATGCGGGTCCCTGGGATCGAACCCGGGCCGCCTAGGTGGTAGGCGAGCGCGCTAACCATGAGCTGGTGAACAAACTGTAGACAAAATTGGAGAGAACATCTGCAGCAAATGGAGGAAGCTTGTATCCCAAAAATGGCCTTAAATTATCAACCTCTAGGGAGAAGGAATGTGGAAAGGCCAAGGAAAAGATGGGAATGAGACTGTAACAGGCCGAAAGGCCTAATCCCTTGGTGCTGACTTTTTAATAATATTTTGCTTGAATTGAGCTATGCGAGTTTTTTTCTATCCCAGGTCGTGGTACAGGTGAAATGAACGAACACAGGATGTAACTTTACTGTATCACTTTTATTTCCCCTTTTTTTGTTGAATAGGACACTCGTTACATTTAAATTAACCTTCGTTGCTCCTGAATATACTTCCTTGATAGTCTTTTCATGTTATCAGTTATTATAGACCATTTTTAATATCGACATCTACGCGTGTCACAAAACGTGTCTTCTCTTTCCTGAGACTAGGACGCTACTAAGAAAAATAGTTGGCGCCTCTTTACATAATGCATTTGTATTCATATGCGTATGCACTCATTCTCCCGTGAAGTGCACTTTGAAACCCTCCTACACACTAAATAGTTCCTGTAATGTTAGGGAAGCGATCTTTATAGATCCTCCCTACACTTTTAACATTAAATATACGTGGTTCTTATATTTATACATATTAAATTTGAACATGTAACTTAACATTTATGACATTTTTAAACAATTACTTCTTTTTTAACAATTAAGAAAATGGCAATACATTTTCAGTACTCAACAAATCCTTACCAACATGAAAAATAAACTATATTTACATAAATGCCTTCTTTTCGGAGTCTAACCATTATAGTAAAGTTACATCCTGTGTTCGTTCATTCACCCGTACCACGACCTGGGATAGAAAAAGACTCTCATAGCTCAATTCAAGCAAAATATTATTAAAAGGTCAGCACCAAATGGCACCCAACGTGGGGCACGAATAATGGGTGAAATAAAAGACGACGGAAAATGAACTTACGCGAAATAACAAGTGACGCCAGTCTACGCGCGGAAACAAATGAAGATGCTATTAAACAATCCATCGAAGTTGAAGATGACAGGAGACGTTTTTAAGCTGGAATCAATGTGGGAAGTGCCAGGGAACGCTTATTCATCAACGCGGGAAACATCAAGGGACGCCTGGCAAAACCAATCGCTGAGGGAACGGACGTAAAGAAATAAACCAATGGAAAAAAGTAGGACCAACAATTTTTATTTAAAATTTACTTTATTTTTATATGTTACTAAGAAGTGGCAAGAAAGTAGGACCTTTAAGCCCAACTGAACTGAATCATAAACGAAAATGTCACAAAAAGGAAAAGAAGTAGGAACAGGAATAGGGGAAGGGGCAGATAAGCCTAGTTATCAGATAGAAAGAGCAAGTGAGGAAGAAGTAGCAGTAATAGGAAAAGACCAAAGATTACTGATGATCATGTTTGAGAAATTAGGACAAAGCTTAGGTCAGAAAATGGAACAGAATAAGAAAGAGATAGGTCAGAAGATGAGACAAAATAATGTCACCGCGCCCGCCGCATCTAATTGCCGACAGCAGCAGTGTCACCCATCGCATTATTGTCGGCGCTACTGCAAAGGAGTCGAAGGAAAGAGACAGAGAATGGCCGCATTGTTGGGGCGCTTGCCGAAAGAGAGAAAAGGATAGAGGCTACTGGAATCTTCTACTTTGTATATCTCGCCGCAATAACTGAACGTTCCTGAAGCTTCCAGAATAGTGCCTGGGAGATATAAATAGCGGTAAAGTGCGACAGAAGAGTCAGTCAGACGTATGTGAGCGTTGAGTAGTCGTGCCGACGGAGACGGACAGACGATTTGAAGCGTTGTGCCGACGGAGAAGAGTTAGTTCTTTGTGTTACGAGTTCAGAGCCGTGCTGTTGGAGAATCGAAAAAGACTTTCTTGCTGTTGCAACGAGTGTACAAAGTTACTGTTTACGGAAATAAAAGTGTTTCTTTATCTCGACTACATCTGTCTACTTTACTTCACACCCACAACCAAAAAGTTACAATAAGGAAGAATTAAGGCAGGATTTAGAACAGAGTTTAGGCCAGAGAATAGAACAGAAAATGGAGGAAGTGAGACAGGACTTTGAACAGAATAAAAGTGATATAGTAAAGTTACATCCTGTGTTCGTTCATTTCACCTGGACCACAACCTGGGATAGAAAAAGACTCTTGTAGCTCAATTCAAGCAAAATATTAAAAAGTCAGCACCAACCTGAAAGGAGGAAGAAGTTTTTTAGCCTTTTAGTGTGTTTTACTTTTATTGTATCGTTTTTACTTTTTAAACATTTTAACATTCACTTTTTGGTTTAAGAGTGAAGCTTCACAGGCTGTGAGTTTCACTGTTTTTTATGTTTTGACTTTGGGCCCTAATGACTAGTTGTCGATGGGCCACACCCACTCACTCACTTTACAACAAAAGCTAAGATAGAGAATAGATACATTTGGGACTTTCTGCTCTCTCAGTACATTATGTTTTACTTATCAGAATTATAAATTGGTAACATTTTAAAGGAACAGTAATTTCAGTTTTTCTGATTGAAATAAGCTGTGGCCTTAAATTTGATTTGTACTTAACACATCAGAGGAGGTGGAGAGTTACAGTATGCTTTCATACATGTTGCTGCTATTTATTTCAGGTTGGGCAGCTGTACTAGCAAACCTGGAGGACATAACTGCAGCATTTAGAGCACGTGCTGAACATTTTGAACAGAGCTTTAAACAGCATTTAGAATCCCGAGCTGAATACATAAAATTATTAGAGAAGTAAGTATTATTTTAAACCTTCTAATAACTACAGTTTTACCTCACATGTTTTCAGAGGGAAACTGCTAAAATAATGTAGAAATGTAAAAAAATATGGAGCTGAAACTTCTTTGTTACATTGTATTTAAGCAGGGTTCATTTAAAACCTAACAGGTGCAAGGATTTTGCCTGTGCGTGATTGGGTGTGCCATAGCTGGCCTTGCTCCTACATAAACTCAGCATGTAAAGCATGTATAACAGTCTTACTTTATAGAAGGTGCTGGAAATGTCGTCCACCCTCGGCTAAACAAGCATTATATCGGGAGAACACATTGTGATTCACATGATTAATTTGGGCCACTGTAATGCTTCCAATTTCATTTCTAATATTTTGTTTTAGTTCTTCCAATGTATGAGGAGTTGTCTCGTAAACTTTGTCTTTCAGGTTACTACCCCACACACTGTGTTAGACTGGGGAAGTGAGAGGGGCACGCACCAGCACTAATCCCTCTATCTTCGAACACTTCCCTAATTTTATTGATGAACTCCTCTGCTGTATGGGCAGTAGCAGAATCTTGTTGAAACCACCCATATGATTTCCCTTCTTCTGTCAGTTCATTATAAAATGGGGTCAAAATGTCATTTTGGTACCTCTCTGCATTTACAGTCTGCTCGTAGAATATTGCACCTATTATACGTCTAATGCTAACAGCACACCAAACTCCAACTCTCTGATCATAATGAAAGATTTCTTAAATGCAATGTGGATTTTCAGAGGCCCAGTATCGACTGTTATGAGTGTTGATATGAACATTTAGGTAGAACCATGCCTCGTTGGAAAAGAACAGAAGCTGTGGATCAATTAAACCGTCATTCACTGATGAAAGAAACCGTTCACAGTAATGCATTTGTGATACTGGGTCACCTTGTTTTAAAGCATGGACACTTGTACACTTATAACAGTTTTAGTTTTAGACAAATCTTCATACATTGGAAGAACTAAAACAAAATATAACAAATGAATTCGGAAACATTATAGTGGCCCAATTTAATCGTATGAATCAGAATGTGTTCTCCCGATATAATGCTTGTTTAGCCTCGTGAGGATGGATGACATTTCCAGCATCTTCTATAAAGTAAGAGTGTTATACATGCTTTATGCGCAGAATTTATGTAGGAGCAAAGCTGGCTGTGGCACACCAAATCATTCAGACATGCTCACAATTGAAACAATGTCACACAATTCACTCTTTTAATCCATTGCTTGGCTTGTCTGTTTACAATTGAGTACTTGGGTGCAACAAGAGCGTTAGTGGGAAAATACCATGTTGAGATAAACAGCTTTGACAGTGTAGGATTCATTTAAAAAAACACTAATTTACTAAGAGAGAGATTTATTATCAAGAATATTTTTGTACAGATCATCATTGAATGTTTGAAGAATACAATGAATGCATTTATGCAATAAAGGCATTAGCCGTTTAATGCTCTTGTTGCACTCAGGTACTCAATTGAAAATAATTAGGTTAATGTACTTTTAATCTTTGAATGAAATATAATAAATTTGATTGTAACAGTTTCCGAGAAGATATGGACATGCTGGCAAGGATTCCAGTGATACCAGCGTTGCTAGAAGGTACTGATGACACACCAATGATGATGGCTACAGTAGGATCAAGATCTGTAAACACAACAAACACAGAGGAAGGGAAAGAGATGGTGTTATCAACAAAAGATGGAGTCTGTGAAACACAGCAGCAACAAGCAGATAGCGAAGTGACATTGTTGCAGTGGATATCAGCGAATAATCAGAGTAGTTTATATCAAGTAGCACAGTTGTGCTTACGAAGTCTAGAACAGGTAAATTTTGTTGAATAGAAAATGTGCTGTACAATAGGTTAAGGATCCGGAGAGCCCCAACTTCGCACAAGACAAATTTCTACCTGCTTTAAAGTGCCCAACTGCGCGCGGTGGTCATTCCTGCATTTTTCTTCCCAATTTTTAATAGACTTAGGACTCTATGAACGCTATTTGCCATTCATGTCGACTCTTTCACTGACAATTTCTTTGCGAATCAACTTTAATGGTATTTCAGACAATTCATTAACAGTTTATGCTTTAAGCTATTAGAGATTACTTGCCTATCCAAACTGTGAATGGTTTCGTGATTATGACTTACTTCATTACTGAATAAAATGTGAGTAGCAGTGTCATTTAGATAAATACAAGACCTACATCTTTTAACAGTGCACCTCCACGATACTCTTCGCTGTGTTTCGACTTTTCATAACTTGCAGAGAAGTGCTGAATCCAATGTTCTCTAGAAACACACGTGAAGAGTACATCATTTTATAAGCAGCACGCCATCTTATATACTAGGAACGTTCGACAGTCATTAACAGTGTTACCAACCCTATAAACTTCAGCCACAACTATTCTTGAAACAAATGACTAACATTATTTACCGGTGGTGATATACTTCTGTTACTTACACGAGAAAGACATGCAAGCATTTGACGTATTTGTGGTATACACACTTGCACGCTATTGGCCTGTTTACCCTTGACAAGGTCGCGTGCAGTTGGGTTGTTTACAGTTTGGTACCTCATGCGCTGTTGGGAAAAATTTGACCCTTTTGCATGCAGTCACTACCCACCCTAAGGATCCACTTGTTAAGCAGAAATGAAATACAAAACGTGCACTCCTAGTACGAGGGTCATCCAGAAAGTAAGGAACAGTTGAGCATGGTTGAATCAAAACAAAAGATATCAGCACCAAACTTTATGTTTAAACTTACAGGATTTTACACTACTTTTTTATGTAATGACCATACTGGTCAAGACATTTGTTGTAACGTGGGACCAGTTTTTCAATACTGTTGTTGTACTCATTTGTCGCCAAAGATTTAAGCCAGGCTGTCACTGCATGTATGAGTTTATGCAAACTGTTTTCTACCCAAAAATTCTGTAAGTTGTGTGGAGTCTTGTATGAAACCCAAGTTTCATCTCCAGTAACAATGCAGTCAACCTGGAGGTTGCAACTGCCATTTTTCGAGGGTACCCAGGAATTACTGTTTGAATGTTTGGTATTTCCCATCTTTTATTTTTTGATTTTTCATGGTAATACTTTGCAATAATTAAGGAAATTGAAGCTATTAACCCTTTGCGGTTGTATGTCGATATATGATCGACACGACAGTAATGCCCGCACGGTTGTATGTCGACATATGATCGACAGCAAGGCGCTTCACGTTTTCTCGTCTTAGTTACAAGAAGTAACGCTTCTGGCAGCATGTTACAGGCATCATAGTGTTCGTGGAAGCTTTACCCAGCCTATACTGCCATCTGTTCGGAAATTATTTTAACTATTTCAACATACAGAGGAAATGTTTCTGTCTGGGATGCACAGTATTTTGCAATGGCTTCAAGCGCGTATAAACCAGGTCCTTCTGGGAATAGAAAACAAAAGTTTGATGTGTTGTGCGATGACGATGTGGGAGAATTAAGGTTAATGATTCAATCTGAGTTGGATGCAGTGAGTGATGACGATGTGGACAATGAATTTGAAGAGGAGAAAAATGTGGAGCTGTCCGGTGCTGAGGAGTCCGTAAGTGAGAGTGAAAACAACACAAGTGCTGTGAATGTTGCGCATGCCGATACATGGAAATTGATAGGCAAAACTGACCAGAAACTCAAAGAATATACCCTTTCCAAGAAAGTAGTTCCAAACTGAATCTTGCCTTTGATGCTGAGCCAATTGAATACTTTAGTTTATTTTTCACTGATGAGCTAATATCTCAAATTGTTAAGGAAACAAATAGATACGCAAGAGAAAAAATTGCCGCGTTATAACTGTCCCCATGCTCTATTTGGAAAACTTGGGCTGATGTGTGTGTAGTAGAAATGAAAGAGTTTTTGGGGATAATAAACTCGTACATTTTGTACAAGGTTCAAAATTCCCAGGCAAGCACCCATCCCTTGTCACGTGTAAAATACAGAAGGTCACTTGTCGAGAGTCTGGTAAAAGGCATAAGCAACCCAAGGCCAAGGTCACACCCCGGTATGGCTGAGAGAGAGGAAAGGTTAAACAATGCAGCACATTTTATATACCATTTTGAGGGAAGAAAACACAGACTGTATTGTCTGCAGCAATCGAAAACTCAATGGGGTGAGAAAAGAAATGTATTTCTACTGCAACACGTGTGCAAATAAACTGGCCATGTGTATTGGCGAATGTTTCACACTCTTGTCAATTTTAAAAAGTAATTGTTCTGTCATAATGAGAAGTGTGTGACGTGTATATGTGTACATAGTGTTCGTGTGTCTGTTTACATTTTATATACATTACTATTTATGGCCGAACGCTTTTTCATTGCTATTGTTTTTTACGACATGGATACTTTATCTCGGTCTAAAGTATTTACCAACTTAAACAATTAAAAAAATCTCCATATATTAATGGACAGTGTAAGCAGTAAAAACTGTTCCAGTGCATCAACAATTCTCCGTGTAGCTCAGCTACGTTTGATAATCATCTGCAGTGTAGGTAAGTACAGTAACATAGGCCACTTTTGCATGAAGTTTTTCTTCCATTTGCGTAGCTCTAGCAGCAAATTTACAGCTCTGTCCTAGCTTCAGAAATTTCTTACCAGGACTTCGTCCACAAAGGGTTAACAGTGAAGAACAAGATTCTAAAGTAAGAACAAATTAGAAACTAAAAACTTCTCTTATCTTAGTAATATTGCAAGTTCTTTGGTGCAAAGCTGACTAAGTTTCGAGTTGACTCCAACTCATTCTCAAAGCTGTTCTCAGGTATAGCTTTGAGAATGAGTTGGAGTCAACTCGAAACTTTAGTCAGCTTTGCACCAAAGAACTTGCAATATTACTAAGATAAGTGAAGTTTTTAGTTTCTAATTTGTTCTTACTTTAGAACTTTGCAATAATTTTTTTGAATTCAGAGTTGACTAATCTTTTAGCTGCATAAAATAGTAGGTTAACTATAGATTTCTGTATACTGAAGAGAATTAGCAGTAACAGCAACTGCTTTTTAGAGAGCACCATATTTTTATGTTTTGGCGGTTACATCGCTCTCTTGCAACCCCCAGAATGTCTGGAGGACCACACCTGTCTTTGGTTTACGGGTCTCACCGACCTGACCGGGAGCATTAACAAAATAAATTCACAGACCATATCCTCTGATACCAATCAGAGATCGTCTTACATGCCATGACAGGTCAGCATGTAAGGGGTTAAGAGGTTATAGAGAAATTAGAGAAATGGAAAGGTTGAACAGAATTGGGTGTTCTTCACCACTCTGTCCTCTATGTGATCTGCAAGAGGAAATGGACCGAGACCACCTTCAAATATGCCCAGCCACTTCTAATGCCCTATCCATCAGTGAAAAATATTGGAGAGCAAGAGGATTAATGACTTCATTGTCAGAAATCCAGCATTAGCTAACAACAACAATGCAGTCAAGCAAATCATCACCCTCTTTGTCCTATTGTGTTAAAAATTGAAGGGCTACTTCCATGTGATTTGCCTTGTGGCCATCCTGCAAGATTTTTGGCATCCACCGAGCACACATTTTCTGGTAACCAAGGTGTGCTCTCACTATTTCATACAGGAACAAACGTGAAATTTGTGTAATGTCCTCAAAGCGAAAGGTCAGTTTACTTAAATTGTGTCTACTTTTTTCTTCAGTTGTTCCATAACAAGCATTGGCATCTCACCCTGATCTTCATCATGCACGCTGGTCCTTTCTTCATTGAACATAATGCACCATTTCCTTACTGATGGGTCAATTGCACTTTCACCATAAACATTCTTTATTTGCATATAAATTTCAATATGCTTAACATTTTGAGCATTCAGAAAATGAATGACACTTCGTATTTCACATTTGGTGGAATTTTCAATCGGCAACGCCATTTCAAATCACTGCAAAAACAATTAGTATGACCACACAGCAGTGAGACTCGGCTCACCCTGGAGCCAAGGAGAAAGCTAGCTGCTGGTAATGCAACCACAGTGGTGGGGGGTCCACATGGAGCACAATGCACAATCATTCTTTACTTTCTGGATGACCCTCGTATTTAGTTTGAGATGTACTGTATTTCTTTGAATAGAATACAATGCTTTGTTTCCTTTGTCTATCATGTATATTGTAGAGAACAGTCCAGAAGCTTAAAATTGAGTGAAAACAGTGCCTAAGTGCCATCTGTCCATGGCCAGTCTGCGGGTGCTTGTCATGGCATAAAAAGGTAGAGGAAGTAGAGTAGGTTAGAGTCGTAACTCGCATGATCAAAGAAATAACAAAATGGTGGCAGCACTATGTTATAATTCAGCTTTTTTTGCGTAGAATATGATTCCAGAGAAATTTGGTTTCATTTCTCACTTGATCCGTGATTAAATAAGTGACAAACTTCCCGGTTTATGTCAAAGGTCTCATGATCCTTTGGATCTTGTGAGTTTTGTTCCGTCGCTTTTTTTACCAATCAGTGATCGGTAGTTCCCTCACCTATTGTCACCCTTTGCCCTAGTATCGCTCTGTACTTAGGTTAAGGAAGGACTCTGCTCTCAGTTTTTTATAAATATCATCAAGTTCAGGACTTAAATTGTAAAGATTTTCATGCATATAGTGATGGAAGGAAAGGTGTCATCTATTGCACCATGGAAACATGCAGCTGCTCCAGGAATTTGGAAAAGAAACCAAGCCAAGTTAGCAAGGTTGCCAGTGGAAGTTGCTATCTATCAAGCTGCAAACATAAACATTTTATTTAATAACCTTTAACGTTCCTAAACAGTTGTTTAATTAATTTTAATTGATTATTTAATTTATTTCAGTGGTCAGCTAGCTCCTTTTGGTGGTCATATTCAAGGGTTATTCTTAAATGTTTACCATCAAAACTCTCATGTTCCAAAATGGTATGTTTCAAAACTCTCATGATCCAGAGAGTAGAGTCAAAACTCTCATGATCCAGAGAGTAGAGTCAAAACTCTCATGATCCAGAGAGTGGAGTCAAAACTCTCATGATCCAGAGAGTAGAGTCAAAACTCACATGATCCAGAGAGTAGAGTCAAAACTCTCATGATCCAGAGAGTGGAGTCAAAACTCTCATGATCCAGAGAGTGGAGTCAAAACTCTCATGATCCAGAGAGTAGAGTCAAAACTCACATGATCCAGAGAGTGGAGTCAAAACTCTCATGATCCAGAGAGTAGAGTCAAAACTCACATGATCCAGAGAGTAGAGTCAAAACTCTCATGATCCAGAGAGTGGAGTCAAAACTCTCATGATCCAGAGAGTAGAGTCAAAACTCACATGATCCAGAGAGTGGAGTCAAAACTCACATGATCCAGAGAGTAGAGTCAAAACTCTCATGATCCAGAGAGTAGAGTCAAAACTCTCATGATCCAGAGAGTAGAGTCAAAACTCTCATGATCCAGAGAGTGGAGTCAAAACTCTCATGATCCAGAGAGTAGAGTCAAAACTCTCATGATCCAGAGAGTAGAGTCAAAACTCTCATGATCCAGAGAGTAGAGTCAAAACTCTCATGATCCAGAGAGTGGAGTCAAAACTCACATGATCCAGAGAGTAGAGTCAAAACTCTCATGATCCAGAGAGTAGAGTCAAAACTCTCATGATCCAGAGAGTAGAGTCAAAACTCTCATGATCCAGAGAGTAGAGTCAAAACTCTCATGATCCAGAGAGTAGAGTCAAAACTCTCATGATCCAGAGAGTGGAGTCAAAACTCACATGATCCAGAGAGTGGAGTCAAAACTCACATGATCCAGAGAGTAGAGTCAAAACTCTCATGATCCAGAGAGTAGAGTCAAAACTCTCATGATCCAGAGAGTGGAGTCAAAACTCACATGATCCAGAGAGTAGAGTCAAAACTCTCATGATCCAGAGAGTAGAGTCAAAACTCTCATGATCCAGAGAGTGGAGTCAAAACTCTCATGATCCAGAGAGTAGAGTCAAAACTCTCATGATCCAGAGAGTAGAGTCAAAACTCTCATGATCCAGAGAGTAGAGTCAAGACTCTCATGATCCAGAGAGTAGAGTCAAAACTCTCATGATCCAGAGAGTAGAGTCAAGACTCTCATGATCCAGAGAGTAGAGTCAAAACTCTCATGATCCAGAGAGTACAGTCAAAACTCTCATGATCCATTATGTAAAGCCTAATAATTTTCATTCTTTCACAAATAAACACAATTTGAAGGGCAATTCATAATATTTAGGCATATTTTTTCATAATAATAGCTTCCACACAAGTAGAAGTTGAATTTAACTAATACATATTGGTTTTTGGTTGTTTACCAGCATTTAGGTTTTTGGATCATGTGAATTATGACTTTAACCTTCTCTTTTGAACATATCATGTGATAGATGCAAGAAATTTTCCAAGTCCTAAGGTTATCTAAAGTGTGTGCACAAGCAGATTGAAACGACCAATGACTAGTAGTTCTATTGTTTCTTGCACAGTAGCGATCATATGCTTCATTTGTAACAGTCGCAGCGAACCTCTGAAAAAAATCCCCATACATCTGCACAAATCTGCACTAAATCTCGAAGCGATAACCGGTCACTTTTAATGAATAAATGATTTATTGAGTACCAAATCTTACACACTTTGGGCTAGCCCTGAGCTGGACCCTGGTCCCTTTGTTATTAGGGTGGCCTTTCAATATAACTGCCTTTTATATACACATTACATATGTTTATCTTTTCACTAATCTTATCCTGCTCCCACCTTATAATTTTTATCTCTGTGTTTCTTGCATCTCCCACTACTATTCCTTTCCCTCTTTCTCAACTTTTCTTATCAGCTTCTCCCGTAACTTTTATTCATGAGTTTACATTGTACACTTCATTAATTTTCATTTCAGTACTTCTCTATAACCTCACTTTCACTGTGTATAAAAACCCTCTACTTCCTCATTTATGAATTACCCAACCATTTTTTAAACCTTGCTACTCTTGGCGAAATATTTATTTCTTTTTCTCCTTCCTAGTTCTCTCTTTCCCCCTCACCCTCACTGATATAGCTTTTTTCTCTGCGCTCCTTACTGTCCAGTGTTGTCATCACTCACCTTGGCTCTTTCGCATGCCACATCCTACCATTTTGTCACCTTGTATTTTGCTCACCTTTGACCTTGACTTTGATGCACATGTTACTGGAACCACACATGTTGCAAGTTGCTGAGTAGTTGTCTGTTCTATGTTATTTCTTGCTGATGTTTGGTCATTTCCTTGTTTTTCTTGGTGCAATGCCTGCTGATCCTGCCTCTGCCCGTCGCTTGGTCCATTCTTCCTCTCTGATGCCTGGTTAACTGCGTACAGCTCAAAGTTTTTAATGTATAACCTCTTGCCTTCATTTCTTGCTTGTCCTCTGATTAATTAGCTCCTGCATTTGCTCCCTTTGTGCATACGTTAAGTCCTTATTGACATAAATAGTTGATCCTCTCAATTTTCTTGCCTGTTTTAGTGCTTCTATAGCCCTTTGCATGTTTGTAAACTTCACAAGAATATTTCTTTTCCCTGGTATTTTGCCAATTTTATATGCATTGCAAATCTCATACTCTCAGATGTATTTCCAATTTGTTCACTAGTAGATCTCTTAAATCCTGATATACTCCCACTCCACGTTTTTCTTCAACTGCTAAAACCACTATATTATATTTTCTGCTTTTGGCTTCCATTCTTTCCAGTGTTCTTTTTAAGTTTTGGATTTTCCGTTTTAACATATTCATTTCTTTGTTTCCCCTATTGTATTTCATCCACTCTTATCTGAATCTCTCTGCCAGTCCTTTATCTCTTACTAAAACTGTTTTGCTTAGCTCTTTAGTTGCCATGTCACTTAACTCCTTTTTCCCCTCTGACAGGGGAGGTTCTTTCTCTATATGTCCGGTCAGTTCCACTGCTAGATCTGTACTCCCACTTTTAATAAGTCGTGACTATACTTTCTTTCAGGTTTTATTGCTTTACAATCTTGGTCATGCAGTGGAGTACAATTTATTGTAGTGCCAGGAGCGAAGTTTGTATACTCTTGGAGATATTCTTGCTGTTGATAAAACTTTTAGAAATGGCTTGTCCAATTAATAAGAATAGGTTGGTCAGTGTACCTTAAAGATACCGAGACGTGTCTTCAGCTATTATTCAGCGAGGCTCTATATAACTAAATAGTTGGTGTAATTTAGTGACAAAAAGGGTGTTGGCTGCATTGCTTTGAGTAATGCAATGTGGACAGTTTGGCTGCTCTGTATTCTTCAATATGGCTACATGCACAGTAAGTAAATAAATAATTATAAAGCTTAAGTTATCGAAATAACACTCTTTCCAACAAGAAATCACCCAAATAGATAATTCTAATCTTGCAATGTTACTAAGATAAGTGAAGCTTTTAGTTTCTAATTTGTTCTTATTTTAGATTCTGTTGCTTTACTGTTAATAGCCTCAATATTTCCTTATTTAACAGTAGAATCCTGATAACTCGACATTCTGTGTAACTTGACCTCTTTTATTTTATTTTTAAAATTTTTTATTGTTAAACTTGACTGTAATAATTTCTATTATCTATTATATGACATGAATATTAGGTAAATTTTAATTATTGTATGTGTACAAGCTACCGCAGTTTCTATTATCTATTATATGATATGAATATTATAGGTAAATTTTAATTATTGCACTTGTACAAGCTACCGCAATCTCTCTCACAGTGACAAAAGGACTGACCATGTGTTGACCTTTGATATCTAGTCAGAACATAAGCAACTACCAGACCATTGTCACGAAGTCAAAGCTTGCCACTAATAATGTGGATACACAGCACAAACACTTGTTCGGAAGGTTTGAAAGTTTACTCGTTTAACCACTACAAAGGTATTGTAGACGTGACAATTATGCAGTGGTTTATGATCGAGTTCACTTTTGTATTTATAAGAACATTGGGGTGTCAGGTTATGTTTCCAACTTCCACTGACCGTGCGTGATTAAGTACGGTGCCATCTCACATTATCAGCAATGTCTTCTGTATTTCAAGAAAGTAAACAGACCCATAACCCACATCATCAATCTGTATGATGTCACTCACGCACATTCATTCACCACGTGTACAAAATACCTGTGTACGTAGTAAGATAAACTGTCAGTTACATTCTAAAGTAAGAACAAATTAGAAACTAAAAACTTCACTTATCTTAGTAATGTTGCACGTTCACTAAGATAAGTGGAGTTTTTAGTTTCTAATTTGTTCTTACTTTAGAATCTTGTTGCTTCACTGTTAATAGCTTCAATTTTCCTTATTTATGTCAGTTACATATTTCTGGTCACAGTGCAGCTTCCAAGATTTCAGGCCTACTGTTAGTGTTGTGTTTATGTCAGTGAAAATGTCAAACGAGAAGAAAACACAAGTTAACATGACAATGGAAATTAAATTGGATTTGTTAAAGAGACTGGACAAAGGGTAACATATCAATACATAATACATTTTAGAATATGTTATACTTTTGTTTCCTATATTGTGCTAGAATGTATTTATGTAATTTGCAGTGTTATGTTATGGGTTGTGAATAATAGATCCCCTATTCTGTAAAACTCAACATTTTGGAAACTCGATAACCTCTAAGTCCATATTAAGTTGAGTTATCGGGATTCCCCTGTACATATTACACCAAAAAATGTTAGCTGTTCTTGGGGAAAAAATATACAACTGATGTTGGACTTAAAAACAATCTTGCATTGCATGTTGGAAAGTTGATTCTTCAATGTATGAAATGCATCAATGCCTAAATTCAAAATTATTGGAAGTTTCACATAGGGAAGCAAATAAATGATGGAAGCTAAATTGGCAGGACATGTTTGAAGGACCTGTTGTCCTGACAATAATCTGGTACCATCGATTGATGCTTGTGTGTTAATGCATTGCTGATGTTTGTACAGTTTGACAGCCAGGTGATCGACTCTCTAAAGGCAGAAGTGGACCAAGTGCTAGATGCAGCGGTCAGAACTGAGATGAAGGAAATCAAAGGTTTGGAAGAACGTCTGTACGGCCTTGAGCAGCTAATGGTGGAAACAAAGCGAATAGTTCAAGAACAAAATGATCTGACACAGGTACTGGCACAAATCACATGCTTGTTGCACTAATTGTTGGAATTGCTGTTAAAATCCAAAAGTGTACAGTTTTCTTCTAATTGCTTTAATTTTTTTACTATATATGCTGGACACAAAATGTACAGTGCACACACAATTTTGAGGTGGATGTGTTGATGCGTTTGCTTTTTTGATGATATATGAGGTCTGTTCAAAAAGTATTGTGAATTTTGTGTTTTTTCAAAAAGTATTTATTCATGAATATCTATTTTGTCCCCTTCAAAGTAATCCCCACCAGATATACACTTGTGTCAATGTTTTTTCCAATCCTCGAAGCACTTTAAAAAATTGTTTTTATGATCATGTTCAGCTCCCCCTTCAATGCTGTTTTTATCTCAATTGTGGCGTAGCATCGTTCTTTCATGGGCCTCTCCAGTTTTGGAAACAAAAAAAAGTCACAGGGGGCCAGGTCTGGGGAGTACGGTGGCTGCACCATCATAAGTGTGTTGTTTTTGGCCAAAAATTTGTGCACAAGCAATGATGTGCGAGCAGGGCTATTATCATGGTGCAAAAGCTAATTTTTGTTCTTCCACAAATCTGGACCTTTGTGGCAGATTGCTTTGTGCAAATTGCACATAACTTGCAGGTAATACTCCTTATTGACCGTTCTACCCTGTGGCAAGAACTCATGCACCATGCTCCTGCAATCGAAGAAAACCGTAAGCAAAACCTTCACTTTCGACCGAACATTTTTCAGTCTTGGCTCATGTGGCAGCATTCATTGGGATGATTGAGCTTTAGTTTCCTTGTCATAACCTTAAACTCATGATTCGTCGCCAGTTATGACCCTCTGGAGCAAATTTGGCTCACTGCGGACTGAGTTCAACAGCTCCTAAGCAAAGTTAATGCGATGGTTTTTTTGGTCGAAATTGAGCAACTTTGGTGCAAATTTTGTGGCAACCCGTCTCATGCCCAAATCATTGGTCAAAATCGAATGGCACGAGCCAATCGATATGTTTAGGTCCTCAGCAACTTCTCTAACGGTGAATCGACGATTGGCCAATACTATTTTGTTAACTTCTTCAAGGTTTTCATCTCTTGTTGATGAGCTCAGGCAACCGCAACACTCTTCATCGTTCACATCTTCTCGACCCTCTAGAACCATTCTGTATCACCGATAAACGTTACTTTGGTCCAAAGTAGCTTTACCATATGCCACAGTCAACATTCGGAATGCATCTGCGCAATTAATTTTGTTTTTCACACAAAATTTGATAGATTCTTTGTTCCATTTTTTGAAATAGGCAAGAATCGAAAACGAGCCAAAACAGATACAAGCAAAATAGCTGTCAACAATTAACTAAACATTCACCACTCTGTCCTCTAGGTGATCTGCAAGAGGAAATGGATGGAGACCACCTTCAAATATACCCGGCCACTTCTAGTGTCCCATCCATCAGTGAAAAATATTGGAGAGCAAGAGGATTAATGACTTCATTGCCAGAAATCCAGCATTAGCTAGCAACAAAACAGCAACCTTCAAAATGGCCGAGCTTGTCAACATAAGTGAGGGATATGACCACCAACGCCACAAAACAATAAAAAATCGAATATATGTAGCCTGTGAAAATTCAAAATTCGTGATATTTTTTGAACAGACCTCATAGGTGTGAATGGGTTATTATCTATCGATTTCATCTCTGGTCTCAGGAGTGGTATTGGAGGTGGATTAACCTCTTGAGCGATGGCCATTTAAAACGTCCGCGAGCCGAGAACTGCTACCCAATATCCAGCGCAGGGCATTTAAAGTGCGTCGTATATACACAGCTGTATTTTGTGTAAATATTAAGTTATTTTAATGAAACAAAAACTGGTATAAAACTCGTTATATGCATTATAAATGTACGTCATCAGCAAAGTTGAGTTGTATTTACCAAACGTTGAAATGGCACAATTTTGTTTCACTGTGGTGAAAAGTCAACTTTGCTCTGTCGAACGCATCTAATATAAATTCTCGGAAAGAAACAGTAAAGAAACACCCATTGTATGTGTGGCTTATGCGTCAGCATACTGTGTAATAAAGCACTACTGTATGCGTGGTCTCTTGAGTCATCAGAATAGAGCAACATTGCAACTTTTGCTTACGTGAGTTTCGTAACTTAGTAGAGTTCGTGTTTTTCTTTGTTGAAATACATACGTATACTTTCCTGCTTGTAGCTGAAGGGAGAGGTGGTATAAAAAGGTGTTTTTGCACCAACTGGATATAACCATATACAATTGTTTGGTGATTTGGACAACTCTCTAAACCCACACAGGACAGTGACCGACCTTGACTTCCGACTATAAATAGCTCGCAGCCTAATTGAACAATACCACGTTGGGGGTTGAAAATCCAAAACCCCTACACCCCTCAGACTTCAAGGAAAACATTATCCTAAAAGGATACCACCAACAGCAAAGAAGTCCCGCCCATCTCGAAAGTGTTTCGTGTGCCGCAAGAAGGGAATTCGCGAATGTGGAAATGTACCTACCCTTATGTGTTTATCCCTGTTTTGAGGTAAATCACTGCAGAAAGAACATATTAAGGTAAGCCAATAAAGTATATAGACTTTACTATAATGTTTCATAAAGGGAAACTTAAAATAAGTTGAGTTGGATAAGGGATAAATAGGGGTTAAATGCACAAATGCACAGGACGTGTATACACGCCCATATCGCTCATCCGTCATTTTAAATGGACGTGATTTCACGTCCATATCCCTCGAGAGGGTAACCTTGTCTGTACTCTGCCCAGTATGCTCACATGTGGTGAAGTATTTCGCAGTGAAAAGCTTAATCAACTTTCTAAAGTAAGAACAAATTAGAAACTAAAAACTTCACTTATCTTAGTAATGTTGTAAGTTATTTTTTCAACATTACTAAGATAAGTGAAGTTTTTAGTTTCTAATTTGTTCTTACTTTAGAATCTTGTGGCTTCACTGTTAGTGGCTTCACTGTTAATAGCTTCAATTTCCTTAACCTCTTGAAATCACGTCCATTTAAAATGACGGATGAGCGATATGGGCGTGTATACACGTCCTGTTCATTTAAGCATTTAACCCTTATTTATCCCTTATCCAACTCAACTTATTTTAATTTTCCCTTTATGAAACATTTTAGTAAAGTCTATATACTTTATTGGCTTACCTTAGTATGTTCGTTCTGCAGTGATTTACCTCAAAACAGGGATAAACACACAAGGGTACCTACATCTCCACATTCGCGAATTCCCTTCTTGCGGCACACGAAACACTTTCGAGAAGGGCGGGACTTCTTTGCTGTTGGTGGTATCCTTTTAGGATAACGTTTTCCTTGAAGTTTGAGGGGTGCAGGGGTTTTGGATTTTCAACCCCCAACGTGGTATTGTTCAATTAGGCTGCGAGCTATTTATAGTCGGAAGTCAAGGTCGGTCATTGTCCTGTGTGGGTTTAGAGAGCTGTCCAAATCACCAAACAATTGTATATGGTTATATCCAGTTGGTGCAAAAACACCTTTTTATACCACTTCTCCCTTCAGCTACAAGCAGGAAAGTATACGTATGTATTTCAACAAAGAAAAACACGAACTCTACTAAGTTACGAAACTCGCATAAGCAAAAGTTGCAATGTTGCTCTATTCTGATGACTCAAGAGACCACGCATACAGTAGTGCTTTATTACACAGTATGCTGACGCATAAGCCACACATACAATGGGTGTTTCTGTACTGTTTCTTTCCGAGAACTTATATTAGATGCGTCCGACAGAGCAAAGTTGACTTTTCACCACAGTGAAACAAAATTGTGCCATTTCAACGTTTGGTAAATACAACTCAACTTTGCTGATGATGTATATTTATACTGCATATAACGAGTTTTATACCAGTTTTGTTTCATTAAAATAACTTAATATCTACACAAAATACAGCTGTATATATACGACACACTTTAAATGCCCTGCGCTGGATATTGGGTAGCAGTTCTTGGCTCGCGAACGTTTTAAATGGCCATCACTCAAGAGGCTAATTAATCAACTTTATTGACTCTTGTGTTATTACTAAAGTCGATTTATAAGCACAATAAAATAGTAAAACAAATAAGCAAATAAGTACAAAAAATGATGAAAATAAGCACCAAATTAAGCAAAACTAATACAGGGCTTTAGAATCGGTTCTTCACCGCTGCACGGCCTTTTGCCTGTGCGAGTTTGAAGCTGCCGTGGCCTGGTTTGCCGTTACTAACAAGCTGCATGTAAAACATGTTTAAAAATCTTACCTTATAGAAAATGTTGGCAATGTTGTGAACGATGGTTTAATCGATTCACAGCTTCTGTTCTTTTCAGATGAGTCGTGGTTTCATCTAAATGGTCATGTGAACACTCATAACAGTCGGTATTGGGCATTTCAAAATCCACATCGTGTTCAAGAAATCCCTCATTGTGATCGGAGAGTTGGCGTTTGGTGTGCTGTTAGCGCTAGATGCATAACTGGTCCAGTATTTTACGAACAGACTGTAAATAAAGAGAGGTACCGAAATGGCATTTTGACCCCATTTTTTTGTGAACTGACAGAAGGAGAGAAATCATATGGGTGGTTTCAACAAGATGCTGCTACTTCCCGTACAGACCATGAAGAAAATAAGGGAAGTGGTTGAAGATAGAGTGATTAGTGCTGGTATATGGCCCTCTCGCTCCCCTGATTAACAGTGTGTGAATTTTACTTGTGGGGTAACCTGAAAGACAAAGTTTACGCAAAAAATCCTCACACATTGGAAGAACTAAAACAAAATATTAGAAATGAAATCAGAGATATTACAGTAGCCCAACTTAATCATGTGAATCAGAATGTGTTTTCCCGATACAATGCCTGTATAGTGGAGGAGGGACGACATTTTCAGCATTTTCTATAATGTAAGATTTTTATACATGTTTTATGTGCGGCTTGTTAGTAGCGGCAAACCCGGCCGCGGTAGCTTCAAACTCGCACAGGCAAAAGGCCGTGCAGAGGTGAAGAACCGGTTCGAAAGCCCTGTACATGCAAATATGATGATAAACTGTTTCACAGAACTCTTATCTTATTGAAGGCTGTTATAATACATATGGAAGGTCATCCTAAGATTTTCCTGTGTAAACCTCCTGTGTCTATCATCGAAAAATGATTTGTATAATGAAAATGTTCTTTCAACATCTCATGATATCATAGGCACATGAGAAAAGCAGCACAATTCTTAGGTGAATTGCCCCTCAATGTGTATTTCTTTGCCAGAAAGCTTTTTAGAAATTTGACACAGTATTTTGTAACCGGAATATTTCTGTAGCACCTGAGCACCTGATTTGAGTTTGTCAAATGCAATTTTTGCAATCCTGTGTGTTTCTGATGACAATATAACTGAAATTTCATATCAGAGAAAGTGAATTTACCAGGGAATTATTTTAAGCTTCCAACTGCTTCAGAAGTTTATGTATTTTGGAGAAATGATTATGCATGTACTGTATCTTTTCTTGGGTGCCGCATTATTGTGCTGTGGCAATACTGACTGCTTCTTCTGCATTTAGGGAGTTCAAAACAGTTTTCACTTCACTGAAACGTTCTGCGTGGTTTGACACAGCCTCTAACCACGTTCCCCACTGTTCTGCTTTTTTCCCCTTCTCAAGCATTTCTTTCTTATGATTTACAGTTCTCTAAAATGCCCTGACATTGCCCACTCTCAAAACAAAGATGTGTAATAGCACTGAGCAGTCCACGTGCATAAAAGAGAAGTGGGGCCAGTCTTCCAGCTGCCGTGAGAGTGATACGTTCATGTGTTGTATATGAGACGAGACTGCCTCCAAGTTCTGATAACTTGCTCTCCCTTCACTCTCATCACTTCTCTGCATTTCTCCTCACTTGTGTATATGAAGTGTCATGACATTTTAGACAAGCTGTAGCTGCAAAAACAGTGAATCACTGACAAATCACGGATAACTGTGAAAAATGCACTTTTATATTAACAGTTTTGCGTAAAATATGCTGTTATAATTAAACATTGTAAAATAAGCAAGTAAAAATGTTTTCCAGAGAAATAAGCATAAATAAGCACAAACAAACATGGTTAAAACTGCATATCACATGTGCCTTAGGAAGTATTACCTTTCTGCTTATCCTTAAAAGTGTGGACAAAGTTGAGCATTTTGCTTAGAAATCCGGGCTTAATTATTATGCTCCTCAATCCCTTAACACGCTTCATTACAATTTTGTACAACTTAACACTTTCACTTGGAAGAATTAATTCCCTTAACACAAGGTACAATTTGGACGGTTGAAGATTCCAGTTTTATAGAGATGTACAGGCAAACAATCATGGCTGTTAGTAATCTAAATGTAATGAATGAAATAGTAATTATATAGTGCGGGGGTTAGCAATGAGCTTTTATCTCTGGATCGTAAGATGGGTAGCGGATAAAGTTGAGAAACGCTAGTATATTTACAATTAAAATTCAGTTTCCGCCAAAATCAACCTTATTGTAGCAAAGAAATCATATGACAACAAATTATCTCACTCTTTACAGATGTGATTGCAATGAATTTCTGAAGCTATTTGGTTTAATATTTACATATATTCAATGGATATAAATTGACATGGTAAATGTTGGTGTGAATTTTCTTATCAGTTCACTAGGGAATTTAATTTCTGTCACAATAGTAGTAATAGGTTAAATAGTAATCTAGAGACAGCTTCATGTCTTGGATGTTTTGCAGTGTAGAAACCAAATAAAATGATACCCTTTCATTCTGCAAAAGTTACAATAAGAAACTTCTAAAAGGAACACATGGGACACTTCAAAATCAAGGTAACACTGAATCTCTGGCAATTATATAGCAAAATAATCATAAAGATTCGTAATTCAAAACCTCTCTTGTAACAAGTTTGTTTTAGAATGGCTGATAGCACATGGCAAGAATAAGTGTGTTTATTGCATCTGTAACATTGGGAGCAGTGAATCGTCCTCCATGGTTTAGGGGTAACATGCTAGCGTTTCCCAAGGTTGCGGGTTCATACTTGCCAGAGGGGATGGATTGCTTTTTACTTTAAAATCCTTAGGGCGGTTTTTTTCAGAAGGGAAGTAAAGCCTGTGGCCTCATGTCGTAGATTTACAGAATGTACAAGAACCTCAAGCCTGATAAAGAGGCTGTAAACCAAAAAATAAGTGGTCTTTAATGCCCAGTGTAGAATGGGACACTAAGAACCATAGCAGTTAAGGTGGCATTAACTTACAAAATGTATTTTTTCCTTCGTTGATAGAAAAAATCATATTTCTGGTTAGATATATCTAATTCGTTTGAAATTTTGTGTGCTTATTATTATCATAACAGTCTAACTACTGTATGGATTTCGATGTTTTGTACCTAATGGAAGTCATTTTACAAGATGTTGCATCCATTAGTAAAAAAAAAGAAGATAAAGGTAATTTACTGTGGAATGGAAACTCATAATGTTACCAAAATTTATATGATCTGTTTCATGCAATGCTTAATAATTTGAACCTATAATATTTGCAACTCATGCTTTAATTTTTTTTTAATTCAACTTGCAAGTTTTGAATATTTTTACATGCAGTATTTAGCAGGATGAGCAATGGTTTAGATTCAGTTTCAAAATTATATATGTAATAATAACCAGAAAAGAATTCATGCAATTCTATTCTATAGTTCCTGAGAAAAGGTACATTTTACAAAGAAAAATGTAATTAGTGGGGAACCAAGTATAAAGAATTTAGTGTACCTGGAGCAGTTTCCTCCACTGTAGCTCTAAAATTTTCCATTCTTGTTTGAACATGGCCTGCACATTCTAGTTTTTCAATTGCCACATTATGCAATCTAGCTTATAAGCATTGAACT
This sequence comes from Tenodera sinensis, assembly GCA_030765045.1. Taxonomy (NCBI): domain Eukaryota; kingdom Metazoa; phylum Arthropoda; class Insecta; order Mantodea; family Mantidae; genus Tenodera; species Tenodera sinensis. The sequence continues at coordinate 316,033,422 of CM060962.1, forward strand.
TTGCAGTAGGTACCTTTGGAGGCAAGCTCAAAACCTGTTCCATATAGAAAAATGATAACACTGAAGTGCACAGTTGAGTGACACACCCAGTTTAGAAATGTCAAATTCAATAGCCTGTAACTAGAAATATAATGAAGATATCACAATAAAGCAACTTTTACATAATTTACCAATATATTGGTTACCTGTATCACAAATAAAAAGAATCATGTTTCATGTGTAATGCAAGTTAATGCCACCTAAAGGAGCATCCAGTAGGTGCTTCATTACTGCACAATCACAGGCCATTCTGCGTGTTGCTTGTTACTTGTCCCTACCCACCTTGTGACTGTCTGGAATGTCAACAGCTCTCACCAATTCCCTGTTGTGTTCTCTGGCAGTTCTCCCACAGTGAACAGCTATTTTGCTTAGCACAGGTTACATCCATCTGGCATGACACTAGCCAGACAATGGATTTTACATTCCTCTCTGCACCTATAAAGAGCATACCAGTGCCATCTGATGTAAAATTACCTATCTGCACTGCGACACATACCATTTTGTGCTCCAGTTTGAAGCAGAAATAAATAGTTGCTATGGCAAAAGCTCCAGCCTTCATATGTGTGTAAAATTACCTTCGAAACAATATTCAGTAAAATGTAACACATGTGCTTTCATGAGTACTCAGTTGACATCTAAGTTAGATATTGTCTATATGCTTTCTGTAATTTCATTGCTTAATTTAAGTTAAATTTATCACCTGAGACTAGGTTATGTGGGAACAAAACGAAATGAACAGGACATCAGTTTTGGTGTACCACCCATGCTATTAAATATAAGTACGTCAAAATATTTTACATGTGCTAAAATACACGATTTCATAAATACACATATTCCTTGAGAGGTAGAATTGGAACTCAAAAATCCAATGCCACAGCTGGGATTTGAACCACAGACATTCCACTTCAAGCATGGCACTGAGCTACTGTAACAACGTGCCAGTATGACATTGAATTCTCCAATCAATTCATATTTTTCCCAGTAGATTACAAAGAACATCTCACATGAGATAAATATCCCAATGGCAACTTACAATTGTAGGTCACCATTATATTTATTTGGACAGTAAGTTTGTTGGCATAAATAAACAACAATTACTGTCTAAAGGTTATTTAATTGTAAGTCGCCATTGGGGCATTTATCTCTGATGTGAGATGCCCTTTGTGGTCTACCGGGAAAAATATGAATCAGTTGGGAAATTCAGTGTCATACTGGCAAGTTTTCTCAGTAGCTCAGTGGTTAGAGCAGCCGTGCATGAAGCAGGTCTGTGGTTCAAATCCCAGCTGTGCCATTGAATTTTTCAGTTCTGTTTCCCATACAAGGCTTATGTGTTGAAAAACAGCAGCAGGTTTGTTGGCATAAATAACAATTACACATATATCTTGTTTGGCAATGTTTGACTTTTAAAGTGATACTACAAGAAACAAGGCAGTTGGGTGTCTGTTTTATGTTTTGAGCATAAAGAGTGTATATGTGGTGGTTAGCATGTGATGTCACCTACAACTGTATATGTCCAGGGAAGTAAAGGAGGTGTTAACTGTGCTCAGTAAGGTTCATGGATTTTATAAATGCTTGTTTTCAGTCATTCCTGTCAAATCAGACGAGAGCCAACAATCTGGGTGACCCGTCAATACTCCCCGACTTGTGTGCGTCACATAGACGGCAGTTGCTGGTGATGCTTGCGAACCATCAGCATCTGTTAGACATTCGCATGAGATGTACTCGTGCCAAGGAGGAACTGTGTCAGAACCTGCATATGAGGCTAAAGTGGGTGATGTACGTAGAGAACATGATGTGTGACGTGGGCAACCGCCTCATGATTTATCACGAGAAGCTCAAACGCTTGCGTCGACATTTAGATGTTGTACAGCAGATTCACTTGTCTCCACAGATGTATGTGAATGCCGTTGGTGAGGTGGTGCGCAGGCGCACTTTTTCACAGGCATTCCTTATGGTAAGTCTGTCTACATTACATTCGTATCTCCAACTCACTATACTTAAATTAACGTAACTTGTGTATTCTGACAGTTCACTCGGCATGCATTACGTGTATGGTAGAGGAGGTGCAGAGCAGTCTGTTGTCATGACAACCAGGTTTAACCCTCTGATTACTATTGGGACCCATTTTGTACCCCAGCGTAATCTTTTTTACCATTGTCTCTACGTATCAAATTCAAATGTGGTGTAGCTTCTGCTATGCCTCAAACTTATGCCAAATAAATGGTTGAAATAGATTGTATTAGTTTTCTACAAATAAATTAGGCAAAAAGTAGTGTGGGTCCATTATGTACCCTGTTCATTAAAATATGTTTAATTAAAACATGTATCATTTAATTCTCAACTTTTATTAGTTTGTTATTCATGTGTACTAACAGTCGATTGTAAACGGGCAACAATGGAATGGAAATTGTCGGAGTAAAAGCTTACTTATGAAGGGTGCCAGAAAAATACATCATGAGCGCAGCATTGGACAGTGCTGCGCTACATTATCCAAATAACCTAGCATTGTTATATGAAATGTTAGACTTGATTTGTAAATATACTAATGAAGAAGGCAAAAATGTGTTCTGTGGTAGAAAATAAACATGGAACAATGTTTCAAACATAGAACTACTTGCTGTAACAAATAATAAAGTGGGGTACAAAATGGACCCCATATTGTAAGATAGGTTTCTGTTTTACTACAGTAATCCGAAGGTTAACCTTGAAGTAGCCAATGGTCTTTGTGGCCATGCTATACCGCCACAAATTCTATTTGCTACTGCAAGGTTAAATCTGGTTGTCATGACAACAGACAGCTTTGCCACTCTCCTACTATGTGCATAACGCTTGCCGAGCGAACTGTCAGAATACGCAAGTAACGTTAATTCAAGTGTAAAATGTTGCACTTCCTCTATGTGATCTGCAAGAGGAAATGATCCAAGACCACCTTGAAATATGCCCTGCCACTTCTAGCACCCCATCCAGCAGCGAAAAATATTGGAGAGCAAGAGAATTAATCACTTCATTGTCAGAAATCCAGCATTAGCTAACAACAACTTAAAGAAGCAATCCTCAGTAACATTTTAAATCACTTTATATAACTAAATCTTTGATCCCGGCTGTGGCATTGGATTTTTCAGTTCTGATTCTACCTCTCAAACCTTTGATCATTGTTTGAGAGGTAGAACTGGAACTGTTGACATAAATAAATAATAATTACCATCTGAAGGTTATTTAATCCTGGGACATAAAGTACTTACAATAGTAAGTCACCATTGGGGTAATTTGTCTCTGATGTGAGACTGCCTTTGTGGTTCACCAGGAGAAATATGAACTGGTTTGAGAATTTAATGCCATTCTGGCAGTTTGTCACAATAGTTCAATGGTTAGAGCAGCCGCCTGGCAAGCGGAAGGTCTTTGGTTCAAATCCCAGTTGTGGCATTGAATTTTTAAGTTCCAGTTCTACCTCTCGGCTTGTGTGCTTAAAAACACCAACAGTAAGTTTGTTGGCTTAAATAAATAATAATTACTTTGATCATTGTGTTTGTCTCCTTCAACTACTAGTTTTGGTTTCGGTTTCTAAGGGCTGATTCTCAATGACCAGGAATGGGAAACAGAATGGGAATGACAGAGTTGAAATATTGTATAGGTGAAACCGCTTATTGGCAACTCCCAAGAATTTAAAATGGCCAACATTACACTAAACAGCAGTAGACATTACACCACAAAACAGCACCGCCAACTTACAATGGAAATTACTAACAAGCCAGTGCAAGAACCCCAGGGAAACAGGACAAGATTTTAAGGTGCATTGTAATAAATTTGTAAATTAAAATGTATGATACTATGATGCACAAGAGCATTTAAGTTCCATAAGCCACATTCATACTGAAACCATTTTTTCACCAGAAGAATGCTTTCTTGTACTCATATTTATAAACAACCTTTAAAGGAAATAAAACAACCATTATCTTCCTTTCTTAGAAGTTTGAAAACAGTGTTGCTATAATCAATTTAATTTAAAAGATGAGTCAATTAATAACACTAAACAACACTTACATTATTATTACCGGAAAATTATAAATGTAAGTGTTGTTTAGAGTTATTGACTCACCTTTTAAATTAAATTAAAACAACCATTGTATATCAAAATAAAAGTATTATTTCTAAACTCAAGTATCACAGGCTTAATTAACATGCTTTCAAACAATAATGAACATGTTACCATATGACACTGATGAACCTACTTGCCTTTGGCAAATCTTGTTGTGCAATAACACTTGGATAAAGTCGCGTCCAAATGTTAAATATTGTAATATATTTAATGCGCTACTGTGTTGCTAACAAAAATAACAACAGTAACAATAACTTAATGTGATGCTCTGAAACAATTTAAAAAAAACGGCCCACACACAAGCAATGCAATGGCTTCCACAGTGTCTTGTTTTAAAATCTGTTGTTTGGCTTCCCTGCAACTAGTTCAAAAATATAGGGTTCTGTTGCAACAAAACATGCAATAACACCAGCTATGGCCGTATCTTTACTGTGGTTATATTTTACAAACAGTTGGTGGTACTAATGCAGCCTAAAAGATGGAATATCACCAAATATAACCAGACCATGCCATAATGGGGGGAAAATGTCACAGTTGGTTTTTGGGGTATTCCAATAAGCTATTTCCCCTATATAACCAGTGTAAGTGTTTAGAATTAAGGAGAAGCTTAGTGGAGTCTGCAAATAGAAACTGGAGATTTTATCATGTTTTAATTTTTCACTTCCTATTTCTAGGAATGACATAATGAGATTAGCTGTCTTCAGGGTAGAAATTTCTCAAGGACATTGTGAAATAAATCTGCCATTAGTGCGCTCACTAGCCAGCTCAGAAAACAAAGTTAGAGCAACAAACAACTGAGAATTAATTTCCGCCTTTTGAACCAAAATTTCAAAAAAAGATGTTTATTTATGAACTGTAATACAACTGTGGTGCCATGAAATAAATTCAGCATAGGAAAGATGTTAAAGTAAATACAAATTCCATCCCCTAAGCGAAGAAAGAGGGCATGTACCAAATCAAATGCTAAATTTGTGACAAGATGAGGGAAAATTACTAAAATGCATCAAGAGACCATTAGAACGTAACGTTTGGGAGAATATGCTATAAATGTTTCAAGAACAACTGATGAACTTCAAAATACTGCCAGAAAGAGGTCCACTTCAAAGTCACTGACCAGTCAACAGAGGGTAGCACAGAACCAACTACAGTCCAGATCCAGTTCCAGACTGGTACAGTTCTTTGCTGGTGACCTACTTATCTAGCACACTGAGGAGAGTCTATGCCTGACGTCACCTTGCTGCTGTCAGCTATCTGCTGCAAGTCGAGCGACTTCACTCTCCTGTCCAAGTTTAATTGTGCACTGCGAGTTCAAATAACATAAGCAGATGACTACAGGAGAGATGTTACTCGGAATACTACTAGCTGTGCATGCGCAAGAGTTGTGGGCTCACTAGCTGTCCAGATAACCACTGTGCATCCAGGCTTCACCGGCACAGAACTAGCACCCAAGCTATAGCACTTCATGGGAAGGCCATACAAAACATGCATTACATGTAAAGTGTCTTTAAGTGAAGCAAGAGAGTATAATAATAGGCCCTGTCCTTTACTCCTGAGGTTTGTGCAAGTTAAAATTCTAGTAGTGGCAGTGTTACAAATGCTGACTCAATTTGTTAATGCGTAAGTCAGCGCTGTGCCTGCAGGTGCCATGATGCTCGTGATGTATTTTTTTGGCACCCTTCATTAGCAAATTTTTACTCTGATGATTTCTATTATTCAAATTTCAAGACAAAACTATTTCCTTCCGAATATCTTGCCAGTACACACATGAACTATGTTTTTATACACCTAAAGCTGTATTCATTACTTCACTAAGCAATGCTTTCCATTTTTCCTCTCATAGGAAGGGTATTTGCCCAAACGCTGGTGGCGGTGGTGCCTGCACCTCCTTAGTTGAATATTCCAGAGCACATAAAGTTGGACAGCACTGGCATAAGTCATTGTTAGTTTCTCAGTGTAAATTCTTTTTTTCCCCAAATCTGAAGTTATTTAGTTTTGGAGCCACTTTTAGTAGCTCAATCAGTACTTGAATTTCATGACTTGCTCCTTAAAAGAGAGCTGACATGGCAGATTTATATGTATTTTATTTTTGCTGACCTCCTTTGAAACAAATGCATGAATATCTGTTTTGTTTCCCATAAATATTGTCGGTTAAAATTGAAAACTTGTATCTCAATTTTGTCCAAAAATTACTTTGCTCTGCTCTAGTGCAAAAGTAGCAGACTGAATATTTTTGTAAAAGTGAAGTCCAGAAACCTGTTGTTGTAAAACTTAGATTTAATGACATGATTTTTTTAATTCTTAACCAGCTATGTTGTACATAGTCAAATATACTGTGTGTGTAGTTTTAGGAGCTAGATTTTTTTTGGGATGGGGGGAGGATTGTGCAGTTTAACCTCCTTTAATCTGAAAGGTTTTATTGGATGATAAGTGAAATGGGTTGATGCGGTTTTTTAAAAGGTGTTAAGAATGATTTCATCGTTGAATCTTATATTATGATGGAAGCTATTGATGAGACTATTACTATCTTGGGTTGTGGTACAGGAGGAGATGAATTATTAGACTCGATTTCTTTGTTTGTTGAATTTTTATTTGCACCTTTGTAGATTACCACAGTCTGAATTTTAGCACAATTTAAAACTCCTTAGTTTTGACTAATTTAATTTTTCTTAGCACAATCGAGATTCTGTGTTGAAATATTTAGTGAATTTTCACTAAATGTGTCATCTATCTTCTTATATCTCATCGATTCAATTGTATTGTATTAATATGGAGTAGACAATTTAACTTTTCATAATCAAATTGGTCATTAATAATTTCCTCACTTCTAAACCTTGGTCCACTAATATTAAATTATTATTCAACAATCACTTAATAAAACAGCACATAGAAAAAGTCTGTTCTGTTCAAAGACGACGGACCAAGAGAAAGTTTAATGTCAGCGTCTCGCTAAGGTGACGTGTTTGAATATTTTCTTGTTTATTATTTATTTATGCCAACAAGCTTACTGTTGGTGTTTTTAAACACACAAGCCGTGTGTGGGCAAAGTTTGTCACAATAGCTCAGTGGTTAGAGCAGCCGCCCAGTAAGCGGAAGGTCTGTGGTTCAAATCCCAATTGTGGCATTGAATTTTTAAGTTCCAGTTCTACCTCTCAAAATTTTCTTGTTTATTTATGCTTACTTGTGACATCATTTTATGATGTATTTCACAGTTTGCTATACTCTTGAATTTGCTAAGAAAACGATATTAATTTGACTTTTCGACATTTCTGGCATGAAAACATACAAAACAACCCTTAATTATATGAATACAGTTGAAAAATAACATTTGACAATAATCATCCTTATAAACAGACTATCTTCTTGACAATGGAAGAATGATATGGGACAAACAGAGTCAAATACATATATGAATAAAGTCCAGTTCATGATTAATTTAATTACCTTTGGGGGACAAATATATACTGTTCCAGGGTAAAATGATGGTCAAATGAGTCTGGAATTCGTAAAGCTTATTACACACTTGTATTCTTAGGATAAGAGAAAGCCCTGGAAAGACCTTGTCAGAATAACTCACTCTAACCGAGATTTAACTTGGGGCCTCTTGAATGTATGGCAGGCATGCTACCCACACACCACAGAGGTAGGTGAGAGGGATGAGTTAATGAAGTTTGAAATGTTTTCAGTGGGCAAGCGACTTAGCATGCCAGCTACTTGCCGTCCACAACGAAGAGGTAGCGCGTCGGAAGGACTTCCAGAATCAGTTTGAAGGTCATTTCCTTAATACATTATTTCCTGGAATGGAAGATTTACCTCCACCATTTGCCACGCAGGCTCCTTCACCATTTGATATGGGTCTCCCTAAGGTAAGCAGCCACCGAATCTCAAGTTGTTATAGTCACTAATTAAGTTAACACAATTTTCACTCACAATAAATGCATATTATAATTGCATTAGGTGGTACTTGAGGTGACAGTTTCAACACCAGATATGCCCCATCTCTCCAGCTTTTAGAAACTAATAATAAAAGTTATAAAGCATATGCCACGGGTATTAATTTCACAGTTTTGGCAAACAATCTGACAGGATTCTGTCGGATTTTGTTCTTCAGCAGTAGCCTGAATTACATTCTGCACTCTTTCCATGGTGTCATTACAAAAAATTAAATGGCGACATCTCCTGTAAAAGCGACCAAGTATTGAAAGATGCTAACCAATAACGGTGAGTATTTCAGAAATAGCTAATGTCACAAAATGAGGTATGTAAATTTCTTTAATAAACACAATTTATTTCAAATATTTCTTGTGTTGCTTTTTTGCGTCTCTTAGGATTTACCAGTTATAGAAAATGTATTTGCAATGAACTGCACTTACCAGTTTGTTTGCAGAAATTTATGCACATTTTATTATATTGGTTTTATCGAAAGAATTGGTCCTTATGTAAACAGAAACACGTGTACAATCATGAAGCAAGTGTATGTTCATTGGCTGATTCAATACTAACAAAACCTACTGCATCTTCTATATGTTATGTAAAACTGGTAGGTTTAATGTGTTATTATCTAGAGTTATCGAGAAGTCACTATGTAGTCTTGTATAACCAAAATTCCCCTAGAAACAGGAATTCCTGTGGCAGCACTGGCTGCCGTGAGCCTATGGTTATTTATAACGTTCCATGAAATAAAATATATGATAGATTCACATATGTAATTCATGAAAGTTAATGTAGATAAACAGGATACCAACGTTATATTGAGCATTGCACTCTGGCACGGTACAGAAGAACTTAATAACCCTTTAATATCTAGAACTACAGCAAAAAGAATCTAAAGTAATTAATTGCACTTAATCAGAAAATGACCAAAGAGCATGCACAGACTGCCTTCTGTTGCACAGCTGTGGAAGTGGCAAGCTAAGACCATTAGTGAACCATCATGGCAGTTTGCAAAACATCGCAGAGGGCCCTGTAACTAGTGGTGAGAAAGTTATAATTCAAATGTTTCGCAAACTATGTGAGAAATATCCCACTTTGACTATCTAGGATGTTGTTAACCTGACAACAGAGTTTACAGGTGAGTCTGCATTAGGTATAAATTCTGTGTGCAGTAAAAGGTTAAAAACAGACAAGTTAACCATGCCTGGAAAATAAAAGAAGCGTAAAAAATCAGTGCTAGAAGTTCAGTTCGACAAATTTGTTAGGAGGGCAGCGCATTGTAAAGTTAATTTCTTCCTCATAAATGAGCCACCTACAACCAAGAAGGTGCTTGTGTTTATCAACAATGACCCCGATCTTCCTACATTCAAGCAAACTTCTTTCTCCTTAAACATTGCCCACACGCGGCTTGTGTGTTTAAAAACACCAGCAGTAAGTTTGTTGGCATAAATAAATGGTAATTACCATCTAAAGGTTACTTAAACCCGGGACATAAAGTACTTACAATTTGCAAGTTGTCCTTGGGGTATTTATCTCTAATGTGAGATTCCCTTGTGGTCTACTGGGAAAGTTCGAATAGGCTTGGGCATTTAATGTCACACTGGCAACTTGCCCATGGTAGCTTTGTGGTTAAAACAGCCGCTTGATAAGCGGAAGATCTGTGGTTCAAATCCTGGATATGGCATTGAATTTTTCAGTCCTGGTTCCAGCTCTTCTTTTTACCAGTTGTTACTTGACATTGGTTTCAAGTTCCAGAAAAGAAATGATAACATCATTGTTGACCATGAGGATATATTTGTTGTGTATGTCTTTAGTTGAGAGTGTTATACATAATTCTTATCTAATCAGTAGTGTGTTTTAAACTATTGTGCGGAGAGGTTGGTGGGTCGAAGGCAGGGAATGATAGTTCCAGGCTGCACATAGTTACGAATGTAGTGCCAATACTGCTCCAGTCAGAGTGAGAAAGTGAAGGGGTACATTTTCAAGCATTGTTTATTTAAGAACCAGTCCTTTTAATGATACCAGTATAATCATATAAATATATAAAACTTATAGTGTTTTAATCAAAATTGTTTAAGCATTTTTGGAGAATATAAAAAATAAAGAAAGATTTTCCATGTAAAGGGTAGTTTGGTGTGATTTTCTTGAAAATCTTTGTTACTTGGAAGACGCTGAATTTAAATATGACATTTGGTTCTCGATCTTACTGTTGAGTTTTATCAACATTTGACTTGCTCTGTTTACCTATAATATGTTGTCTGTGTCACCTATAGTTCGGCAAAAGTCGGCTTTCCAGTTCCTTACCAAGCGACCGCTTTATTTATGTTTCAAGCTACCACAAAGCTAGAATCAAAGAAGTCGAACTGGAAATGCAAAGAGTGGCCCAACTATGCTAATCTGGTGATGGTTTTAACAGCTACCTTACCTGGATAGCTCTGTGGATGCAACTGTGTATGCAAACTGATAATGCTTGCAACAGTATGCAAAACATGTTTTAGTTAAAACTAGCTAAGCAGAGGAGCAAGTGATATGTTGATAAAACTGAATTATAATTTTTAAACATTGTTAATATGAATTTTAATTGTTATTTTATTTATGTTTTGGTACTTCTGCCTTACGACAGGTCTAAGCCCCCACGTGAAACCCTACCCTCCAACTCTTTCTATTTTCTGCTGTAGCTGTTAGTTCTCTAAGCTTCTCATTATCTAGTATCTCTATTCTTCTACTCAGTCTTCATTCCTTTTATTTTTCCTTCAAAGGCTTCTAGCAGTAGTCCCCTTCCTCTCATGATGTGCCCTAACCAGTAGGCTTTTCTCTTCTGTACAGCGTGCAAAATGTATCTCTTTTTAAATAAGGAAAATTGAAGCTATTAACAGTGAAGCAACAAGATTCTAAAGTAAGAACAAATTAGAAACTAAAAACTTCACTTATCTTAGTAATGTTGCAAGTTCTTTTTGCACAAACTGACTTGAGTTTCAAGTTGTCTCCAACCCATTCTCAAAGCTTGTATAGATAAGTGAAGTTTTTAGTTTCTAATTTGTTCTTACTTTAGTATCTCTTTTTGTTCATTCTTCTTAAAAGTTCTTCATTCATTATCCTTTCCATCCATCAAATCTTCTCCATTTTCTTCCCACAGCACATCTCGAAGTTCTCTATGTAGTATCTTTCTATTTTTCTCAGTGTCCTTGTTTCAGCTCCATATAAGTGTGTGGAAATCCAGTCTGGGATTTTTGGAGCTTGTTCCTTAGCTGTCGGTCTGGGTGGCTCAGTTGGTTAGACACTGGCCTACTGATCCCAAGGTTGTGGGTTAAAATCTGGCCCAGACTGATGGTTTTTAAATGTGCTTAAAAATGACAGCTCCATGTCAGTAGATTTACTGGCATGTAAAAGAACTCCTGCAGAATGAAAATCTGGCACACTGGTGACGCTGATGTGATCCTGGTAATTGACAGCGTCGTTAAACAACAAACTATTTTAAATTAAGGAAAATTGAAGCTATTAACAGTGAAGCAACAGAATCTAAATTAAGGACAAATTAGAAACTAAAAGCTTCACTTAACTTAGTAATATTGCAAGTTCTTCAAATCTGACTAGTTTTAAGTTGTATCCAATTCATTTTCAATGTTATCCAAACACGTTACCATAGTTACTGATGGCGGTGCCGTGGCTGAGCAGTTAGCGCACTCGCCTGCCACCTAGGCGGCACGGGTTCGATCCCAGGAACCCACATGTGGTATTCGTGGTGGGGGAAGCGGCGTCAGGGCAGGTTTTCTCCGGGTGCTCCGGTTTCCCCCACCATCTCATTCCACCGGTGCTCCATCTTCATTCCATGTGTCATCAGTGTCACCGCCTGCGGTGCCATAGTAGTAAAAGCGGGCGTTAAACACTACAACAATATAGTTACTGATGCTAAACTGTTTTTTAAAATGAATCTTTTCCCAAACCATTAAATCTATAGGTCCATTTAATTGTTTTAATAATTTAACCTCTTGATTTATTTCATGATTAAATGACCAAAAATGATCCACCACAATTGATTTATCAATCTGTTTATATTTAATATTTCTAAAATGCTCCATTCTGGTTTCTAAATGGTGTTTAGTTTTACCAATACAAACCTTATCACAATCCAAACAGCTAAATTGATAAATGTCAGATTGTTTATGATTTGGAATTTTACCCTTTTTAGAAAAATTTAGTAAATTTTGTATATTAAATTTATTTTGAGGAACCCAAGTTATTCCATATTCTTTAAAAACTTTTGTAAATTTTTTGTTAGCCCAAGGATGGTAAGTAGACTTTTTAAAAATATGATAATCTATTTTCTTGAGGGTAGAAACTTCTTTAACATCCTTTTCATATTTAATTTTTTGGTACTTTGTGTATAAAATCATTAAAACCATTAATTACGGCAGTGTTGATAATGTGTTTATATTCTGTGTTAAATTCTTCCTTATTAAGGGGTATATTTATTAATCTATAAATTAAACTATTGAAAACAGCAAATTTGTGTGACAAAGGATTAAAACTCTTATTTTTTATGTAGTTATCAGTATGAGTAGATTTTCTATAAATGCCAAAATTCAATTTATTGTTATGTTTTTAATTTTTAAATCTAGGAACGGAAGCCATCTATTATTTTACTTGCAATATTACTAAGATAAGTGAAGCTTTTAGTTTCTAATTTGTTCTTAATTTATAAACAAAATATTTATTTTTGTCCTTAGCTCTTCCTACCAGTAGAGTCTACTTTTTGTTGAAACATTGATATTTTTGTTGACTATCGACTTCTCTTAACAAAAATTTAATAAAAATTTTGTTAATACTTTTCAACCCTAAGATGTTACCATGAAACCTTCAATACAATACACTCACTTAAGTCACTGGATTAATATCTATACTCGTGATTATCTTCTGTATTATGAAGAAGGAATTGGAGTTGGTGCATTTGCCAATTCTTTCCCTTTTATAAAGCAAATAAAAATACTCTATGGTATAGAAATATGGGGACTGAATGAGGGGAAGGAAACCATAGATACAGTTCATAGGATGTTTTGCAGGTAAGTGTTGGGTCTTCCAAGTGCGGTGGCAAGAGAAGTAGCGCAGATGGAGATGGGAAGGGTGTCGAGGAAGGGCATGATTATAGAAAGAGCTCTGAAATTTTGAATTTGGATAAAAATAACTGGTTAAGGCAGTGTGTAGAATACCAGGAAAAGAGTCTTAGGGAATCTGGATGGATGGGTAGTATCCGAAAGAACCTAGAAGTAAATGGGATGGGGGACTACTGGAGGAGAGAGGAGAATAATCATAACAAATTTTGGAAAATAGTAAGAAAGAGGTCTAAAACTGTTTGGTGGTATAATGGAAAAAAGGTCCCTGGTAGATTACAAATCAATGAAGGAAACATGGGAAAGGGAAACATATGTTGATAAGGTAAACAAAGAACAAAGGGAGGCAATAGCATGGCTAAGAACTGGTGCTTGGAGGTTGAGAGGGCTAAGAAAGGGTGTCCCTCAGAGTCAGTGTCCTATTTGCGGAGGGAAGGAAGATCTGGAGCACATAGTCTTTGAGTGCCAAGGAACGGACTTATAGAGGAAAGAATTTCTGGGGCAGAAAAGGGAGATAGGATAACAGTATTTAAGAGGATTTTTAGAAAGGAGGCCAGGAACTTAGGTCAGTTTTTAAGTAGAGTTAAGAAAAAATGGAATTGGTCTGTACAAAGAGAACAGAACTAAAAGTTTGGTGTTAGTTATAATGTGTTAAATAGCAATAGAGAAGCAAAATGTATGATAAGTAATTTGGTTGGGTGGATATGACAGGCTAAAAGCCTGGGCTGAATGTCTGTCATATTCAAATATGTATTAATTTAATTTAATTAAATAAAAATAAAAAATATAAAGCAAATGGGTAAGTACACTTGAAAGAAACTTAACAACATTGCATGCATCTGAGACATGGTAAAACAGTATAAGTTAAATCCAAGAAAATGAGTAAATTCAATCATTGGCTTGCCATGCCTTGCTGTGTTGTATAGTTAAACATGCTGTGAAATCATGTTGTAAAGCCAATTATGTGAATATCATTTGCACAATAGGAAAAATATAGTAATGGTCTGCTATCAGTGACCATTAAATTTTGCGGCTACCGTAATTACTTTGTGGAGACAGATGAAACTGGAGATAACAGAGCAGGAAAATGTCAGGTACAGACATTTGTGAAAAACAGGATAAATTAGCTACGGATATTACTGGAAGGCAGGATAAATTAGCTACGGATATTACTGGAAGGCAGGATAAATTAGCTAAGGATATTACTGGAAAGCAGGATAAATTAGCTAAGGATATTACTGGAAAGCAAGATAAATTAGCTAAGGATATTACTGGATAATTTAATTAAAGAGATCACTGAAAAGCAAAACAAATTGGCCAGTGATCAGTAAGAAATGTCTGTATAGCAGTAGTTAGGAGTATTGGTGAGAAGCTAGGGAAATTTTAATAAAACAGGATCAGCTTGCTACTGATATCAGTAACAAACATAGCCAGTTAGCAGCTGATACAGATGTCAAAATCTAAGAAATTCATAAGAGGTATACAAAACATTACTGCATAAAAAATGTAAATCTCATTTTGTCTTTTTGATTTAACTCCTTTTGAGATATTCCTTATTATTGGTTTAAAGTTTCAAATACTTATACTTTTCACATACAGAAAGTTGCCTTTTTTTCTCATGGTCATGCAAAGACAATGGAATTTCAATATCATCACACAGTGATCAGCTCTTAAAAGATTTGACCATACTGGTTTCACCGAAAGAATTGGTTGTGATGTAAACAGAAGCACGTGTACAAATAGAATTAAAGTGTACGTTCATTGGCTGATGTGGCGTATTACAAGGTACATTGGCTACAAAGTAGTTTGCTCAGTAGTAACAAAAACTACTGGATCTTTTCTGTATTATTAACAATGGTATATTTAAGGTGTTGTTGTACCATGTACAACTGCAACAAAATTAATCTAAAGTAATTAATTGCACTTAATCAAAAACTGCGAAGAACATGCACAGAATGCCTTCTGCTGGTCAGTTTTGGAAGCGGGAAGGTTAACCATCATGGCTGAAAAAGTTGTTGTTGTTAGCTAATGCTGGATTTCTGACAATGAAGTCATTAATCCTCTTGCTCTCTAATATTTTTCACTGATGGATGGGGCACTAGAAGTGGCCGGGCATATTTGAAGGTGGTCTCGATCCATTTCCTCTTGAAGAGACTTAGCAGTAAATGTAACAAGCTATGCAAGAAATATCCCACTTTAGCTATCAAAGATATTGTTAACCTTACAGCAGAGTTTACAGATGTGTCTGCATTAAGCATACATTGCTCGTGCAGTGAAAGGTTAAAAACAGGGAAGTTAACTGCACCTAAAGCCGTTAAGATTCTGAGTTTACCCCTGGTCACACCAAATCACGTGTGCATTATATGGTTATAATCCGTTATTTGTATAAGCTTACATCTCTGATTCATGGGAGGTTAAGTTAGCATTCGTTTTACTTATAATTTTAGGTTAATTAGCAGCCACTGGGTATACCAAAGGTAAAGGTAGAGGGGAGCAGAACTCCGATCTAGATGGAATACCACCTCTTTCAGATTCAGGTTAGATATGTTAAAGCTTTTTTTTCTATAGTGATTTTAAATTTATAATTGTTATTATGTTTTTAGCTTAAGAGTGCTACACGCAATTGTTATCTAATCAGTAGCGTGTTTTAAACTACCGTGTGAAGGATTGGTGGGTTGAAGGCAGGCGATGATAGTTGCAGGCTCCACGTGGTTTTCTCTCTTGGCAACATGTGTTTACAAAAGTAGTGCCGTTACTGCTCCAATCAGAGTGAGAATGAGGAAGGATACATTTTTAGACATTGTTTACATCATGACCTATTCTTTTGCTGAAACCAGTGTAGCTTAAGCCTATACATTTCCCTATTCTTGTTGTACATACAAGGAAATGTGTAACAAATCCATTTCTGCAAATGTTTATCTCCATTTACATGAAGAACATAGAATAAGTATTTTTAAGTATAGTTAATTGATGAAAGAGTAGAGAAAGTCTTGATATTTTTGTTTTGAGGTTCTATTAATGGATGCATAATTGCTTTTGTTTACAGTTGACAATGGAGGATATTGAGAGATTGCGCAACTATCTTCCAGAACTAACTTTCTCCATTTCTGGACCTGATCTTGAAAGCATCACACAGTTTTTCCTGGTGAAGTCTGTCACGGGCACACTCAAGACTGAAGAAAAAGAAGAAACTCCTGCAATAGAGGATCAACTGGTGAGTGATGCACTTGTGTGGAGTCAACTTGAACACTTCTAAATGTAATTATTATTTATTTATGCCAACAAACTTACTGTTGGTGTTTTTAAACACACAAGCCGTGTGTGGGCAAAGTTTAAGAGGTAGAACTGGAACTTAAAAATCCATAGCGGAAGGTCTGTGGTTCAAATCCCAGTTGTGGCATTGAATTTTTAAGTTCCAGTTCTACCTCTTAAACTTCTAAATGTGTTTTTTTTTTGTATATAATCAGCTGTTTGTTGACGGTCAAAGCCATCAGTTAATACCCACCATTATTACTTCTACACACTCATATTCTAACAGCCAGGCTTTGTGAATCAGTTTTAATCTGTTAAGGCCAGTTGTACAAACTTCGAATGCATGTTGGAATAGTTCTATACAAAATATCCTAACTAGAGTATAAAGGAGTTGTGTAACACACCTGTATTCCATAGATATCACTTTTAGCAGAGTTAAAACTATGTTGACTACATTGTAAATTATTCATGGCCAACTTGATGCATAATGCAGCTGGTTTGTTTGCTTTCGTGAAACTAGAATAGAATATTTATTTCTCATCTTTCTTGGTGGTACATACATTCATTCATTAATACATTACCATTAACAACATTCCTAACACATGATAACAAACTTTCTTGTTCACACCTAATATACGCTTCCTATACCCTATCCGGCCTTAAAGTGGGTACGGATATTAACATTATGCCGCAGCACAACTTTCAGCTCGAGTAAAATGGTGAAGCACGATTGGAAATGGTTTCTTACCACATTGCATATATTATCACTTATGTGATACTTTCAAGTAATGAACGGGAGGGGGGGGGGGGGTGCTGAATTAATACCGTAATTGAACTTACAAAACTTTTAAACATGAGCATAAATATTTTACTTCTATTTATTATCACGTGGTACTCGGTAATTCTCCGATTGCAGTGAAGTGAGCTCTGACACTCGTATTACTAGTAATGCAGTATGGCAGTGTTCAGTTTCTCAGACTAGTTAAGGAAACATAAAAGCGGAGAGCCTCTAAGAAGTGGTGAAAAGACTATTGTATTATGTATGTTTAACTTTTTCTTTCAAAGTTATGACACTTTGGCTGTGAAAGACATACCTAACCAAATTGACATCTGAAGCAACTGGTATTTCTATGTACACTGTGAGAACGGAAATGAAACAAACACTAAAAAGAAAAGGGAAGGACCATTTAGCGTTTAAGGGAAAGTGGGTGACTGTTAAGAGTTATTCACTTTAAAATACATAGTTTCTTTTTAAACAACAGGCTTCCTATAATAGATAATGAACAGTGAGCCAGATCTTCCAAATTTTAGGTAAATGACGTTCCATACTTTGCTGAAAGACATTGGGTTTCAGTTTACAAAAAGAAAGAAAATTAATGTGATATTTGATTGGGAAGCTATGTTGGTGTGGAGACGTTACGTGAGATCTGAGGGTGCCACGCCTCAATCTGACGAGTGAGGTTAACCTAAGTATTTACTCGCTCAGTTACATTTCATAACTTTTCTTAACCAATATCTTTCATTAGCTCATGTAGTTTATCTTATATATTTAAATGAGCAATTCTTGTATATATATTTATTTCAGGCAACTTGGAAACGGCTCTCATGATTTCAATCAAATTTTGTATTCAGATAGGGTTTTGCTTTTTAAGTTCAACTATGTAGGTGTAATTCCCAAAAAAACGCGATTTTGCATAAAAAATAACATTTTTTATTCCCGCTTCTACTGCGCAATTCTTGTATATATATTCCCAGTATTTCAGAAACGACTCTAAAGAGTTGATTAAATTTTTGTATACATGCATATTACCTTCACAGTGTTTTCTCTACTCACTTTTAGGTAACACATTCACATCTCTTTCTCTACTCACTCTTCTATAAAAATTTTCCATAAAAAACGTGGTTTTGCACCAAGAAACATTTTTATTCGCACTTTTAAAATAAGTCATACCATGTTCTGTATGTTTGAAATATAAATGCTATTACATTCACTCTGATTTTTCCTCTCACTTTTAGGTAATACATTCATATCTCTTTCTCTACTCACTCTTCTACAAATAAATATGCAATTTTCTGTATGTTTAAAATAGAGATGCTGCATATTACATTCACATTTCTTTCTCTACTCACTCTTCTGTAAATAATTTTCCATAAAAAACGTGATTTTGCACCAAAAAACACTTTTATCCCCACTTTTAAAATAAGTCATACCATGTTCTGTATGTTTGAAATAGAAATGCTATTACATTTACACTGTTTTTTCCTCTCACTTTTAGGTAACACATTCACATCTCTTTCTCTACTCACTCTTCTACAAATAAGCCATGCAATTTTCTGTATGTTTGAAATAGAGATACTAGATATTACATTCACAGTGGTTTCTCTACTTACTTTTGGCTATCACATTCACATCTCTTTCTCTATTATATTCATACTGTTTTCTCTACTCACTTTTAGGTAAGACATTCACATCTCTCTCTACTCACTCTTCTACAAATAAGTCATACAATTTCGTGCATGTTTGAAATAGAAATGCTACGTATTACATGAACACTGTTTTCTCTACTTGCTTTTCGGAAACACATTCATAATTGTTTCTCTACTCACTCTTCTAGAAATTCTAGAAATTCATACAATTTTGTGCATGTTTGAAATAGAAATGCTGCATATTACATTCACACTGTTTACTATACTCACTTTTAGGTGACACATTCACATCTCTTTCTCCACTCTTCTACAAACAATTCATATCATCTATATAACGTGGTTGTTTATATATATCCAACTGTTAAGCTCGAAAACCGCTTAACCGATCACCATGAAATTCGGCACGTATATGTATTTTTTATGGGGAAATTTTTATGGCACCAATTTTACTACACAATATATTACTTTCAAATGGCTTTCTACTCGCATTTCTTTTACGTGGCATGTTCATTTATCCTCTGTTTGCCCTTCAACATACAATTAATGTAATATTCTATGATTGAAATATAAATGCAACATATTACATTCACACGGCTTCCTCTACTAATTCTTCCTTTACGAGGCACCATCAGTCTTCTTTCACTATTCACCCTTCAACATATAATTCATACAATTTGATATGTTTGAAAAAGAAATAC
Organism: Tenodera sinensis; assembly: GCA_030765045.1. Taxonomy (NCBI): domain Eukaryota; kingdom Metazoa; phylum Arthropoda; class Insecta; order Mantodea; family Mantidae; genus Tenodera; species Tenodera sinensis. The sequence continues at coordinate 316,052,972 of CM060962.1, forward strand.
AATGTATTACATTCATACTATTTTCTCTACTCGTTTTTACGTAAGAATTCACATGTTATTCCCTATCTTTTATCAACTTCATACATACCAACGCCTATACATATCGTATGTTGAAGAGTGGGTAAATTCCTAAACAGGTTGACCGATCGCCATGAAAAGTGACATATCTAATTGCGAATTGCCTTCATAGCGAAGGTTTTTATGCAATCCATTTTACCACCCAACTTATTACGTTCACATGTTCATACAATTTTCTATATGATAGAAACAGAAATGCATAGTACATTCACATGGCTTTATCAACCAGCTTTTCTTCCTGTAGTATTTGTTATTGTTCAACAGTGGTTTTGCTTAGTGTTGCTCTGGTGTTTAAATAAAGAATAAAGAAATAGTTAAAAAAAGTAAAGTAATCACAATTGATTTCAGGAGTGCGCCGAAAAGCACAATATGGAACAGTTGATGAAACAAATGTTAGCCAAGATGGACATAATGGGAAATGAAATGAATTCCGGAATGCGACAGAGGAAACAAATATGAAAACCGAATTGGAAAAATGTAAACTACAGAATAGAAAATATAGGAACAAAAATGGACAAAATGGAAACAAAAATGGAGGGCAAATTGAAAATGTAAACTCCAAAACAGAAAAGATGAAGACAGGAATGTCTAATATGAAGATAGATCTATCGGAGAATACTAATGAGCGACTGGGCAGGGTAAAGGAAGCCATGGAAGAACTCGACAGAAAGACGAAGGACCTTGGCGAATGTGTTGACGCCCTGCAGTCAATCGCAGCAGCAAGGAACTGAGCTCCATAATAGAACAAATGCTCAACGAAAACGTCAAACTGGGTGGATATCTATGGGGGAGGCCTACGTTCAGCAGTAGATGTTTTACAGCTGAAATGATGGTGTTTATGAAATATTTGTATCTCAGAAATGACTCTTCACAATTGCGACTAAAATTGTTATTTAGTTAACGTTTTGACTTTCAGTTTATCTAAATAAGTATCTTCTCCCAGAAAAAACAAGATTTCACAAAAACAGAGGCGAAAAACAGCGAGCGAAGCTCGGTCGCCCAGGTACTTTAATAAATATGAGCCAAGTGCAATTCTAACCTCACACTGCTTCAGTGAAAGAATTGACGGTTGCGATAACAGTCAGATGTATTGAAATATTTAGCAAAATTTCGCTAAATGCATTGTCTATCTTCTTATATCTCATTGATTTAATTGTATTGTATTAATTAATACAGAGTATATAATTTAACTTTTCGTAGTCAATTGATCAATAATAATTTCCTCATTTCTAAACCTTGGTCCACTAATATTCGATATTAATCAATCACTTAATTGAACCACACATAAAAAAGATGTGTGTTCTGTTCAAAGGCGACAGACCAAGAGAGAATTTAATACCATCGTGTTGCTAAGGTGACATGTTTGAATATTTTCTCGCTTACTAATGCTTACTTGTGATGACGTCATTTTATGACGTATTTCGTGTTTCGCTATAAGAAAACAAGAAGAAAAGAAAAGAAAACAATATGAATTTGGCTTTTTGACATTTCTGACCTGAAATACATACAAAACAACCCTTAGCTGTGTAAATACAATTGAAAAATAACATTTAACAATAATTATCCTTATAAATAGATAACCTTCTTGACAATGAAAGAATGATATGGGACAAATAGAGTCAAATACATATATGAATAAAGTCAAGTTCATGATTAATTTAATTTTTTCTGGGGTTAAATATGTACTGTTTCAATCTTATATAGTATTTAACTTCACTGTTTACGTAAAACTATATATTGTGCTGATAATATTTCTAGGTATATTATTGTGTTTTAAATAACTTCATTTTGTTTCCTTTTCATCTCTGTGCCTGTCATGTGTTCTAAATAACCATCAGGTCACCTCAACACGGTATCCTTTCTCAACTTGAGTCTCATTGCCGTGATCATTTATTGGATTGTATCTCCGATGTATTTCTTAAGCTTTTTGGTTCTCAAAATAATATTAAAAATTTTGTTTATATTGAACAAATTTATGTCCAGTTCCCAAGCAACAATTTTCTTTTTGTACTCACAATAATGAATTAATGCCACAGGAAAGTATGGAATAACTTACTGCACATTTATATACTTAACCCTTTGCAGTTGTATGTCGATATATGATCGACAGCAAAGCTCTTCACGTTTTCTTGTCTTAGTTACAAGAAGTAACACTTCTGGCAGCATGTTACAGGCATCATAGTGTTCGTGGAAGCTTTACCCAGCCTATACTGCCATCTGTTCGGAAATTATTTTAACTATTTAAACATACAGAGGAAATGTTTCTGTGTGGAATGCACAGTATTTTGCAATGGCTTTGGGCGCGTATAAACCAGGTCCTTCTGGGAATAGAAAACGAAAGTTTGATGTGTTGTGCAATGAAGATGTGGAAGAATTAAGGTTAATGATTCAATCTGAAATGGATACAGTGAGTGATGACGATGTGGACAATGAATTTGAAGAGGAGAATGATGTGGAGCTGCCCGGTACTGAGGAGTTCGTAAGTGAGAGTGAAAGCGACCCAAGTGCTGCGAATGTTGCGCATGCTGATACATGGAAATTGATCTGCAAAACTGACCAGAAACCCAAAGAATATACCCTTTCCAAGAATGTAGGTCCAAAACTGAATCTTGCCTTTGATGCTGAGCTAATTGAATACTTTAGTGTATTTTTTACTGGTGAGCTAATATCTCAAATTGCTAAGAAAACAAATAGATATGCGAGAGAAAAAATTGCCACGTTACAACTGTCCCCACGCTCTATTTGGAAAACTTGGGCTGATGTGTCTGTAGTAGAAATGAAAGGGTTTTTGGGGATAATAAACTCATACATTTTGTACAAGGTTCAAAATTCCCAGGCAAGCACCCATCCCTTGTCACATGTAAAATACAGAAGGTCACTTGTCAAGAGTCTGGTGAAAGACATAAGCAACCCAAGGCCAAGGTCATACCCTGGTACGGCTGAGAGAGAGAGAGAGAGAGAGGAAAGGCTAAATAATGCACCATTTGCTCCCATTTGCGTAGCTCTAGCAGCAAATTTGAGGCTCTGTCCTGGCTATGGAAATTTCTTCCCAGAACTACATCCGCAAAGGGTTAATAGGCTCTATTGCAGCATTGTGTAACATAATTTAGCATCTAATTATGGAATAACATCTAACAGGGGCTTATTTCGAGTCTGTACAACTGGCCCTTAGTCATTCAGCAATTTAAATTAAAAGCTGTCTTTAGCCTATGTCCATTGGGAAGAACTGTGCTTTTCAATGGTGAAGGAATTATCAACTTCAGTTGAGTATTTTAATATTAAAGGGAAGTTTCATTTACACTATCCTCACTTTAGAAAATTAGGACATAAGTTTCAGGAACAATTGAGGGGTCAGTGCAAAAGTGATCTAACCCAACTTTTTTAAAAATGGCGAAAAACTGAGTTAAAGTTAAACACACCTGGTTTTCTTTTAGGATAAGGAAAAGCTTATTTAAATCACACTGATTGTTCACTGATACTTTCCCAGCTTATTAAACAACAATGCACTGATTAGTGCTAAACTATTTTTGATACATAACAGATTTTGTGGTGCGCTGCATATCTTTTTCTGAGTTGAACCACTGTTGCACTGACACTTTTTCTTCTGTCTTACCATGAAAAAAGAAATCTTGTAGTAAATATGTACCTTTTTTAATAAAATGAAACATTTTTTATCCATACAAATTTTAAAAGCTTTAAAGTGCCTATTGTTAAATGGTAGGACATATTATAGGGCATTAAACATGTTTGATTGATAATGCTGAACATTCAGGTATATTAAAACATGGAAAATTATTTTACACTATCCATCTCATTTTCACACACATTTCAAATTCATGCTGTTATTAAATGGTTAGGATGTCTTCAGAGGTAATGATATATGTTCTATTCACTCGAGCTTTTGGAAGTATGATGTTCACAGTTTTATTTGCATGTCTATTTTACGTAATCAGGTATGTCAAAAAAAATCAGTGTTCATCTTGTTTTCACTGTTTTGAGTAAAGCCGATGTCCCACGGACCAACTTTGTGATCCAAAGCATTGTGTACAACAAAAGTGCATCGTGAGACATCCAGAGTTAGATGCAATTTTGTTGATTACAATTTCTATCCTATTTTTTGTATTCAATCTGTTTGTATACAATGCGATTAAGTTGCATGTAATTTTTTTCATCTAACAACTTGAAATTAGCCAATCAGTGTCTATAACGTAACAAAATGGCGAACTGCGCAGGGAACATGTAGTCAGCTGTTGTGTATGTACGGCTCATGGCACTTTTAATGTGATGAGTATTTTAATAAAACGTTTTAAGTTTTTCTGGAAGATTCATTAACGATTTTTTTGAGACCTTAACATATATTACTGAGGTGATTATTACATAGCTATATTTCATAAATAATAAGAAATCCAGTTAACAGTAACGTTTAGATGTTATGTTATGAAATGAGTTCAAATCTCCTGTCCATCCATACTAACAATAAAACCACTACAATTGTCCTATATTTCTTTTGCGCTTGTCCCATATTTGTGTCCTGATATGTAATTTTGCCTTTGACATTATGTAAAAGGTTGAGCGATAAATCTTTGTCAATTTGTAGAAAATTGTGATGGTTTTCCGGCTCCTCTAACCTCAATTCGTTTTGTAGTAGACCCAATATACATCAGCCTGTATCCTGTTCTCATGACCGTGTCCACCAACGTCTTGTACTTCTAATACATCTTTTCTTCCTACTGAGACTTGTGGAAATATATTCCAAACCTATACTTAATATAGCAATTGCTAAATTAATATTTGTGTCTGCCATGTTTATTTCGCCCGCTTGCTACGCCAACTGTCATTTGTATTGGACCAAAATGAATCATAGTGTGACAGATACTGTTTCTTTTGTGTACAATTCCATTGGATACAAAAAGTTTGGTCAAAAAAGTTGGACCGTGGGACACCGGCTTAACAATTTCAGAAATCAGACTATTGTAAAATGCATAATAAGTTGGTGAGACATATTTTAAAAGGTGATTAATATCCTTAAGTTTCTAAAGTAAGAACAAATTAGAAACTAAACACTTCACTTATCTTAGTAATGTTGCACGTTCTTTTTGCACAAACTGACCCAGGGTTTCAAGTTGTCTCCAACTCATTCTCAAAGCTATACAAACAAATTCGTTACCAAAGCTACAATCTTTCATTTTTTTTTCTGAAAACAAAAAACAAATACTGATATTCAATTTTTATTTACCAATCTCCGAAAACAAAAATTTATAAATACAATCTATAGATGGTAATTCGAAGTTCATAACACAGTTCCTGTTTTTTAAAATAAAAATTTTTTCCCAAACCATTAAATCTATAGGACCACTTATCCTTAAGTTTGTTTGGATTTATTGGTCTGGGTTTGAAATATTTTGGTTCAAGGTTAACATTGCTAAGATCCAGGATGTGCCTATCCTTTATTTTTTGCTGAGTTCTCTTTGGTTATTTATGGTTAGACCATGGTTGCACTCAAACAACATGATATTCATCTGAAGGAAAATGTTAGTAGCTTCAATTTAATACAAGGGTTGTGTTTTGGTCTAAACCATATAGTGGGAAGATAGTTGACATGAAACCTACAGATGGCATCAATATTGCAAATTGTGTATTGGGGAGGGTAAGACCACTGTTGCACTGACACCCTTAATTGTTCCCATCTTCAGCTAACAACTGAGCTTACCTTTAATATTAAAGTGTTTAACCTCACTTGTCCAGAAAACTTCCTAATCATTATTGAATTCAATTGAGTAGTTTCCCAAAATTATCCTAACATAACATGTACACAAAAATGTATCTGTTTCTAATATTTGTGTGAGCTACAGAAATGGTTTAAGCTTGTTGTAGATCAATAACAGTAAACTGAATTTCAGATAAAACTGTAAGAACAATGTTTTGCAGGTAAAAGTTGTGTCAGATGCAGGATTAGCAAGTCATCTGGATCCTACACTTCTGCAACCTTCTGAAGGTGAAACTTCAGTACAGGGGCAGAGTCCTAGTCCCATTTCTCTTCAGGGTGCTCCACCCAACCGGGATCAAGACAGGTATATACCACGTCCTTCTATCATATTTAATGGCTAAACCTATAGCATGAATGAGGCATGCTGTTGGAAGGGAAGAGACTCTCCCCAGCTCATAGCCTGCAGTGATACCTGGTCGCATGGCTTCTGTGAGTCTGTGTCAAGGTAGCAATAGCACTATAACCTGCATGTCTGTGTTCCTAGAAATGTTTTTGATTTTGAACTTAAGACCTTTTTATAAATATAACAAGTATTTAGAGACTATAAGCTTCACTTATTTTAGTATCTTTGTGGCGAGAAATCTACCAAGAGAGCTGAAACTCTCCCCTCTTAACCACTTCACCTATTATCCCAAGAATACTCGTAATTAGAATGGCCGAAAAATTTCTAACCTGAGTGATCTCATATACATTTCAATCTTAGTTCTCTGTGGTTTTATTCCAACTATTCTCACTCAGAATTTTTACTTTCTCTACTAGTAAGTAGAGGAAGTATTGTATTCCACCTAAAAATTTGATGTCGAGATTTCACTGGAAATATATATTTTGAGGCCCCCTGAATCCAGAAAAAGCATTTTTAGAAAAAGGTCTGTTTGTGGTGTGCGAGTTAAAAACCACACTTTACATCAAAAATGTTTTGAAAATTTTGATTTTCTTGAAAATGGCTTTAACGATTTTGGTTAAAATGCCACATGTTTGAGATATTTTTATGACAAATGAAATGTATATCTTGAACTTTCTGGCAATAGCCCATGTAGTCCGGTTTACTCTGGATGACTTTCGCATAACTGGTAAACCGTAAGAGATAGACCAAATCTTACTACACAAGCAGTGTTGATCTTGCTAAAACACACAATTTATGTCTAAATAACTTTATTTTAGAGCGAACCATTTCAGAGATATTCCTTGTTATTTGTGTGAGTTTTGGAAAACTTATAGTTCCGTCGAATGGAACATTGTTATTAATTCTTTTATATGTTAACCATGCAAAGAGAACGGAATTTGAAAGCTTTAAAAGATTTGACTCGCTGAAAGTCTACTGTATTCTAATATTCCCCTTGTACCTACAAGGAAATAAGCAGTAAGAGAATTTCTGTAAATGTTTATCTCGACTAACATGAAGATATAGGAATAAGAGTTTTTAAGAGTGGTCAGTACAAGAGTAGAGAAAGTCATGTGAGTGTAACACATCAGATCTTTTAATTTAGTGCACGCTTCCTGATTGAACATGTCTTCTCTGTTCATGGTATAACATAGGGAAAATGCTGCTCTGTTAGGTGCAATGGCGGTGGTGTTTTCCACGGTCGACCTGCTGTAGGTGACATTACACTCAGGTTATATTTTTCAAATGTCTTCCGAATAACAGACACCCTATACCGAACAGGAGATTTTATGTATAGGACATATAAATTCCATTATGCTAATTCAAGCAAGTGTAAGAAAATTTTCTTGTAGTATTTCTTTCCTCTTTTGTTGTATAAGATATGCTGCTAGGTGTTGATCTACTCTGTTGATGCTGTTATTGCCCAGATTGCAACATTCCATTCTGTGTGACACATTGCTTTTGTGTCTATCACACTTTTGCTAACATTTAAGTGAAGTGTTGTTTGTGAAACACCTTTCCAAAAGTGCCATGAATGCTCTTTTTTTAACATTTTAACACAATAAAGAACAATGTAACAAACCTGAGAATACGCGGGATAATAGAAAGGTATTAAAACCCATTGTTATTTCTGTACATCATGTGGTTTTAGTCTGATTCGTACGTATAATGCCTAATAACCATGACTACAAAACATAGAGAAGAAAATATGATTATTTTTACCATTTCTCAAAAAATAATTAGAGCGTGAAGTGGTTAAACCAGGGAAGGCGGCTACGTCTGCAGGTCTTTCCATTGGGGCAATACCTAGTTTCCTAAAAAGCCCCATCCATGCTGTTACACAGCGGACAGAAGTGGATACACCACTTACGCATGTTAACCCATCCGGGAAGACTACTGATAATCTCGGCCGGGCCGCTGGACACCTAGCTTACCAGCTACTAGCTCTGCAGGTTACTACCCAAGAATGCTGAGGCATCTTATGACCCTGCCTTGACAAGTCAAGACATACCCAATCTCCCATGAGTATCAGGAACCATTGCCCTGCCGAGACCAACCCAATCTGAACAGCTCTCATACAGGAGGGGCTCGGTGTTTGGCCCAATATACTTTTAGTAAAGTAGTTACTTCTTAGTATCTGCCTCAAGTTCTTGGAATTAAATGCAAACTATAGTTTTGTGATACATCTATCATGTCCTCAGTGCTACTCTTGTTTATACTGGTCGTCATCATTACGAATGCTAAATTCCTTAGTATTTCTGTGTATCACCAACCACTAAAAACAAAACAAATTTAACAGAATCAATAGGCTGTATTTCAAGATTCATTACACAGTCCTTATTTTCAAAATGGATATCTTCCCAAACTATTAAATCTATGGGACCATTTAATTAAAAAGGGAAGAAAAAACTCCGAGCTAACTTGGTCACCCAGGTACTTTCATGGTTAAATGACCATTGGTCATTAAATTGGTAATTTAATCATGAAAAAAATCCAGAATTAACAACAATTAAAACAGCAAATTAAACAATTAAATGGACCCATAGATTTAATAGTTTGGAGAAAAGATATTCATTTTGAAAAATAAGGACCGTGTAATGAATTTTGAAACACTGCCGATTGATTCTCTTAACACATTTCTTTTTGTTTTGCTTTCAGTGGTTGGAAATACATAGAAATGTTAAGTAATGTAGTGTTCGTAACAATGATGACCAGTATAAACAAAAGTAGCACTGAGGACAATAGATGTATCACAAATAATTTCAAGAAGTTGCAGCAAATACTAAGATATGTTGTTAGCTAATGCTGGATTTCTGACAATGAAGTCATTAATCCTCTTGCTCTCCAATATTTTTCACTGATGGATGGGGTGCTAGAAGTGGCCGGGCATATTTGAAGGTGGTCTCGATCCATTTCCTCTTGCAGATCACATAGAGGACAGAGTGGTGAAGAATATATCCCAATTCTGTTTAAATGTTTTGCCAGACAATCATGTCCTGTAATCAACCTCAAGGTTGCAACTGCCGTTTTTCGAGGATACTCGCGAATTACTGCTTGAATGTTTGGTAGTTCCTATCTTTTATTTTTTGATTTTTCATAGTAATATTTTGCAATAATCATTTTGAATTCAGAGTTGACTAATCTTTTAGCTGCATAAAATGGTAGATTAACCATAGATTTCTGCACATTGCCACTACCCTTTTTAGCAAGAAAATCAGCTTTCTCATTACCACTCAGTCCACAGTGAGCTGGTATCCATTGGAAGACTAGGTGTTTTTGAAGTGCGGTTAGATGGGCAAGGATTTTCCAACATTCTATAATTGTTTGGTTTTTTGGTGACAACTTGGAAGTAATTGCCATAATTGCCGCCCTGGAATCTGAGAGAATAACTGCTTGATGAAAATGTGAAATTCTATACAAAAGATTTTTTGTTGTTGTTTTCTAGTGCCTTGCATGTGGCAATGAAGCCGTTAGCATTCGTGCTTTCCAATACTTTTGAACTGTAGTTTCTTCTGATCTCAATGCTTCACAGGTCTTCAAGTGGTCTTCGTACAAAAGATTTTATAGGGCCATTCGAATTGCTTCAATTTCTCCATCAAAGTTAGTAGTTCCATAACTTAAAGATTTGTAATAGGAAAAGAGGTGACATGTGACTCCAGCACCTGCTCCTCCTCGGTTTGATATCAATGATCCATCAGTATAAATATGGAGCCATTTGTGTTCTGGAAATCTAGTATGGATTGTCTCTAATGCCAATAATTTTAGAACACTAGTTGGAGTATCACTTTTCTCAACTACTTCTGTCAGGTGTAAATAATATGTGATGTCTAATGTTTGTGTCGAATTGACTTTAGATATGAAGTTTTCCTTTGAATTAGGAAGGTATATATTCTTCTTGATGTCTTGAATTTTGGAAAGAAAGCTCTCCTTAATCTTTAGTGCATGTATAAAATTCCTCTTGTTCCATGTGTTGAATGGGAGTCTGATCAACATTTTGTGTTGAGTAAGAGCCGCTTTTTCTATTTCATATTCAGTGGGGTATTGGTTGGTTAGTATTTCCATAGTTGGTATTGTTGTGGTTTTGATAGCACCTGTAATTAGTCTCAGACTTTGGTTTTGAAAGATTTGAATTTTTTTTTGTATTTTGTTATAAGAACTTCACTGCAGTAAGTATATAATGGCTTTACATATACATTGTATGTTGAGTTAAGAGTTGCTCTGGAACATCCCCACTTCATTCCTGTTAGACATTTTAACAGTGAAAGGCGCCTCTCTGCTCTTTGTATTACATTTTCAATTTGTTTGGTCCATGTAAGTTTGGTATCAAATGTAACTCCTAAATACTTTGCTTCCTTTGTTTCTGGTAATTGTTGACCCTCAAAATGTAGTTTTATTTTTAGTGGTTTTTTTCTTAGTGAAAAGATTTGGTAGTTTGTTGTATTAACAGTCATTGAATTTTCTTTGGTCCACCTTTGTAGGTTGGTTAAGGATTGTTGCATGGTTTTTTCTAGTTCTGTACTTTTTTTTTTTTGGTTTTGAAGTCCACATTACTAAGTCATCAGCAAATAGTGCACACCTCACACTTGATTCTTGTATTTGTTGTGGCAGATCATTAATAAATATATTAAAAAGTGTAGTGCTGAGCACTGCGCCTTGTGGTAAGCCCTGGTGTACTTGAGAGGTAGAACTGGAACTTAAAAATTCAATGCCACAACTGGGATTTGAACCACAGGCCTTCTGCTTACCAGGCGGCTGCTCTAACCATTGAGCTATTATGACAAACTGCCAGAATGGCATTAAATTCTCAAACCAGTTCGTATTTTCTCCTGGTAAACCACAAAGGCAGTCTCACATCAGAGACAAATTACCCCAATGGTGACTTACTATTATAAGTACTTTATGTCCGAGGATTAAATAACCTTCAGATGGTAATTATTATTTATTTATGCCAACAACCTTACTGTTGGCATAAATAAATAATAATTACCTGGTGTACTAGTTTATATCTAGATATATTTCTCCATATCTGGTAGCAATAAAGCGTTGTGTTAGGAAATGACATAGCCATGAAAACATTGGACCTTGTGTCCCTATTTGTTTTACTTTCTTTAGCAGTTTTGTTGTGCATATAGAATCATATGCACTTTGGAAATCAATAAAAACTGATAAATTATGTTCTTTTCTATTGAAGGAGTCTTTGATTTCTTGACTGAGAAGTAAGACTTGTTCATTTGTAGAGTGGAACTCTCTGAATCCAGCTTGACTTGGGGAAATTAAATTTTGGGATTCTAGAAACCAATTTAACCTATTTGACACCATTCTTTCCATCACTTTAGCTATTATGCTAGTAAGAGCTATTGATCTATAATTGTTTATTTCTGATGGTGTTTTATCTTTCTTCAAGAGTGGGATAATTATTGCTTTTCGCCATTTGGCATTTACAGTGGTGTTCCAGGATAGATTGTAGAGTTTTAGTAGTTGTTGTTTTGCTGTTTTTCCAAGGTTTCTCTTTTCAAATCTTTCTTAAATTGTTTAAGTTCTTTTTTATTATTTCTTGTTACTTTATGTGAATTAGTATAATATTTATTGAATGTTTCGGCTATGGCTGCATTATTTGTTAATATTTTATTGTTGTGTATGATAGGTGTGCTGTTGCTTTCTCTCCTGTCCTTGACATTTTTTATGAACTTATGGGCTTTGTTGCCATCTGTCCTATAATCCATTTTTTCTAAGAAATTATTAAAGTGATTCTTTTTAGCTGAGGCACATTTACTTCGCCATATTTGTGTATTGGATAAGTTTTTTGTTTGTTCAGCTGTATTTATAGCTATATCCCTTTGCTTTTTCAGTTCTTCTAACTGGGGGTTCCAAAAGGGTTTGAAATGTTGTATTCTTCCATGAGGAATATGTTACTAAGATATGGTAGTGCCCATTCCTAACGACCACATTCCAACAAGTTCTAAAACTGTCCTTGAAGCTGCTTCTGCTGCTAATGACATTAACACAATAGAGAGGGTCCTCTCAACATACTCTTAGTGAAAGGATGTGCCATTGTCAAGTCACTTAAGTACTGTTGTGCATTCAGAATGTCTAAAAGACAGTGGGATGAGGAAGGCTGTTGTGGATCAGGATTACTATAACTGAAGCTTATAGTCTCCAAATGTTCACTGTATTTGTAGAATAATGTTGCTTAACTGCTTTACTTTTCATTTAAGACATTTTACCCATGTAAAACTTACAATCATGATTTAGCAGCTATTTTATCAACAGTGGGTTCAGTTATTGTAGATGCATTCAATCTCAATGTACAGCATAAATTAGTCACTAATTCTAGATCTGCTTTTACTATTGTTAACCTCTTGAGGGATATGGACGTCATATGACGTCCATTTAAAATGGCGGATGAGCGATGTGGGCGTCCTGTGCGTTTAAGCATTTAACCCTTATTTATCCCTTATGCAACTCAACTTATTATAATTTTCCCGTTATGAAACATTTTAGTAAGGTCTATATACTTTATTGGCTTACCTTAATATGTTCGTTCTGCAGTGATTTACCTCAAAACAGGGATAAACACACAAGGGTAGGTACATCTCCACATTCGCGAATTCCCTTCTTGCGGCACACGAAACACTTTCGAAATGGGCAGGACTTCTTTGCTGTTGGTGGTATCCTTTTAGGATAATGTTTTCCTTGAAGTCTGAGGGGTGTAGGGGTTTTGGATTTTCAACCCCCAACGTGGTATTGTTCAATTAGGCTGCGAGTTATTTATAGTCGGTAGTCAAGGTCGGTCATTGCCCTGTGTGGGTTTAGAGAGCTGTCCAAATCCCCAAACAATTGTATATGGTTATATCCAGTTGGTGCAAAAACACCTTTTTATACCACTTCTCCCTTCAGCTACAAGCAGGAAAGTATACGTATGTATTTCAACAAAGAAAGACACGGACTCTACTCAGTTACGAAACTCGCGTAAGCAAAAGTTGTAATGTTGATCTATTCTGATGACTCAAGAGACCACGCATACAGTAGCGATTTATTATACAGGATGCTGACGCATTAGCCACACATACAATGGGTGTTTCTTTACTGAATCTTTCCGAGAACGAATATTAGATGCATTCGAAAGAGCAAAGTTGACTTTTCACCACAGTGAAGCAAAATTGTGCCATTTCAACGTTTTGTAAATACAACTCAACTTTGCTGATGACGTACATTTATACTGCAAATAACGAGTTTTATACCAGTTTTTGTTTCATTAAAATAACTTAATATTTACACAAAATACAGCTGTGTATATACGAAGCGCATTTAAGAATTTAAATGCTAGCAGTTCTCGGCTCGCGGACATTTAAATGGCCATCGCTCAAGAGGTTAATGAATGGAAAAAATTGTGTGCACACATATGGCTCCAAATGCTGTTGTCATATGGTCATAGAGGTTGTGCAAATTCAGGAATGATTGAGAGGTAGAACTGGAACAGAAAAATTCAATGCCACAGCTGCACCATTGAATTTTTCAGTTCCAGTTCTACTTCTCAAACATTGCCCAAACATGGCTTGTGTGCTTAAAAGCACCAACAGTAAGTTTGTGGATATAAATAAATAATAATTATCAGGAATGATTATTTAATATTTTATAAACATCAATCCCCAACTTTCCACAATTTTGTAGAACATTCCTCAGCAATTCTGTAATATCTGACTTTAAGTGATCAGGAACCTCGTGTGAACTGACAGAAGATGGATTACTGTTCCTGCCATGAGGAATGAAATGAGTGCTGCGACATACTGCCAACCTGAAGGTTTGTTTGCATGTAACTGCCTGACGACAGGCGTGAATGGCTTATCACTCGGGGTAGCTTGGTCTACTCTGGCTTTGTGCTAACACTAGTGGATTGAGGGATATGCCACTCCGTGACATGTCTGGCATAAATGGAAAAGATGAATCATGTTCAAGAAATTTGAGTTTTGACTGGGGTTTCAAATGCAGATCTTCAGATTGGAAGTTGTTTTATAGGTAAAAGAAATACAACTACAAGTGATCCCTGGGTACTGTGGTATATCAGGTAATGAGATAGCAGATGAAATTGCCAAAACCACTGCAACATTACGTCCAACACCTTCAAAACACCTAATGGCAATTAGACTGGTTAACAACTCAATCACAAAAGAATGGAGAAACAGACAGCATCAGAAAATGAAAAATTACTGCAACAATTTTGAGAGGTAGAACTGGAACTTAAAAGTTCAATGCCACAACTGGGATTTGAACCACAGACCTTCCGCTTACCGGGCGGCTGCTCTACCACTGAGCTATTGTGACAAACTGCCAGAATGGCATTAAATTCTCAAACCAGTTCGTATTTCTCCTGGTAAACCACAAAGGCAGTCTCACATCAGAGACAAATTACCTCAATGGTGACTTACTATTGTAAGTACTTTATATCCCAGGATTAAATAACCTTCAGATGGTAATTATTATTTATTTATGCCAACAGTAAGTTTGTTGGCATAAATAAATAATAATTACTGCAACAACTTATAAAACTGATGAAAGTGAAGTGTTTAAAACAGTGGAGCATGTTGATAAATTGAAAAATATGTCAATATTTCTAAACACGCTCTGCTCCAACTTGTAATTATGTTAATCACAGGAGACTAGTTTCAGAGAGGGTCCTTTCCATCATTCAGCTGTTGATCGACTGGTTCAGCATCAGGTAACTGGCTCCCACTTCTCTCGTTGCCTGTGGTGCGGTTTTAAATAATGGCAGGTTGCAGAGCTTTCGATTCTTTGCAATCTTGGGCCGTAGTACAGGGCAAAATAATTGTGGACTCAGGATTAAGTCTTTATGAATTATTTTATTCACACCTTGTTCACAGTATTTTAAATACATATCACAATAGCAAGTCCTTTTTGTTAGTGGATCAACTTTCTTAATATTGTAACCATATAATGTATGGGTTATTTAGCGATATTTCGCTAAATGCATTTTCCATCATGTTACGCTTTGCCACGATATGTCCTTTTATTTAATCGCGCACTTCGCGTTGATTGAAGTATTATGATTAATCAATATTTCGCTTTTACTATCTCATATCGCACACATCAAAATTTGCCTACCTTTGACTGATGCTACTGACGACAAAGAGAAAGACTGAACTTGCCGTATTATTCTAGTTATGCGCATGCATCCATCCGCATATATGCGTAATTTATAGCATCCCCCATGACGTCATTTTCTGTATATTTCCCTAATCACGAAAATGTTAAGAAAGCGATCTCAATCTAACTTCCTAACATTTGAGGCGATATTTTTTGAAAAAGCCTCCTGAAGTATTTGAATGTTTAGTTATAGTAGTGGCTGAAAAAGCCCCATAAAATTGTAAATCGCTTGAGAGGTAGAACTGGAAGTTAAAAATTCAATGCCACAACTGGGATTTGAACCACAGACCTTCCTGTTAAACAATATTCCCAACAATTGAAGAATGAAGTAACACTAACAAAGTTAATTATAAACAGAAAATAAGTCATACTCATAATGTAGTTAATACATTTTGGGGACAAACCATATATTCTGTTTCACCTGGTATACTGTTCTTCGTATTGGCTAGTCGTAAGATATCGTCTATGATTGGTATGTCAAAATTCATCAGCCATTCTTGGTCCTTAGTGATGTAAATATTTTCCAAGGGACTATTAGGCAGTGAAAGCGTCAAGGTGTGCTGTGGTCACAATGCACATGGTTTTGAATACATCTACTTCATTCACTTGATGTACGTAGTCAGACAACTCCACTGACCATGTCCTTTCTTCACCAGTTAGAGGATGCTTTTGTAGACCATGCATTTCCTCCATAGTTGGTGGAACAACACTGTGACTAGGTCCCCAGAGCCTCATTTGTTAAAGCAGGGTGCACCACAGGCAGGAAGAGGATGGGACATGTGCAGAAGAGACTGTTGGAGCTGCATTGCTACTCCTTACACCCCTATCAACATGCAAGGTACTCTCGTCATTCAGGAACCTATCTTCAAATATTTTCAAGCAAGAAGACTAATGACTTAGTCAAGCTCTGTGCACTAGATGTATGTGTAATAAACATAAATTGAAATAGTACAGTGAAATATATATGCAAGATATCTATACAAGGGCAGTTTGATAAGTCTGTGACTTTTTGAAGAAAATAACATAAAAATCAACTTTATTTATCAACATAGCCTCCTTTTAACTCAATACACTTTGCTCAACTTTTCTCCAATTCTTTTAACGCTTCCATAAAATACAACTTTTGAAAGTCTGCAAAATACAGTTTGTTTCTGACATGATGTCAGAATCGATGTGAATTTCTTCCCACCAACCCAATTTTTGAGGTTTGCAAAGAGGAAGAAGTAGCTGAAGCCAAATCGTAGAATAGGTTGGATGGGGGTAACAGTTTGTGGTCCAATTCCACAAATTTTGAAATGATGTCAGATGTGTGCGTGGGTGCATTATCCTGGTGAAAGAGAACCTTTTTCTTCACCAGATTGGGGTCTTTTCTTTAACACTTCCTTGAGAAATTGTTCCAGTATTGTGGCATAATATGAAGTAGCAGTCTAATGCTAGTCCTGTTGCTTGGATACATTCCGTTTTCCTTCTTGCTTCCCAGTATAGTTCTGTTAGTGATCCAGAGGTTAACATCTTGAGAGCCATACAATGGGGGAGATGATCCTTGTTCATTATGTTCTCGTCCCAATACAATACACAGTTGGGGAGTTGAGGATACCAATTTTATGAAGGTGCACAGCCAAAGGTTCATGACCTTTCTAAATGTTGTAACAGCCTCATGTGTTGGATATTTAGGTATTAACTTTTTGGTGTGTAGTAATACTGCCCAAGATTTATCAATACTTTAAGTTTCATAAGACTGCTTCAATTCTTTTTGGAAGTTTCTTTTAATTATAGTTTTTGCCGAGTGTTATGGTAAAGTTTGATTTGGTTTTTGCAAGATTTTGATTCCATTATTGGCAAGGAGATCCACAACTTCATTCCCATGTATCTCATAATGAGAAGGTATCCATTGGAACTGGATATTTTTATTCTGTTTCATTAATATTTTTATCATCTTTTTTATTCCTAACACATTAGAAGAATTTTTTTTAATGTTTTCCAACGTAGTGTCATATCGGATGGTGAATGAATGAAATGGGTGAAATGTTGCTCAGATGAGCTTGAGGTCCATAGGGCTTTAAGTTACCCGACATTCGACTTCTCAGGATAAGGGAAAACCTCAAAAAAACCTTATCTGGATAACTCACTGTAAGTGAGATTCGAACTTGCGACTTCTTGGATGTGAGGCAGACACGCTACCACCAGAAAGGTGGGCACATTAGAAGAAGATGGCATAATATGAATCTGTGATCAATTTACCCTTTTCAAAGTAGTGGATGTCGGTCTGGGTGGCTCAGTTGGTCAGATGCTGGCCTGCTGACCCCAAGGTCATAGGTTCAAATCTGGCCCAGGTCGATGGTTTCTAAGTGTGCTTAAAAATGACAGCTCTATGTCAGTAGATTTACTGTCATGTTAAAGAACTTCTGCAGGATGAAATTCCGGCATAGTGGTGATGCTGATGTGATTCTGGCAATTGACAGTGTCGTTAAGCAACAAAGTAATTTTAATGTTTTAAAGTAGTGGATGAATATTGCAGCTTGGGAATTCCATACGATGGCTGTCATGATTTTTCCTGCTGGCAAAACGGTTTTAGCTTTCTTTGGAGCTTGTTCGCTGAAGAAAATCCATTGCTTCGATTGTTATTTTATCTAATGGTAACAGTAATGGCTCCAGGTTTCAACTGCTGCAAAACTCATTTGAATTGTGCTGGAACATGTTCAAATGGTCACACAATTCAGTTTGTTGTTAATTATGAGCAGTTGCAGCACCCATCTTGCCAACAGTTTTCTTATACCCAAACATTTGTACAGGATATTATGTACCCATTCATTTGAGATGTGTGAGATCTTGGCTTTCTGTCACAATATCTGGAACTTTGCTCACCATTTCTTCTGTTGTGACATCAACAGCTGTCTTGCGTGCTCAGCACCTCGTGTGCTCGAATGGCCACATCGAAAGTCTGTGAACCACTTGTGAATCATGCCATGTGATGGAGCAGAGCACCCATGCAAAAAGTAATGCTTTTTGCAAGTACAAAATTTACTTTTGTCCATTTTCTGTGAAGCAACATAAAACTAGAGCTTTTACAGGCTCCCAACGAAGCTCTAAGAAACAGAGACAATGAATTTCTGGAATTAGACACAAAATAGGCATACAACTTTGGTGCCAACAAGAAACCTGTGATTCGTGCACGATTTCTTGTCAAAGTCACAGACTTATCAAACTACCCTCATAATTATTATTTATTTATGCCAACAAACTTACTGTTGGTGTTTTTAAACACACAAGCCGTGTGTGGGCAGAGTTTAAGAGGTAGAACTGGAACTTAAAAATTCAATGCCACAACTGGGATTTGAACCACAGACCTTCCGCTTGCCAGGCGGACGCTCTAACCACTGAGCTATTGTGACAAACTGCCCGAATGGCATTAAATTCTCAAGCCAGTTCGTATTTCTCCTGGTTATTTAATCCTGGGATATAAAGTACTTACCATAATAAGTCACCATTGGGGTAATTGTTTCTGATGTGAGACTGCCTGTGTGTTGTAACATATTTCAATGCAATTATGACAGTTAAACAAGTAACACGATAGTGATCACATGCATCCCACCTGAGGCATTGTCGAAGCATTGCTTCTGTTGTCCTGCTGCCAACATTGCCATTACAAATATAGCAGAAGATATGAACTGCTGCCAACAACCAGGAATGCAGCTAACATCTGAAATGGTAAAAATGAATTACAGACAACAAAGTGGATTGTTGCTGCTGATTTAAGGTCCTAAGCCAGAAAGCGTAGTCCAGGGTTAAGAGCCCTAAGCCGAGGCATGTTTTCTACAAGTAGAGAAGTGATTTGGCTACAAATGTGGAATGACGATGGCGTAGCCATAGCATCTGTGAAGCTAAATGCCAGTGATCCAGCATGGGGAAAAAATGTGGAAATTTGGTGCTGACAATTGTTGCAGGCCATTTCTTACTCACATTGAAGCTTTACAGTTATTCCCCACAATTTTTACTATGTCTTCCTAGCTTATATTACTTTTGCTGCTTTCTCATGCATTAGGGACATTGCTTTAGTGATCCTTTGTTGATTCTTTAACAATGTTTCACTATCTTTATCTCAATATAGCGGTGGTTTCTACTATATAATTGGGTGTCACTAAAAAGGGATGATGGGTTTGAGCAACATGTTATGCTTAAATCATTTCTTATATACATACTCTGTATTGGTAAAGTTGCTGAATAAGGCTTAGGGACCATGTAATGGAGGGTGCCAACACGTGAGAAATCAAAGTGGCCAGCAGTAGTGGCACATACATTGCAGGAAGGGCAATGCATATCACATCAGCATGACAATAACTTCCGGCAAGACATGCAAATAGATGACCAATAAGGTGGGAAACCCTATTCTTGTAGTAAGTGACAAATTTGGACAACTTACGCATATGCCATTTCATATTAGGATGAAACAAATTAATTCATGAATCAGATAATGTGAAATAACTATCAGATCATAAGCTCATGCATTTATGCAGTATGTAAATAGCCTTAAATGGGACTATATTTCGTTATGTATGTTTATAAAACATAAGTTTTATAGGAGTCACATGTGGCAGGTGATTGATGCAGGTGATGGAATGCTATAAACATCAGATTTTACTGGGAATAATTGTCACAAATTACTGGTGATTTCAGCATTATTTTAAATACAGATTTCCATTAATGATAACAGCCAAAAGGTATGAGGAAAAGGAAATCTTCACTTTGTAACACTTTCTGCTAGTGTTATGTCTCCTTTGTTTACATTATTCCACTATTTAATGTTGGCGCCAACAAAGAAATGGATTGACAGTTCATGGTGAGGGAGAGGCAACGCTGCTTATGGTGACCATGTGGATATCACAGTATTTTTTTTTTATGTTAACGTCCTCCAACGTAATGTCATATTGGATGGTGAATGGGTGAAATGATGCTCAAATGAGCACGAGGTCCATAGAGCTTTGAGTTACCCGACATTCGTCTTCTCAGGATAAGGGAAAACCTCGGAAAAAAACCTTATCCGGATATTTATTTATAACTTTATAACTTACCCTAAGCGAGATTTGAACTTGTGACCTCTTGAACGTAAGTCAGACATGCTAACCATCATGCTACAGAGGCGGGTGAGCGTGGATGATCATGTGTACAAAGAATAAAGGATTGCGCCTGAAATGCTGAGTGCATATTATTTATATTCATATGCAAAAACAACAGTAAAATACTGTATCTACGCTTAAGAGGTTGAATCAGAAACTGAAAAATTCAATGCCATAGCCAGGATTTGAACCATGGATCTTACGCTTATCGAGCAGCTGCTCTAACCACTAAGCTACCATGACCAACTTGCTATTACAACACTAAATTCCCCAGCTGATTCGTACTTTTTCCCGGTTAACCACAAGGGAATCTCACATCAGAGATAAATACCCCAAGGGCAACTTACAATTGTAAGCACATACTTAATGCCCCGGGTTTAAGTAACCTTTAGATGGTAATTATTATTCCCTTATGGTTAACTGGGAAAAAGTATGAATCAGCTGGGGAATTTAGTGTCGTACTGGCAAGTTGGCCATGGTAGCTTAGTGGTTAGAGCAGCCGCTCGATAAGCGGAAGATCTGTGGTTCAAATCCCGGCTATGGCATTGAATCTTTCAGTTTCTGTTTCAACCTCTTAAACATTTCCCACACACGGCTTGTGTGTTTAAAAACACCGGCAGTAAGCTTGTTGACATAAATAAGTATTGTACGAGGGCTGATCAACAGAGACTGAGACTGATTTTTTCCTGTAGCTTCCATGATAGTTTCGTATCTGTAACATAAATATTTGAAAAGAGCTGGTTTTTATGTATAATGTTGGTAGGCGGCAGTGCTCTCATATTGGTAGGTTGGTAGTAATGCTCTATTTTGTAGACCCTACATGCATTTCGCATACCAGACAATGGAGGTGACGTGAGAGGAGCAGTACAGAATGGAGACAAGCTGTGAGGTGCTGCGTCTCTTTGCTGATGGAGCGGATGCATTTTTTAAATCGATTATCACCGGTGATGAGTCTTGGCTGCATCATTATGATCCTGAAGGAAAACAAGCCAGCACAGTGTGGAAATCGCCAGGTTCTCCAACACCAAAAAAGGCAAAAGTTGTTCCATCTGCAGGGAAAGTGATGCTGATCACATTTTTTGAGTGTAATGGAATGATTTACCAGCATGCAGTTCCCCCCTCACACTACTGTTACAGCAGCATACTACATGTCAGTATTGGCTACGCTGAGGAAGTACATTGCAAAGAAATGACCAGAGCTTTCTCAAACTGGGTGGCGACTTCATCATGACAATGCACGGCCTCACGTCTCAAATCAAGTCATGCAGTTTCTGGCTTGATTCAACATTACCTGTGTACCACATCCACCTTATAGCCCCAATCTTACACATTGTGACTTATTTTATTCCCATCACTAAAGGCAAAGCTTAGGGGTTTTCGATTTGAGAACTCTAAAGCAGTGCTCAAGAAAAGTGAGGTGATTCTCAAGGACCTGACAAAGAATGATCTGCAGCACGTGTTCAAGGACTGTCAGAGACGCTATAATAAGTGCATTGAAGTAGGAGAGGACAATCTTCCTTTCATAGATCTAAAATTAATCAAAAACAAGGATAGAATACATTTTGGTATTCACAGAAAACCAACGCAGACAGACAACTACATAAAAGCTAATAGTTACAATCCAAGAAGCCACAAACAAGCAATTTTCAATAGTTTAACACATAGATTGGTGAACATCCCTCTTTCAACAGAAGAATATAAGAAGAAGTGTT
Organism: Tenodera sinensis; assembly: GCA_030765045.1. Classification (NCBI taxonomy): domain Eukaryota; kingdom Metazoa; phylum Arthropoda; class Insecta; order Mantodea; family Mantidae; genus Tenodera; species Tenodera sinensis. Next base: position 316,075,187 of record CM060962.1, read on the forward strand.
CAAGGAATACAACATTCAGCTAGCACCAGTAAACCATTACTCCATAAAAAACCTACTACTTTCAAACATCAAAGATGCTATTCCACCTAAGAAAAAATCTGGCATATACCAAATTGAATGCAGTGATTGTAATGAAATATACATAGGAAAAACTAGAAGAAATTTAGAAATTAGATCCAAGGAACACGTTAGGAACATTAAGAGTAAACAATTAGAAAAACCAGCAGTTGCATTTCAGTTTTGGATAACAAATCATGACATAAAGCTAGAACCGAAACTTCTCAAACACATAACCGGAAAACAACTGTCCACATGGGAACAAATCTTCATTTTAAAAAATAGAAACTGAGTATTTAATTTTGACATTCCTCAAAAAGACATTTTCAGTAAGTTCATAGAATCGTTACCAGAAGAAACATCAGAAGAAGCATCACCATCTGCACCATGAACCACCATGGAAACCCAGTTATTGTCCGGTTGATAATGGAGGAAAGTTAACCTTCGAAATGCATCCTGGAAAACTATGTTGTAAGTGTTGTTCAGTGTTATTAATTGACTCACCTTTTAAATTAATTTAAATTAAATTAAAAGGAGAGGACTACTTTGAAAAAGATCATGTAAACATTGAATTCGAGTAATAAACTTCTGTGAAAAAAAATCAGTCTCAGCCTTTGTTGATCAGCCCTTGTATCTACATTCAAAGAATAGAATATGCAATTATATATCAGTCTAACTATTGGTGTTAACAAAAGAAACATACCTCTGAAATATTGATGCTTATTCTGATGGGAAAATGCCGCTGATATCCCTATTGCTCTTCTTCTTACCGGTTCCTACAGCACACAAAGTCCTATCAATTACCTTAGAGACTGGAATAAGAGGTCCTCCAATCAATTTCTCCTCTTCAAAAAATTCTCTTACAGAGCATATTATTTCCCACACTTGTCCTTTAATTTGAATATGTTTACCAAACACAGTTTTATTCGGTTTGCGAGTACGTTTAATTTTTCCTTTGGCAGCTCTATCTTTGTACTATTTTTCGACATTGTTAAATACACATTATAAGCGTTGGCACAATTGCAAAAGCTCGCAACACACGTACAGACTCAGACTTGCGTAAACACAAAACAAATAACCGTCTATATAGAATGATGCAAATTAACTTCTCATCACACAGGCAATCTCTAACTGATGCACGCATTGCATTTCAAGCTGGGGCTGCAGCACTGTTTGTATATATGCAGCAATAGCAGAACATAACAAAAGCAGTTTGTTACTGGTAGGTTCTTCATCAGTCACATGCTAATCACATGTTACGTGCATGTTACATATCGGTAACAGGGTCCTTGTGTGGACCGTATCTATGGAAATGCCTTAGCTCTAATTGGTTCTTCTTTTCGTTGCTATGACCACTGCTAAGACGCATTTATCCCCTCCTGTTTATTTATGCTTTTCCAGCACGTGCTTAATATCTGTCAATCCCCTTCTTAATTGGCACCGAGTATAGTTCATGCCACGTTCACACTTATATTCCATTGTTTCAGTGTTAGATAGTGCTTCCGTTCCATCACCTGTGTTCCTCTCTGATTCGTAGTTGCCAACCTCTTTGTCTAGTAGTGCATTTGTTCATGTCAAGTTGGCATGGTTTTTCACCATTGCACATCACGAAGCATGTATACAGCAACTTTACCTTAGTATTATTACTGGATCACCCTGTATATTTGCTTATGTAAGTATTTATTGCATGTTACTTTGATTCTCTTATAGGAGACTGGAACGTAAAGTTCGAACAGGACTTGTTATGCTGTTGATGAGTTGCATCTTCAACTGTTATTTCGTTAAAAGGTGATAATGTGAAGTCGAGATTAATGTCACTAGATGATGCATTGCTTGCTAAAGTATCACTATCTACTGGAAATAAAATTTATTGTTTGTAATAAGTATCTTTATGCTTCAGGGTATATTTCGTCATTAAGTGACTAAAACTGATCTGCCACAAATATTTATATATAATAGGGTCTGCATATGTATGTGATTTTTGTACTGTGTGAAAAAAGAGCAACATGACTCAAAAACAAACAGTTTGGTAAATATCAAACTTCATATTCAAGTTCAGCATATACAGTTGAACCTGTTTTATACGTAACCCAGTTCTACGTAGTTTGCATTTATACATAAATTTTTGTAGGTCCCAGCAAAATATAATTTAGAAAAGTGTTAATAAAACCTTATTTATACATAATGTATTTATACGCAATTTGCAGTTGTACATTAAATTTCAGTGAAATACAGCTGAGTTTTATGTAATTATAATGAGCATACAGCATACGTTATCTTATAAGAAACTTGAGGCACATTTTCCTTATCTCTGTTGACAAAGTAACAACCTGACTTTTGGCATGACAATGTTTTAGCAATAAACGAGTGGTAAACATAAACATTTTCGATATCTGATGTTTACTGTTGAACAGCAGTTTTGTCTTCCAGTTCTCAAATGCTTTTACTGAGCCATACAGAACAGAAAAAGGAAACACACTAGATCAAAAGGTAAAATTCATAGGAGAGGTGGAACAATCCACACAAAACCAAAACCAAAATTGCTCAGATTTAGGAATCGTTTATACCTCGCTATGTATAGTCATCAGTAACAAAATGAGGTGTATGCATTTAATGCAAGAAAAATGAAACAAGCCAAATTAACTGATTTCTTTAACAGAAGACCAAGTTCAAAATAATGTTTTCTTCTACCATCTTTGCTGTTTGTAAAATTTTACACATGTAGGTCCACTGTATTGCTTTTCTTAAAAAAAAATATGATGCATTATCAAAATGCTTGTCTCTCTTGCTTTGGCATTTCCCCCTTCCTCACTTTCAGTGGTGTTTCTTCCTCACTGCATAATATTTACGTGTAGTACGCGCCGTTAAACTGGTTAATTTGTTTTTTTGTGACCAAATCTGGTCTTTTATTTGAATGATCTAGAAAGTACTGGCACAAACCTCATTTTTGGATAAAGAATGCTTTTCTGCAACATATAACAACGTTTGAGAGGTAGAATCGGAACTGAAAAATTCAATGTCACAGCTGGGATTTGTACCACAGACCCTCCACTTACGAGGCAGATGCTCTAAACATTAAGCTACTGTCGCAATCTGCCAGAATGACATTGAGTTCTCCAACTGATTTGTATTTCTCACATTATGGTTCACCGCTCATTCTGGCAGGTTGTCACAGCAGCGAGAGAAGTACCATGGCTCTTCTGTGAATTCCTCCTCAACATGTATTTCTTCACCAGAAACTTTTCAGAAATTTGACACAGTGTTTTGTAATGGGAATATTTCTGTAGAACCTGATTGAGTTTGTCAAGCTCAGTTTTTCGTCAATCAGAGAAAGCAAATGTACCAAGGAATTATTTCAAGCTTCCAACTGCTTTAGAAGTTTAGGTATTTTGCAGAACTGATTATGGATGCACTGTATCTTTTCTTGGGTGCCACATTACTGTGCTGTGGCAATACTGACTGCTTCTTCTGGAGTTAGGGAGTTCAAAACAGTTTTCACTTCACTGAAATGTTCACAGCCTCTACCCATGTTCACCACTGTTCTCCTTTTTCTCCTTCTCAAGCATTTCTTTCTTGCGCATTTAGCTGAGAAAACAGCAAATCACTGATAAATCATGGATAACTGTGAAATATGCACTTTTAAATTTAGAGTTTTACGTAAAACAGGGGAAGACAACTTCGGGCCGTGTGACGTATTTAAACGAAGAGCCAGCTTGTACGTTCGTATGATGTCAGGCGAGAGCAGTGTATTGCTAGGCTGCCTAGATCAGCGGCGCATGTGTTCAGTTCCCCGTGTTTCACACTAGTTTGAGACCAGGCTTCAAGATGTAGAAACATTGTCAACTACGTTTCAGGTCTTTGCGACCCGTATTCATTGGATGTTAACAATGTTTCTAGCAGGTAGCAAATTGAGTTGATAAATTTACAGTGCAAGAATTTGCTAAAGGACAAATATAAACACAAGGAAGACTTGGCTGAGTTTTATAAGAATGTTCCTCAAAACAGATTTCTGAGGTTGTATGCCCTTGTAGCAGGGATATTATGTATGTTTGGTTCCACGTATGTGTGCGAACAATTCTTTTCTGTTATGAACCCATCTAAGTCAAAATCCCAAAGCATACTGTGAGATCACAATCTAACATGCAGTTTTTGGTTACAAATGTGCCGTACATTACGCCTTAACATTGACAAACTAGTTAAAGAAAAGCGAAATGGCAAATGTCGGAAAATGTCCACCTAATTGTTCTGTATAGCTCTCGTCTAGCTCAGGCAAAATAGTTATAATTTCTGTTCTATTTGCGTTATAAAATGACTGTTCACATAAACAAGAATTGACTCGTATATATGTAATTATTTGTAATCTGTGACTATTCCGTAATTGAAACAGCATTAAAATTGTGATGTCCGGTATGCAATTTCCTCTTCCCTGCTGTGACGTCACACGTTCAACTGACTTTCGACGGGAGCATATAATGAGCTGAGTGAATTGACCTCACAGCAGCGATACCTGTCTTCCCCTGACGTAAAACATGCTGTTTTAATTAAACATCGTAAAGTAAGTAAGCAAAAACGTTTTCCTGAGAAATAAGCACAAACAAACATAATTAAAACTGCATATCTAGATGTGTCTTATGAAGAATAACTTTTCTGCTTATCCGTAAAGGTGTGGAAAATGTTAAGCATTTTGCTTAGAAATCCGGGCTTAGGTCATGACTTTCAAAAAAATAAGAATGTTCCCACTCTGATTTAAAAAGAATTTTATTGCTTTCTTTGGTGCAGATTGGTCAATTATAAGGTATTTCTATTGCATGTATCTATTTCACTGATATGCAATCTATCGGCACATGCTTCCCCACTACTTCGCTCTGCTGCGTGTGAGTTGAACCAAACTTAACCAGTCACCCAATGCACAATGCAAGAAACCTCTGCACCTTGGATTGCACTCAGTGCAATTTTAACCTTTGAGAGGCCCTGAGTTAGACAAAAATAATGAATAAGGAAGAGGATTTCAGAGCATATTCTCAGATAGTTCAAGATATACATTTTGTCCTGAAAATATCTCAAACAAATGGTATTTTAATCAAAATCATCAACCATTTTCTTGAAAATCTTTGCATTGCATCCTTGGAAGATATTGAACTTAAATATCAACTAACTTTTCATTTTTGAGTTATGCTGTTGACATACATATGCATGGACCCACCCACACACCCATTTTTCTAAAAATATTTTTTGGGGTTCAGAAGGCCTCAAAACAACATACGTATATTTCTAGTGAAATTTGGACATCAAATTTTTGGATGGAATACAATTATTCCCCTACTTACTATTTGTAGTAGAGAAAGTAAAAAAATTTACTATTACTTCAGTCTCCTGTATCTCTTTTATCTATAATGCTATATGTAGTGAAACTATTTCAGCAAATGTTTATCTTTATTTTATGTTTATTTTTTATTCTTTAGCAACACAGATGTTTCCTGGTTATTTCAGTTTATATCAACTATATCTTATATATTTAAACGAGCAATTCTTGTATATAAATATATATTCCGCACAACTTGGAAACGGCTCTAACGATTTCGATCAAATTTTGTATTCAGACAGGGTTTTGCTTATTAAGTTTATATAGGTGTAATTCCTGAAAAAACGTAATTTTACGCGTAACAGCCACAATTACTCTAAACCTTATTTTGGTCATAATTTCCTCTGTTAATGGACCAGTTTCAACAAACAAGCCAGGATATTAAAGGTCTCGCCAAGAACTTTCGCAAAACCTAAAGAAAGTTGAGTTAGCTATCTTAGTCTATGCGTAACAGTCACAATTAGTTGAAACCTTATTTTGGACATAATTTCTCTGTTAATGGGCCAATTTCAACAAACAAGGCAGGATATTAAAGGTCTCGTCACAGAAACAGCTCCAACTACTAGGATGAAGATGTATATTTAGTTAAAATTTTGCTTTTCAAGTTTATCTAAATAAGCATCTTCTCAAATAAAAGATGAGCAAAGCTCGGTCGCCTAGGTTCTAATTATTAAAATTTACAATAATATTAACATTGTGAAATTACATATATTTATGTTATGCTCATTATCTAATTAGATATTCATCAAGTGAATAGAAGCATGATTTTATGCAAAAAGCTTTAATTCCCTTTTAAACAAATTTATTTTCTATTTTCTGTATAATTTGGTGGCATATTTAGAGTTCACTTGCAGCTGCTTCTAGGTTTCATATTGTAGATTTCTAATGCATGTGCCTTTATATGTTAATTGTTTTTTCCTCTTGTATTGTGCTCATGAATCTATTTGTTTCTGTTAGATGTTTCATTTTTTATGTACAATATGGTTTCATATAAGTAGAGAGCTATAGCGTGAGTATATTAATGCTTTAAAGCCTTATTGATTACCCCAAAGTAGATAGAAAAGTAAGCTTTTGTAAGAATAGTTCTTAGAATAGATATAAAAATAAACAAGTCTTTAAAGCCTTATTGATTACCCCAAAGTAGATAGAAAAGTAAGCTTTTGTAAGAATAGTTCTTAGAATAGATATAAAAATAAACAAGTGTTTAGAGAAAGTCATGTAAATATAAGGCAGAATTCTTTTTCTCTACTATCTTCAAGTTTAGGAAAGGAAAGTATAAGAAAGCATCATTTATATGCTAATCAGGAATAATATCAACATTATATATATATAATATAGGGACGGTTTTATCAAGCACTGGTGCGGGTTCAGGAACCAGTCGCATTGGTTATTTTGAGCATCATCACTTTTCAAGTTGGTTTAAATGTCTTTATACAGGGTTCTGCATTTAAAACCTAATGGACGCAGGGCATTTCGCCTGTGCGCAATTGGGTGTGCCACAGCCAGCTTTGCTCCTACATAAACTGGACGCATAAAGCATGTATAACACTCTTACCTTATAGAAGATGCTGGAAATGTCGCCCACCCTCAGCTAAACAAGCGTTATACTGATTAAGTTGGGCCACTGTAATGTTTCCGATTTCATTTGTAATATTTTGTTTTAGTTCTTTCAATGTATGAGGATGTGTCTTGTAAACTTTGTCTTTCAGGTTACTACCCCACACACTGTTAGATCCGGGGAGCGAGAGGGCCACATATCAACACTAATCACTCTATCTTCAAACACTTCCCTAATTTTATTCATGGACTCCTCTGCTGTATGGGCAGCAGCAGAATCTTGTTGAAACTACCCATATGATTTCTCTTCTTCTGTCAGTTCATGATAAAATGAAGTCAAAATGTAAATATTGGTACCTCTGTGCATTTACAGTCTGCTCGTAGAATATTGGACCGATTATGCATCGAGTGCTAACAGCACACCAAACTCTCAACTCTCCGATCATAATGAGGGGTTTCTTGAATGTGATGCAGATTTTCAGAGACCCAATACCGAGTAGGCGCGTGCGCAATAGCAGCCGGTAGTGGGGGAATCCAGCAAGGTCATGGGAGAGGTGAAATGCCATGTGCTCTGTTAAGTTTTAATTGAAGAACCCTGTGATATTAAAGGAATGACTTTTTGCATGTTTTTTACAAGAAACCTATCAATATACTCACATTGCAAACACCTTGAAAGGTTTACTGTGTCATCTTTGAGCTGTAAGAAGCTCATGTTTCAGAAATGAGCTGCAGTTTTCAACTTGAAGCACCCAAAATGGAACCTGGAATATGTCGGGTTGAAGTAGTGGAACATCAGGAGTGGGACATCCCTTACCTGCAGTTGGGCATTGTGGGTGCACATAGATGACTGTTCTGGCCAGTGTGTTGCAAGGATGAAAGCAAAGCAAAGCAGAAGTGATTTACACAACTTCGTTTGGCATTATGCACAACAAATAATCACATCATTTTTGCACTCTTCTGCACATATTATAACAGCGTGGTTTCCAATTGTTTCTCTTACATATATACACTTCACTGACGTCACCAAACGAAATCTGCTGCACAAATTAGTCAATGAACGTTTCTACCCACCTTCATTTAACCAGAAAGATACAGTGTTTCTTTTATACTCAATGCTAATATTCTCTTTCTTTTTTTTTCTGCGGATTGCAAACATAATTAGAACTAATGGACTTCCTTGGAGACTGGTCTGTATTGTCAGAGTCACTAGATTCCAACATGGGATTCGAACCTGGTTCTGTTATACCACTTGTGCTTGGAGGGTGAATGTTACATGCTGATTGTGAGAATGAAGATGAATTATCATTATTTTCACTATTTTCTGTTTCTTCTACTATGTTAACACCTAGAGTTATTTCTGGAATAACGCCAAAATCAATAGGATTTGTTTCTAACAAATTAATATGATGTGAGCTAATTGTAATTGAGGAGCATTTTTTCAAAACTTGATAGACGCACAAAATGCGTTTCTGAGAAAAACGTTGTTTTCTATTTATTGGCAATACTAATTGGTTAGCACAGCAGCTATATTAATCATTCAATTCTCCTTCCTGATACTGTCACATTGAATTTGAAAAGAAGTAAATAACATAGTTTGACAGGTGCAAATTTGGGGTTTGAAAATGCGGAGTTTTTTCAAAAGCCGATAGATGCTGATTAACTTTTCTGCGTGAGCGAGAAATTAAGACATGAAATTTCGTTATTTTTGTCATTTATTGTTTTTCTTGCTTTTTATTTATGCATTTATTTTTTTATTTATTTTCACCTCTTTATAATACATAATGTACTATACAACCAACATATTAATGCTTATAAGGATTATTTCATTAGGTATAAACTTGGAAACCAAGTACTGCTACATTCACAATAACATATATTTTGTTTTATTTATATAATAAACATATTGAATATACACAAAGAAATTTTAAACAATATGAATAAGTAAGCTTTCACCTTTATTAGTGCTTGTGCAGTCTGTACATGGTTCTTAGTTCGTTTCTCTTTTCCACATCTGCCTCTGTCTTAGTCTTCATCAGTCCCATTGAGCATGTGTCAGTGTGTGGTGTACGGAATAAAAGACTGAAGAAGTTGTAAAATATGTCTTTATATTTTGACAATGAGCAGACTGGTAGGTTTCTTAATCTTCTTTCATTGCAAAAATTGGTCCACATTTTTCTGATATTAAGTTCTGGAGGTAAATATCCTCTAATTGATTTTGCTCTTCCATGGTGACTTTCTCTACATCTGTACTTCTTAATGTCTTGCTTTATAGCAGCAGTAATGCCCTTCTGTAACATTCCTGTTGTGTCACCTCCTCTGGTTTCCTTTGGCGCATCCCAGATAAGTGAAATTTTCTAGCCAGGAGAAATAATCTAACTTTTGACACCCCTGTGATTCCTTGGAAGCTTAGTTTTAGGATTTCATGGAGTGCACTCGAGACTATCTGAACATGTAATTGCTGGAGTATGAGTTTTCCTTGGCTTGCAGTTTGATATCCTTTCCTTGTTTTTGCAATTTCTACCTCCAGCGCATTCTACGACTGGTAGAATTTCACAATCTGAGCTCCTGTCCATTGTGCATAGTACAGTGCAGTGTCTCAACTAAGAAAAAAAATTGTCATGTGAGTATAACAAAGCTTGTAGAAGCACCTGCCTGCTGTGCAAGGGGTCCCGGGTTCGATTCCCGGCAGGGGGGTAGGAATTTTTCTCCAGTCAAGATTGTTCTTCATCCTTCCCTGAGTCTGGAAGTATGAATGAAAGTGTGAATGTGTGTGTGAATTCAACGTACTGTACCCACATTTTTCCGTCCAGGAAGTATGGTCCTTGTGGCAAAGTAGGCGGAAATATATACTTATATTTCTCATCGTTCTGTCGCATTTCCTTGAGGATAATAGGCTGAAGAATAGTATAATTTTATTCCTAATGTTCTTAAGGTGTCCTGGAATAATTTACTTTTATGCATTGTTGCATTATCCGAAAGAATCGCTTTTATATTCCCATATCTTGGAATATAATCTTTAACGATTTTGTTCAGGCAAGTCCTACTTTTAATGTTCCTAATGGGGTATATCTTAGTAAATTTTGTGAAAACATCAAACATGACGAAGATGTATCTGTTTCCATCTTTCCCCCTTGGTAGCTCGCCATGTTCATCGATGCACACCAATGCATTTTTCTCGTTTCTCAAGATGGATTGTGGAACGACATCGTATCTTACATTGATTGGCTTGGCCTTCTGACATAGGTCGCATGAGGAAATTAACTTCCTGACTTTCTTGCCAAGATGTTTGATGTGTAGTACTTCCTCAATTGCAAGCATTGTTCTCTCAGTACCAGAGTGAAGCATCGAGTGATGGAATGCCAAAATAACCCTGTCCTGTAAAGAATTTGGTACCATCATTTTCCACTTCCTTACGTCGCAACCATGTAATTTAAACAGGATGTTCCTAAATTTCCCTATCTTGGCTTCCAATTTTGGTACTATGTCTGGAGCCTTGTCGAATAGCCTCTTCAATTCAGGGTCTTCTTGCTGTAGCTTCGCCATGTTTTTGAAGTCTTGTAAGATTTCGTTGCTTTCCTTACTATTTATCTGCATAATTTTAATTTCATGGTGTGGATTATATATCGTCTCGGGTATGTGACTTTCTGATCTTAATCTTGACAATAAGTCACTAAAGATGTTCTCCTTGCCTGGGATATGTCTGACCTCTATGTCATGCGACGTTATTTCGTGTATGTACCTCGTGATTTTGGAGTTGGTTAGCTTGCATTTTTTGATGAAGGACAGGCTTACGTGATCAGTATATATAATTATTTTATAATGGTAGATATATTGCCTGAACTTTTGTAACGCAATATGTTGACGATTTTTTAATATACAGCAAAGATCCCGAGTCACACTTACATCACATAGATTATGTATTGTCCAAGTTTCAGGAAAGCAACATGACCCTGAACTTGGAAAAGTGTGAATTTTTTGTCAAAGAGGCAGAATTTCTAGGCCACATCATTACGCCTGACGGAATACAACCTCAACCATTCAGTGAACCCCACGACCAAGTTCGCCCCAATCGAATTGATGACCAACACAAAACCCAAGAGATTGACAATTGACATTGACACTACGATGGCTGCTCAAAGGGAATTGACAGATAAGGAAAAATGTCAATTGGCATTCAGAAGGTTACAGCAAAAGGCAGAAAAAGGGAGAAACAAGGTAAAAAGATTTATCAGGAAATGGTCCCCACAAATTGGAGAAAAGGTGCTCTTAAGAAGGCACAAAGCATCCAAGGCATCTGAGAAAAGATCTGGAAAGATGAAACTACTGTACACTGGACCGCTGGTCATAACAAAGCAGCTGGGTGACCATACGTATGAGCTACAGAATACAAATCGCAAGTTGGTAGGAAGATACCATAAAAAAAAATTGAAACCATACAAAGAAAGGACCAAATAGTCTTTGCCAACAAACATGTAAGGCAGGAATAGTAGGGATGATGGAAAATAATAATTTTTAATGGGTTACTTATAGGAGATTATGTTCAGATTGGGAAATACAACAAGAAAGAAAATCAACATAGTCATTGGCTATATTGACCACCAAGAGCATTGTCAACAAAGACAGATGAGGACACTGATTGTCATTAAAGAAGTGAATTATAGCGAAGGGAAAATGGCTAAGGATCGCTTCCCTAACAATGCGGGAACTATTTGATGAATGCATGCGCGGATGTACACGTGGCAGTCGGAATGATAGACTCGCAACTAAAAGAATCGGGACTAGCGCCTAAATGTTCGAGGTGATAGGACGTGTTTTGGGTAGCGTGTGAACATTGTAGAACATTTACCAAACTTTCATCAAGCTTTTGTTCCACTTTTTGGAAAAGTGGAAAGACAATAATCTAAAATGGTGCTAAGAAGATTTATTTAAATGTAAAATAGAGAAAAAGTGTTAATAAAATAATACATTGTGGTGAAGAAACATCATGTGATTTTTCATTCCATCCGTTACCACGCCCTGAGGGAAAGAAGAGTCACATCGCTCAAACGTGAAACGTCTCTCCAATAAAAACAGCACCAGTATAAGAACCCCAAAGACTGAAAAACCTACTGTTAAACGAGTAACACCATTGCCAATAGGCAAGGTCGCTGATATGACCTCTGCAGTTAAAGGTGGGATATAAATGGAACAAAAATCTTGCAGAAATGAATGTGAAATCCAAACGCACAACCTGAGTTCGCAGTTATTTCCAACGAAGCAGCAGTGTACAAAGCTTGCAGAAATGATTGAGAATCCCAAGAATCGCAACAGTGAGATGGCAGTCAATGCCAACATGAGTTTCATAGAATTGAGGTTGCTACACTTTGGATTATAAAATCATAAAATTACATCTATCGACCTTTGCTTTAACTGAGCAAGTGCATCTATTGAGTTTTGAAAAAAACGGCTGATATTCCCTAGCTTCTACACAGGACAAGAATCGAGTTTTGCAAAATCTGATTTCACAGAACAATGCAGAAGGTGAAAATTATGCCGATACTATATATAATTCAATTTCGTAAAATTTTGCATCTATCGAGTTTTTGAAAAAACGCTCCTTAATTTCTTCTGAACTTATTACTCCTGAAGAAAGACCACATTCTTGAAAATGACGCAATGCAAACTTTAGCACATTAACAGGATTCATGTTTCAATTTTTAAAGAAACAAGGCAGTCGAACCCATGGTAATATCACATAGAATATATCCATGGCAAACAGAGAGCAAAGCATGTGCTATCTTCTTACCTGATATGCACATGTGGGAGTCAGACTGCCGTCTATCAGGGTTGTCAAGTCCCTTCTCTACAATGCTTGTGTTTCCTATATGTTCCAAGATATTTGCAACTAATTTTCGGGTACTTGGAGCTGAAAACAGCAGCTCATTTTTGGAACACGAGTCTCTTATAGCACAAAAATGACACAGTAAAACTTTCGAGGTGTTTGTGATGTGAGCATATTGATAGATTCCTTGTTAGATGCGTGGTACAGCATAGGTGATGCAGATTAAATTTATTTCATATTTTCAATTAGGTTAACAACAGCCATCAGCATAGCTTCAATATATATTGTCAAGTTTTAAAAATGACAGGGAATGCTTTTATAACTTGTATTTAAAAATATTCCATGATCAGATCAGCAGGGAAAGGTGAAAATAGATTTAACCACTTTTAACTTCGTTGAGTTTTTTACATTAAAATTTTTTTGATGTGAGCAAAGATTTGTAAGCTTAACAGTATCATATATTAGTTCATTTAGTTCTGTAGATTTTCTATGGGTTTTTTCTTTCAGAAATAGTGGAGTCAAAAGGTAAAGAAAGCATTGTAATTACAAATTAAATGTTTATTTAAGACAATTTACCATTAGAAATGATAACATCTGTTATGCTGTAACATTCCAGGGGTTTTGAATCTGAGACTGATACAGAAGAGTTTGAAAAAGTGGGACAGAGTCCGGTGGAGCTGGTTTTTGACACCAAACAGGAGACCTTGGATGAGGCAGCATGCAAAGATGGCGCAGAATCAGTGCCGGAAGAAACAGCAACACAGCAGGAGCTACGAGAACAGCAGCAGCAGCCACTTGCCACACTGGAGGTTGGTGTCAGTGGCGGCGGGGCTGACTCTTCCCTCACTTCATCCTCTCCCCCGCCACCTACTCCTTCTCCGTCCTTCCAGCATCAACATCCGTCACAACAGGCACCACCGGAGTTTGCCACCGCTGACTTTTACATAGACGAATCGATGCCATCTAGTTACACGGAGAGTAACAGTGCGCGTTGCCAGCACCCAGTCGCCCCTGAGCTACTCCGCCAACTGGAAGACACAAACACTCTAGTTGCTCTTCTGCAGGTATAGAACCCCAGGCCCCAACTCGCAGTCACTTTCGCATTACAGAAAAACTTGAAGTTCACAAACTATGCGTTTTCTCTGTTTTTTCTGCTTGTACTTCTGTCTCTTCACAGGATTCATTATGATGATGTTGAAATTGTCTCATATACAAACAGATAAACTATTTCTTAAATGTAAATACATTTTTAAGAAGAACAGCTTTTGGTATAAAAGAGGGATTCTTGAGGAGATAAGTGGCAGAAAAACTTGAGAAATATACGTTGTGGTATGTGGATGAAAATACAGAATAATGTAGTTCAATTTTGTTTATTTTTTTTAGCTCGGCAATTTTAGTTCTAGAGAATTTCGGTGGTGTCTTTAGACTGGTTTGGGTAGGCAAACTGACTCACGGCTTGGAACCTCTCAGTATTTGTGGGCACTATTTTAATTGCCAAAAGGAAATAAATTTAATTCTGCATGTGCACCACATTGAGTTCACTTTAACAAATTAAAAGTTTTACCCATTAGAACTTGAGTATTTACTTGTAGTTCCAATTTTGAGCTCAGGTTATATCTCCTTCCAGTCTAAGGGTAGCATAAATGTAGCGAGCTTTCTTATTTTTTTTTATTTTTATTATTCCCCCCCCCCTTTCTTTGTCATTTGTTTTCCCCAGTTGAGTTTCCAAGTTTGTTATTTTTGCTTGTTGTATTAGCATTTCTCATTTGTGTATATTGCATCTGGATTGTGACCTAGAAGTAGTGATTGATTGATTGATTAGCTGCACTTAGCTTTGGGCCTTGGGAGGTTGCCAGTCTTGTTTCCTATCCACGTACCTACCTTCCTTGCAGCCCCCTTTGCCTTCATCTTCCACGTCTCTTCATTGTACTGTATTCTTGAGCCCATTTGTAACACAATTCTGATGCAAAGTATAATTAGCCAATTTTTTTATGCAGACTAAATTTTGGAATTTTTAATTATTTTTATTTGGCATTGTTTTGTGTTGTTAGAAAAATTGTTATAAATGGACTCCTTAGTTGCATAAGAGGGTTTTAGTTTATGTAAGTTTAATGCATTGTATTATTAAATAGTTACACATTTTGTGTGATTATAAATTCTATAGTGTAAAACTTTCACTTTAAGTGAGTGTACTTGCATAAACTTCAGGGACTACATTTTTTACATTGTTTTTGTTTCAGAGACTATGACATTGTTAGTTGCTTTGCTGTGAAGCCAGCAGGTAGTAATAGTGAAATATATTACGAAGAAACTGAAGCTATTAACAGTGAAGCAATATAAATCTAAAGTTTTAACAATTCTTAGAGAATATAAGCCTCACTTATCTTAATATCTGCTGAAAGTTGTTGAAGTGCAACCCAGACTGCAGTTTCACATCGAACTCAAATGTATCTTTAGTGCGAATCTTGTTTATACTGCCCATCATTGTAACAACACAATTCACTTAAATTTTTATGTATTACCAAACATTAAAGATGATAATTATTATTCATTTATGCCAACAAACTTACTGCTGGTCTTTTTAAACACACAAGCCATGTGTGGACAATGTTTAAGAGGTGGAATCAGAACTGAAAAATTCAATGCCATAGCCGGGATTTGAACCACTTAATAATTACCATCTAAAGGTTACTTAAACCTGGACCATAAAGTTGTAAGTTGAGATTCCTTTGTGGTCTACCGGGAAGAGTACAAATCAGCTGGGGAATTTGTCATACTGGCAAGTTGGCTGTGGTAGCTTAGTGGTTAAAGCAGCCGCTCGATAAGCAGAAGGTCTGTGTTTCAAATCCTGGCTATGGCATTGAATTTTTCAGTCCTGATTCTACCTCATTAAAGATGATTGTAATTTTAAAAAGTTTACTTACCATCCTTTGGCTAATAAAAAATTATAACATTTTCAAAGAACATGGTATAACTTTGGTTCCACAAAATAAATATAGCATAAAAAGATCTGTTAAATTTTTCTAAAAGGGATGTAATTCCAAATTATAAAAAAATCTGACATTTGTCAATTTGGCTTTTTGGACTGTGACAGGGCTTATATTGGTAAAACCAAACATCGTTTGGAAACTAGAATAAGGAACATTGTAGAAAAATTAAATATAAACAAATTGATAAATCAGATGTGGTAGATCATTTTTGGTCATTTAATCATGAAATGAATCCAGAGGTTAAATTATTAAAACAATTAAATCGACCCATAGACTTAATGGTATGCGAAAAGATTTTTGTTTTGAAAAATAAGGATCATGTAATGAACTTTGAAATACTGCCACCTGATTCCATTTATAAATTTCTTTTTTCATAGGTTGGTAGTACATAGAAATTTAAGCAAATTGTGTTGTTACAATGGTGACCAGTATAAACAAGACTCACACTGAAAATACATTTGAGTTTAATGTGAAACTCCAATCTGTTGCACTTCAAGAACTTTCAGCAGATATTAAGATAAGTGAAGCTTATAGTCTCTAAGAATTGTTAAAACTAGATTTAGTGAAACATAATTTATAAATAACAAATGATATTCGTGAAGTTCCACTTTTGTTCATAAATATAAAAATATATCATGAAATGTTTTACATATCATTGGAACTTTATTCCATTTATGTTTTGTTATGGCAGTTGGCTGACCAATTAGAGCATGAGTAGGGAAGATTTTAAAACTTATAATAGTTTCTGTTAACTACTGTAAAGATCTTTTGCCAAATCATTATTTCATTGTTGTGCTCATGTATTTTAATAATTTAACTGTTAATAACTTAGTTGAAAACTATGTCAACATTTAAAAACATTATTATTTATTTATGCCAACAAACTTACTGTTGGTGTTTTTAAACACACAAGCCGTGTGTGGGCAAAGTTTAAGAGGTAGAACTGGAACTTAAAAATTCAATGCCACAACTGGGATTTGAACCACAGACCTTCCGCTTGCCGGGCGGACGCTCTACCACTGAGCTATTGTGACAAACTGCCAGAATGACATTAAATTCTCAAGCCAGTTCGTATTTCTCCTGGTAAACCACAAAGGCAGTATTACCAGGAGAAATACGAACTGGCTTGAGAATTTAATGTCATTCTGGCAGTTTGTCACAATAGCTCAGTGGTAGAGCGTCCGCCCGGCAAGCGGAAGGTCTGTGGTTCAAATCCCAGTTGTGGCATTGAATTTTTAAGTTCCAGTTCTACCTCTTAAATTTAAAAACATTTTGCTCCAACTTGTAATAATATTAATCATAGTACTAGTTTTGGAGAGGGTCCTCTCCATCATTCATCTGTTCGGTTGACTGATTCATGTCAGGTAACTGCCTCCCCTTTCCCTCGTTGCCTGGCCTGCTGCTCTTCCTATTGGTCAATCGTAAGATATTGTCTATGTAGGTATATCAAAATTAACTGTTACTGAGAAAATTACTCCCTCTTACCCCTTGCTTGCTTTATATTTATTTGGTAAAGTGCTAAGAAAAAATTACAACTGATTTGTCTATTGAAATTTGGCCCTAGCCATTCATTCAGTCGACAATTACTACAGTTTATGCAAGTTTAATAAGTAAAGTATCTGGGTGACCGAGCTTCACTCAGCGTTTTGTCCCCCCTTTTTGTGAAATCTTGTCTTTTGGGAGAAGATACTTATTCAGATAAACTAGAAAAGCAAAACGTTAACTAAATAAACATTTTGGTCACAATTGTTAAGTCATTTCCAAGATACAAGAGATATAGAGATACATATAGATATTTCATAAACACCATTGTTTCAGCCGTAAAATGTAATATGTTGTATTTCTATTTCAAACATATAGACAGGACGAGCTGTAATACATAAACAAATATAGCTAGGTCAACTTTTGTACTGTATTCTGATAGCTCTGGAAGAGGACTTAAAAACGCTAGCTCATTTGCTGAAATCGATTAAGAGAGAAATGATGGCCAAAATAAGGTTTAAACTAATTGTGACTGTTATGCATAGACTAAGATAGCTAAGTCAACTTTCTCTAGGTTTTCTGAAAGTTCTTGACAAGGCCTTTAATATTCTGGGTTGTTTGTTGAAATTGGCCCATTAACAGAGAAATTATGGCCAAAATAAGGTTTCGACTAATTGTGACTGTTACACGTAAAATCACGTTTTTTCATGAATGACACCTATGTAGATAAACTTAAGAAGCAAAATTCTAAAGTAAGAACAAATTAGAAACTAAAAACTTCACTTATCTTAGTAATGCTTATCTGAATAGAAAATTTGATCGAAATTGTTGGAGCTGTTTCCAAGATATGCAGAATATATATACAAGAACTGCTCATTTAAATATATAAGATATTATTTCCTACATTTAAATTGTCTCTTTCTCCTCATGCCCCATTTCCACTTATTTTTTACATTATATAAGTTAATGACCCACACTCTTGCTTCCCTCTCTAAATATTCTGTCCAAAACTGATCTTGGTATATGTTTAGCACTTATGACCTGCTTTGAAACAGTGATAAGTGAAAGGAGTGATGTAATTACCTGATGTCACTTGTAGAGCCTGGAAGCCACCAGCCCATGCATTTTAGTGCTACAAGGCCAAGGACAAAACTGTTGCACTAAAGTGAATCTAGCTCTCCAACCTCTCCACAAACTCTTTGGCCACTACTTATAAAGTTTATACCCACATAAAAGGTTTTCTTTTCAATGGTTTTTAAATTCTTTGTGCTTGCAGTTGTTTATTTGTTAGAAAGAACATTTAGAACTTGCAAATGTGGTAAAATTCATCTGCCACTTCATTTACAGCGACCATTTTTTTAACTTATAGCAAATGTTAAAATGTAGAAATGTGGTATTAACTTTACAAAGTTTAACATTGCGATTCAGTACAGTGAGATTCAAAATTGAATCATGTCAATATATACATTGGATTGCGTTACAGCTTAAAACACAAATAAAGTGGAACAATCAAGCAATTATTTACAATAAATACTCTTCAATAGTATAATAGGCTCTATCTGTCAGAAAATTATGCAAAGCTTTTTTAAATTTACAATAATTTTTTACAAGTTTAATTTCTTTTGGTAAAGCATTATAGAATTTTACCCCCATAAAACTAGGCATCCTCTCATAAAGACGAAGCCTGTGACCCTTAATGTAAAAATCATTCTTATTTCTTATATTGTAATTATGATTATCAGAATTAACTGACATTTGTGTTTTGAACCTTTTTAAGTACAGGATGGTTTTATATATGTAAAGACTGGGAAGTGTTAGGAGCTTTAACTGTCTGAAGGAGTGCCTACAAGATTCATTGCTTGCAAGATTAGCAAGGTACCTAACAGCCCTTTTTTGTAGTGAAAAAATTTTATTGAAATTTACTGCCCCATAATTCTATGGTGTAGGTAGTGTGTGCTTGAACGAGGGAAAAATACATTGTCCTGGCAGTGTTGTCAGGCACAAACTTTCTTAAATATCTAAGAACAATATCTTTTACTAATCTTGGATGCAAGTCTATCATCATGCGTATCATAGGTAAATATGCTGTCTAAGTTTAGACCTAGGAGTTTTGTAGCTTTTACGTTATTAACTATTGTATGGTTAATAGTGAGCTGAGTTAAAGTGTCCATGTCTTTGAAGCCAAAATTAACCATTTCACATTTAGTTGGGTTCACGAATAGAATTAGATCTCCATAATATTCTACTACTGATTTGACTGTGTCTTTAATGCTGGAGTTTAACTGAGATATACTTGTACTGTTGACAATTGTAGTATCATCCGCAAATTGTGTTATGCTAAAATTTTTAGAAATTATTTCATTTAAATCATGAATGTATACAATAAATAGTAAAGGTCCTAGTATTGAGCCTTGGGGTACTCCATATGTTATAGTACATATTGTTGAATTACATTCGTAGCCATATGAATTTATAACTACAAATTGTTTCCTATTTGTGGTGAAGGATTTTAATAGGCTATGAGCTAAGCCCCTGATGCCTAATGTATATAATTTACCCATTAATATTACTGAATCAACACAGTCAAATGCTTTAGAAAGGTCTAGCATAATACCTACGCTGTAGTGGCTAGAGTCAATATTAACAATTATGTTTTCAATAAGATCTGACAATGCTTCTTTTATATGACTTTGAGAATGAGCTGGATATAGCTTGAAACCCCTGGGTCAGTAAAATAGAAAAAGGATATCAACATACTAAGATAAGTGAAGTTTTTAGTTTCTAATTTGTTCTTATTTTAGAATCTTGTTGCTTCACTGTTAATAGCTTCAATTTTTACTTAATTCAATTTTTACTTAATCTGACAATGCTGTTACGGTAGATTTATTTTTCACAAAACTGTTTCACTGTTTAGGGATTACCTCAAATTTATACAAGTAATTTATTAGGCGGTTGTAAATTAATCTTTCAAAAATTTTTGAAATTGCTGGCAATATACATATTGGTCTATATTTATGTCTTTTTTGTTACCTTTTTTGTACAATGGAATAACTTTTGCTATTTTCAATTTGTCTGGGAATATGCCAGATTCTAAAGAAGCATTTATAATGTTCACGAGTGGCTTAACTATTTAACTGCTGCACTATTTTATCAATGCGATTGGTATACCGTCTATGCTGGTGCAGCTTTTGGGTTTAAGTAATTTAATGATATTCATAATTTCCTTGTTATCTGTAGGGTAGAGAAATATAGTGCTGCTTAAGGAAATTGAAGCTATTAACAGTGAAGCAACAACATTCTAAAGTAAGAACAAATTAGAAACTAAAAACTTCACTTATCTTAGTAATGACATTACTAAGATAAGTGAAGTTTTTAGTTTCTAATTTGTTCTTACTTTAGAATAGTGCTGCTTATTTTGGATTTACCTGGTGAATGGTTTTTACTTAAGTTTAGATTGCCCCGTTGGGCTTTTAAGTTGCTACCAATCGAAGCAAAGTGGTTGTTAAAAGTAGTTGAGATTTGAAGGGGATTACTTACAATGCTATTCCCAACAGTTATGTCAAATTTATTTCTAGCTGAAGATGGTAATTTTCTAAAACTATTAATCACCTGCCAACTGGCTTTGCTCAAGTTGGGGGCAAGTAAAATTCTTTTGCTAATAGTGTTTCGCTTAGCTTCCAAGACAGTTTGGTCATAGTGACATTTCAATTTCTTTAAAGCAATGTTACTATAGTTAGGACTATTGCTATTTTTTTGTACTGTTGCTAATTTAATCCAGGTACGCAGAAATTTTATTTCAGGAGTCATCCAGTAAATAGGTTTGTTCGCTGTGTCTGTTTTCCTTTGTGTAGTTAAGGGACAATTTGTCTGAATATGGAAATTTAAGATTTCGTGGAATATATCAAGCTTTAGGTTAGGATTCTGAGCACAGTAAACTCTGTCCCAGTTTTCAGTAGTTCGGGCATTCCTGAGAATTTCCAAGTTAGTGTCACTGAAGGAGTGACATTTTTTTACACTAATATTTCTAGAGACTTGCACTTTGGTGTCACAAAGTATATTGATACAGTGTGCTGTGTGATCAGACAGACATGATTGGATAACTTCTACATTGTACAGCATGTTAACTATGTTAGTAATGATATTATGAATAGCTGTTCTGGATATTTGTGTTAGACGTGTTGGTTCTTTAATTTTAACTTGCAAATTGTATTTATTTAACAGATACTGAAACTTCTCTTTATCATTGGAATTTTTTAAGAAGTCAATATTAAAATCTTCGACCATTACAATGTTACAGTCTGGCTTGGTTGCCGTACCTAATATGAGGGCTACCTTTTCCCAAAAATATATCCTTACTGCCTTTAGGAGGACGATATATGCCAATTATAATTATTTTTTATTTATCCAGCTGTACATTTACCCCACAGCATTCAATATGGCTTTCGACACAGTAGCTATGGAGATCCACATCCACAGTGAAGTCTGAAATAGCTGACATGGCATAGATGCAGGCACCCACCCCCCCCCCCCCCCCCCCCCAAGGAAAGAATAGATCTACAGAATGAGGCTTTGAATACCATATTTGGGAATAGATTACAAATAAGATGTTCGTTTTTTAACCCATGTTCAGTAATCACTATTGCATCGGGTGTATGCTCTGCAATAAAAATGTTAAATTGATCAATTTTATTAAGCAGACTTGGAGCATTCTGATGAATAATTTTCAAGTGCTTACGCCCAGACTTTGCCGACGAGGGGTTGCCTAGTTTTTTGGGTTGGATACACTGGAATTATAAGAGATTGATGAATCAGTTGAACATAGATCTACATCATTACTTGCTGAACTAGAAAAATCCAAAATGGCCCTTGATATACTCATGCACAACACTTTCTTCCCATGCTTGTTGAAATGCAAACCGTGCCTAGTATACAGTTCTCGACGTGCATTAAAGGTGTGAATATTTTCTGCACATATAGATTATGTTGTTGTTCACTTGAATTACTTGCCGGTTTACCCAAGAATGTGGACCTAAGTCATGACTCTGTGGAAGTTTCACTATGTCTACATTGGTATGCTTGAGTTCTTTTACAGCATTTTCAAGATTATACACAATGTAATTAGTTTCACCACTCCCTGCATCATTACTACCAGCCAGTATCACATAACCTGGGCACTTTCCACTAATGTTATCAATCACTTCCTTTATTTTTGCACCACAGGCCTGTACGTTGTTACTATCTGAGTCCCTATTCAATTACTGCGCTGTCGGCCAGTATAAGGACTCGACAACCTCTTCTCTTCTTGCTGGCCACTGGACTTATGCAGAAGTACTTTTGTTGACCAGGTCCTCATGATTTGCACTGTCTAAAACTGCAAATTTGTAGTAGCTACAGAAGGACACTGGTGGTTGTTGCTTATTTATAGCCTGCCGATTTTGTTTGGTTACAGTTGTGACCGGTTGTTCGTTAACTTTACTTTTGCTACCCGGTTTATGGGTTATTTCGCTTAGTTTTTCAATTTCCATTCTAGCTTCTTTCAATTCTTTCTTAATCACCTCAATTATCATTTGTAGTGACACCATTTTATCTCGATCCCCCTTAGCACACGTGCCTTCGGGCATGGGGTTATTTGACAATACTTGACTAAATGTTAGTTTCCCACAAAGTTCTTGTTGTTCATTCACTCCATTTTCTTCATTTCTCCAGTGTTTACTGCCTTTTGATGATTATTAGATACTGATACACAATTTGATATTAAAGTGAAATTGACCCGTGAAGGAGAAGTTTTGTTAATTTCGGTATTAATCCAGTTTCACAATAGCTTAATTTGAGAACATTAATTGTTTAAAGTTGGGTTTTAAAATATTTTCAGACTCATTATTTGATACATTCATGTATAAATAGTATGATTTCTTTTTGACATGAATCATTTTAATATAAGCCAAAAAGGTGAGTCAATTAATAATACTTCGGATATAAGTTGACATGGGGAAAATAGTCGGTCTGGGTGGCTCCGTTGGTTAGATGCTGGCCTGACCCCAAGTTCGCGGATACAAATCCGGCACAGACTGATGGTTTTTAAGTGTGCTTAAAAGTGACAGCTCCATGTCAGAAGATTTACTGGCATGTAAAAGAACTCCAGCGGGACGAACTTCTGGCACATCAGCGATGCTGATGTGGTCCTGGCAATTGAAAGCATCGTTAAACTACAAAATAAAAAACGAAAAAGGACACAGGAAATATTAGTGTTAATTTTCTCATCAATTCACTTGGATACATAATTCCTGCTACAGGGCCTTCACAGAAAATTCAAGATTCTTATTCCTCATTTCGTTATGTCAAATGTAATCATAAAGCGCTACTTTGGGGTGAGGATTGAATTCAGTACACAGTGTTCATTTTTATTTGTACCTACAGTGGCCACGTGTGACATCACTGCTGTCTGGCAAGCCTTTAATTGCAATGACTACATAGTGTTCTCAGGTCGAATGTTACAGGGTTGGTTGGTTAGTTTGGCTATTGGCCACATTTGGCACTCACAAAGCTTGTAATAGAGTGCACGACACTAGTTTCTTCTGATGGTTTGTTGCAAGACTTTCCGATAGTGAAATTGAGAAGTAAAGGACATGTGCGTACGTGTGTAGCTTGGTCATCAGTAAAAGTTTTTCAAAAATTTAGTATGGTAAAGTCTGGAGAAATTTCATTGAATATACATTACATAGAAAACTTAATGGATTAGATTTCCTTAGGTAAAACAGAATCATAAATGAAATAAATAAAACTTCAGCATTGTTTAGAAGGGGCCGTTTTTACTTTCTCTACTGGTAAGTAGAGGAAACATTGTATTCCAACCAAAAATTCAATGTCAAGATTTCACTGGAAATATATGTTTTGAGACCCCTGAATCAAAAAAAAAAAAAAAAAAAAAAAAAAAAAAAAAGCATTTTTTAGAAAAAGGTCCATGTGTGAGTGTGTTCTGTCAGTCTGTGGACAGCATAACTCAAAAATGAAAAGTCGGTTAAAAGCAAAGTTGTTACTTAAGTTTAATGCCTTTCAAGGATGTGACACAAAGATTTTGAAGAAAATAGCCCTACCCTAAACCAACCTTTACATGGAAAATTTTGTTTTTCTTGAAAATGACTAATTTTCTGGCTATAGCCCATGTAGCCCTGTTTACTCTGGATGTCTTTTGAATAACTCGTAAACCGTAAGAGATGGACAAAATGTTACTGTACAAAAAATGTAGATCTTGCTAAAACACATAATTTATGTCTGAATAAATTTTTTTGTAGAGTGAACCATTTTGCAGATAATCCTTGTTCTTTGTGTAAGTTTTGGAAGACTTAAAACTTTCATGAAATGGAACATTGTTGTTCATTTTTTTATATGTTAAACATGCAAAGAGAACGGAAATACAAATCTTTAAAAGATGTGACTATTGCTCAAAGTCTACAGTATTTCCATATTCCCCTTGCACCTACAAGAAAATAAGCAAAAAGATAATTTGTACAAATGTTTTGCTCAACTAACATGAAGAAGATATAGGAATAAGAGTTTGTAAGAATGGTTAGTACAAGAGTAGAGAAAGTCATGTGAATGCAACACATCAGATTTTTAATTAAGTTTTTCTTCCTGTCTGAGACATTTTTGAAAGTAAGGTTAGGCATCTCAAATATACAAAATACCAGGCTATATACCTGTGTGTCATTTATGCATGTAATGCCTTAAAGTACCATGAAATAATTGTAGTAACTGACAACATTTATCTTAGAATTCTACGAGGTGTCTCTTGGAATTCCTTGTACCTGTCCAGAAAATCATCAATGCAGCAGTTCCTATTGTATTGTTATCACCTTCATTCAGCAATCCATTTCAAAAATAGCATTCCAACATGTAGACAGGGTGGAGTATTGCCAGCTTCATATTGCCCTCTACTGCATTGTACTCAGATTTAAGGGGAGTGTTTAGGTATTTTGGTCAATTTTGATTTTCTGTTTAGTGCCACTTGTGATAGTAGGCCATGATCAACAGCAGGAAAAGAGAAGATTGCTCAGCTATATTTCACAATTTTTATGTGATTTACGTGCTTGCTGTGCACTAATTTTGGTGACCAAGACACTGTAAGTGTTACATTTATATAGTACCATCAGCCACACTTAGGATTTTTAGAATTATCGCATATATTCTTGTCAGAATATACATATCTCATTCTGGCTGAAACTGCTTGGTTACCTTTTGTTTATATAAAGAGGTTAGCTCAGTAAAATGACAGTTTTGCAGTTTTAGTTTAATGTTGTGTGTGGTACATGGCTAATGCTGTTGAAACTTTTAACCTCTTGAGCGACAGCCATTTAAAAGCTCCGCAGGCCGAGAACGGATACCCAATATCCAGCGCAGGGCATTTAAATTGTTAAATGCGCTAAAAGTGCTTCCTAAATACACAGCTGTATTTTGCGTAAATTTTAAGTTATTTTAATGAAACAAAAACTGGTATAAAACTCATTATATGCAGTATACATGTACATCATCAGCAATGTTGAGTTGCATTTACAAATCGTTGAAATGGCACTATTTGTTTCACTGTGGTAAAAAGTTAACTTTGCTTTGTAGAAGGCGCTTAATATAATTTCTCGGAAAGAAACAGTAGTGGACCCATTGTATGTGTGCGCTATGCGTCAGCAAATCACAGCACAATGTGAAATAGAACACTACTGTATGCGTGGTTTATGAGTCATCAGAATAAAGCAGGTTTGCAATTTTTCCTTACACGTGTTTCGTAACTTGGATATAGCTTACAGGCTCCGTTTGTTTCTTTCTTGAAATGCATACGTATACTTTCCTGCTTGTAGCTGAAGTGAGAAGCTATTGAGTGTTACATCTCAGAGCTAAAACATGGCATCAACAAGCAGTGTTGCACAAAGGTTAGCAAGTGGTGGAAGTGTAAGGGCTTCTGAAATTACACACGATAATGTGGAGGACTTCTTGCTGTGTGACAGCGATTTGGATATCGATGGCGAATTTTCCGAATTTGAGGGGTGTGTGGAGGATATAGGTATAAGTAGCAGTGAGGAAGAACGTGACCAACTTCCTTCAGGTGTTCGTGAAGAGTCAGCATTGTGGAGTGCTGAAAACAATTCTAATACAAACAGGCACATCTTCACGAGCACAGGGTCTGGTGTTCAATCCCAGGCTCAGCTGACTTCTGACAGCCAACCAATTGACATTTTTACAAAATTTTTTACTACCGACTTAGTGTCTCTCATTGTTTCAGAAACAAATGTATATGCGAGTAAGGTGAAGGAAGACCTGCTCTCTAAAGGTAAATTAGGGCCTAAGAGCAGAATTCAAAGGTGGACAGAAGTAACACTCAATGAGATTTACAGGCTAATTGGTCTAATTATACTTATGGGTGTTATTCATAAACCTGCATTATACATGTATTGGTCCACAGATGACATGCTAGCTACTCCTTTTTCTGGAAAATGCATGTCAAATAACAGGTTTATGTCAATTTTGCGGTTCCTTCATTTCACCTGCACAGAGAATGTAAATGACAAACTCCACAAAATTAGGCCTGTTTTCGATTATATTATTTAAAAATTTAAAGAAAATTATGTGCCTGGTGAAAAGGTCACTGTTGATGAAAGCCTAATGCTTCGGAAGGGCCGCTTAGTTTGGAAGCAATACATCAAAACAAAAAGGGCTAGATTTGGCATAAAGAGTTTTGATGTTTGTGAAAGTAAAACGGGATATCTTTACAATAGCTGCATTTACACTGGTCAAGGGACTGACAATACTGGAGACAAAGATTTGGGCTTATCTGGCTCCATAGTAATGCACCTAATGGAACCTGTGCTTGATCAGGGTAGGACTGTGTACTTAGATAATTGGTACAGCTCTCCTAAATTATTCATGGCCTTACACAAAAGAAAGACTAATGCAATTGGAACAGTACGTTCAAATCGTATTGGTTTGCCAAAAGATGTGAATACGAAGGCTCTAAGGAGAGGGGAAATGGAGGTGCGTCAGCTCCCACCTTTGACCTACCTTGCCTGGCAGGACAGGAGGGTAGTTACGGCATTATCCAATTGCAGCTCTAAGATTTTGATGATTGACACTGGAAAAACAGATGCCCATACCAAAATGTGCATTTTCAAGCCTGACGTTATCCAGGAATACAATATGCACATGGGCGGTGTCGATCTAGTAGATCAGGTATTGCAAGCATATCCCTCTTTACGAAAAACAGTGAAATGGTATAAAAAGGTATTTTTGCACCAGCTGGATATAACCATATACAATTGTTTGGTAATTTGGAGAGCTCTAAACCCACACAAGACAATGACCTACCTGGACTTTCGACTATCAATAGCTCGTAGCCTAATTGAACAATACCAGGTTGAGAGGCCTCTTCATACTGGGGGTAGAAAATCCAAAACCCCTGCACCCCTCAGACTTCAAGGAAAACATTATCCTAAAAGGATACCGTCAACAGCAAAGAAGTCCCGCCCATCTCGAAGGTGTTTCGTGTGCCGCAAGAAGGGAATCCGTAAGGAAACTGGGATGATCTGTGGCGAATGTAGAGATGTGCCCTTGTTTTTTTATCCCTGTTTTGAGGCATATCACTGCAGAAGGAACATATAAAGGTAAGCCAGTAAAGTATATAGAATTTAATTAAATGTTTCATAACGGGGGAAAATTAAAATAAGTTGAGTTAGATAGTGGATAAATAAGGGTTAAATGCACAAACGCACAGGACGTGTATACACGTCCATATCGCTCGTCCGTCATTTTAAATGGACGTGATTTCACGTCCATATCCCTGAAGAGGTTAAGAGACAAACCCAAATACAATGTCCACATTGTGGCCAGCTTTATAAAGGGCTTAAAATCCACATCAGTAAAGCCCATCCAGAGGAATACAGGGAGTCCCTGTTAAATAGCAAAAATCACTCTGATACATTAGCTGATGCTGTAAATGCCACTAAAACTTCAAAAAGCAGAGCACATGCAGATGATTCACAAATTAAATCACATAATAACAATGCAAAAACTTATGAAAATGAGCTTCATAATTGGCTTAACATATTTAAACAAGATATGTCTAATGAGGAGTTTCAGAGTAACGTTTATGGTTTCCTAGAATTTTTGCACTGTGCTATTGATCTCCTGCCTGGACCACAGAGTCCTGCATCTAAATACTACAAAGCCCTTAGAGATGGCAAGTTAAAAAATAACAATCGCCAATACAAAAACTCTAGTAATCCGCAAAGGTCTTCCAAACGGGACAGGGAAAGGAGAAAGGCAAAATACACATATGAACGTATACAGTTTGAGTACTTTTATCAAAGAAGGAAAGCTGTAAGAAAAATTCTACAACAAAATCAGCCCTACAAATTACCAATGGCAAAAGACGACATTGAGGATTTCTATAAGCAAGTATTTGAAACCCCTAACAACTATGTAAGGGACAGTTATGATTCTTTTACGTGCGATGATGTAAACAGTCCAACAGAATTTTCTCAAGAACTTGTTTTCTCAATTATAAAATCTATAGCTATAGATACAAGCCCTGGTCCAGACAGAGTGTTACTAAAGGCAATTAGGCACCCTGCTGCTGCTGACGTAATTACTCACATTGCTAACAGAATGCTGAAGACGGGTATAGTTCCTGACGCTCTCCAGACAGCAAGAACTGTATTAATACACAAAGGTGGGGACCTGGACAACTTAAAGAACTGGAGACCGATTACTATATGTTCTGTAATGAGGAGGGTAATTGCAAAATGCTTGGATAAAATAGTGCGAGAATACATTAACCTAAATCAATACCAACGAGGGTTCGTCATGATGCCTGGCACTTTCATTAACCTCAATATTATTGATGGAATCCTGCGAACAGCTAAAAGTAAGAAAACATCAGCATCTATTGTGTTTCTTGATGTTAGCAAAGCTTTTGATAGTATTGGACATGCTCACCTAATTGCTACCATTGAAAAGTCTGCTTTGCCTGAACAAATCAAGAAACTTCTAATTAACATGCTGACAGGAAATTCTACTCAAATACATACCAACGGTGGAAATACAGATAAAATCCACTTTAAACGAGGAGTGATGCAGGGAGATCCCATATCACCACTGCTCTTCAACTGGGGCATTAACCACATCCTGAACGAGTTGACGGTTAGAAACGTTTCAGGAAAATATGGCTTTCAGCTAACTCCTGACACCGAACCACTTACAGCCCTATGTTTTGCTGACGATCTTGTGATCATAGGAAAAGACGAGCAAGCAGCATCTGCCCTTGTGACTAGTGCTATCCACCACCTTCAAGAAATTGGACTGAACATCAACACAGTTAAATCCAATGCTATTATAATTAAAAACGGAAAGCTTCTACAGCAGGAACTGATTACCACTGCTGGATCAATTATGAGCATTGGGGCAGACGAAGAGATTAAATACCTTGGTGCAACATTTAGGGACACAATAGTATTTAATGAAACACAGGTTCTAGAAAAATTAAAATTAAATCTTGAAAAGCTTTCTTCAACTCACTTGCTCCAGCCTAGTCAAAAACTTACAGTTATAAATCAGTTTATTGGGCCCACTTTGATCTATCCTTTCCAGTCGGTTCCAATAGAGAAAATTCCAAAGGTATGGCTCCAGAAAGCAGATAAAATGATCAAAAGTGCTGTGAAGGAAATCCTACAACTACCAAATGACACCCCAAACAGTATGCTGTACACTAGCACAAAGTTTAAGGGATTATCAATAATACGTGCAACTTGGGAAGCTTATCTTCAACAATTAAATATTAACACCAAACTTGAAGATCTAGACGATGAACATGTAAACGTTGTTCGCAATTTTGCAGCCATAAGAACTCGATGCCTCACAGAGTTGCATATAGCAGAGGAGTCCTCCACAAACTCCGTTAAACAACTTAGGGAGAAACTAAGACACCAGGAGTTTGAAGCCTGGTGTGCATACCCTCAGAAAGGAAGAGGAGTGGCACTCTTTGGCGAAGTTCCTGCTGCCAACACTTGGATTTTAAAACATAATGGGTTATCCAGCTCAGAATGGCGTGACATGTTGAAGATGACAGCTATGGTGGTTCCAGTACATTCACTTCCGGGACGCTCCACGGGTACAAGCCACTGCAGACATTGCAGTGAGATAGAAACTTTACCGCATGTACTCGGGAATTGTCCTCAGGGAGAGTTGCTGCGAATAAAGCGTCACAACACCATAAGAACTCTGCTTGCCAATGCTTTGCGAAGCACAGGATTAGAAGTCCACGAAGAAGTACACTGTGTGGCTGACTGTGGCAGTAACCGTCGAATTGATGTCATTGCTATCGACAGGAAGAAAGGGACAGCTGAGATCTTAGATCCCACAGTGAGGTTTGAGACATCCTTAGACCAGCCAGCAGAAGTGGATCGTGAAAAGAAGAAAATATATGAGCCCACAATTCCATTCTTCAGTGCCTCATATAATATCAGCAACATCGTGGTCACAGGCCTATTCTTCGGAGCAAGGGGCACAATACCAAAATCATTTGTGCAATGGAGACAACAATATAAGCTCCCTAAACAGCTACAGGACGACATTGTCCTAACGACTATAAAATACTCTGTGGCAATATGCCGAAATCATTTGTATGGAAACCACAACATTTAAATTTGAAAGTACTAAGATATAAAATAATCATTTAACTGTGTCATATACTAACAAAAACTTTGTATTTTTGTTGTTGTTGTTGTTTTTTTTTTATTAACCTTTTTATGTATTCATTTCAAACACATGAAAGCTATTCTGTGTCACATGGCAAACCTTTATATAAGGTCAGATTTAATAATAAAAATAATAATAAACCTTGTGTAACAATAATTATCTCATCATTATTTTGTGTCAAAATGCCCTGGAAGGTCATTTAAATACCATTTAAATGTCGACTGCTGCCACATGAACCTGTACTGCCATGCCCCTCTCACTGAAATATACTCTCTGAAGATCATCTGATTCAAACTTTGAAATTCGTGGGACTTGGGAAAACTATTTGCTATTTTGAGTACCAAACACAGTATTTGTGGGTGCTGAGTCTCTGGCTATAGGTGTTTATGATACACTTTTAACTTTAATGAAGGAAATAGTGCTATAATCAGTGTGCCAACCAAGAAAGGATTGACAGTTCATGATGGGGGAGAGGCAACATTGCCACTTATCGCAACCACGTGAAGAGTGCGGTATGTTATGCGTACAAAGAACATTGCACCTGGAATGTTGAATGCATATTATTTATATTTGTATGTGAAGACAACAATAAAATACTGAGTCTACATTCAAAGAATAGAACATGGAAGTATGTATCACACTATTGATTTGCGTTAACAAAAGAGATGAACCTGTGAGATGTTGATGCTTACTCTATTGGGAAAATGCCACTGATATCCCTATTGCTCTTACCAATTCCTACGTCACACAAGGTCATATCAAATACATTAGAGATTGGAATAAGAGGCCGCCCCGTTCAATTTCTTCTCTTCAAAATATTCTCTTACAGAGCATGTTATTTCCTGCGTTGCTTCAGTTGGGATACATTTACCCAAAACAGTTATATTCGATTCAAGAATAGCCTCAATTTTTTGTTTGGCATCACCATCTTTGTCACTATTTTTCGACATTGTTAAATACTCATTAAAAACGTTAGCATAATTGCAAAATCTCGCAACACATGCACAAAACACTCAGACACATGTAAACACAAGACAAATAACCAAATAGAATGATGCAAACAAACTTCTCTGCACACAGGCAATCTCTAACTGATGCAAGCATTGCAAGCTCAGACTACAGGAAGGCATTATTTGTTTATATGCAGCAATAGCAGAACATAACACAAGCTGTTTAGGTTACTCTCAGCCACATGTTAATAATGTGTTGCATACAAGCAACAGAGTCCTTGCGTGTATAATTTCTGTGGAAATGCCTTAGCTCTAATTGGTCCTTTTTGTTGCTTTGACAACCGTTATGATGCATCCATCCCCTCCTGTTCATTTATACCTTTCTACCGCATATTTAACATCTGTCAATCCCCTTCTTAATTGGCACTGAGTATAGACTTAAGGTTTTGAAGAAGTTGGGTATAGACCCAGATGTGAAAATGAATGCGTGATGTGAACTAGACAACTTTCATATGAAAAAGGCAGATCTTGACATTAAGATCAGTAGTAAAGAGATCATAAGAGGCATTAAAAAGACTACAGAGGATGAGGATAATCTTGATGACCCAAAATATGGACTTAGAGCACATTAAGGGTATGTTAAACTTTAAACACAGTTTTCTCAAGGCAACATTTTTCAACGCAAATGTTCCTTTTTCTCTTAAACTACTGCAGGTAGCCACATGAAATTTTGAACATGAATTTAAATGGTTAAGCTACACAAATGTTGGATTTTTCTATCTTCTATCTTTAGAAACCTCTGATCTAAAAGAAACAATGTGAGAAGAAAGTTGCTTAAAGTGGCACATTGGAATTTTTTTTTCAAAAGTATGGTTTTCACAATGAAACATCCATCATGAAGAAACAATACCTTGGTCTATTCGTGTGGAAAATTTTATTGTTCTAGCTGAAATACTTTCAGAGAGAAAGGAACATGAAATTTGCAAATTTAACATGGTGGAGATAGGGAAATCAGATAGCTACATACTCCCCTTAAAGACCTGTTTTGGTATCATCTGAACAGGTTCAAAGGACACTCTAATTGTTAATTAGACACTCTAGTTGTGTTAATTCCACAAGCATCAGCTGCCGATGCTGATAGCAGTAGAACAATTTTACATTGTGAGATGGCACAAAGTGGAACCATAGACTCGCTTCAATGGGTGATGTATTGGGAAATTGGAAAGCGAAGACACAAATAAAAGTGAACACTGTGTACAGTAAAGAAAGTGAAAATAGTTTGCCCAGCTTATGCTGCAACCCTTGCATACTGAACTAAATCTCCAGAAATCATGGATAAATGAGGCACTCAGACCCTCACTTTCTAATACTGCTTTCTTTGGATTCAGGAAGTCTCAGAATATATATTTCTGGGGAATCTCACCACCAAATTTTTGGATGGAGTAACTGAGTGAGATGGCTCCACAGTAACATGTAAGGCTCACATTCGGGAGATCGTTGGTTTGGTTCCTGTGGTCGGCCTTCCTGACACATGGGGTTTTTTAATGTGTTTTTCCTGGCTCAAAGGGCAAGCAACGGGAAGGATGAATACATCCCTTGAGTTTCCTGTCCCTCCGTTTTCATTTCACCTTCATTTCCATTCAGTCTTTCAGGGTCGGAGGTGTTGGCTCTGAGGCTAGTTTGGCACTTGTGCCGGTACTGCTGTTCTCGATGGATGGGTGGCATTGTAGTTGCCTGGCTGATGGCTGCTTGCAAACCCTGGTGTTGAGATGAATCACCAGCACTCGTTAGGGACCCTCACAACTCATTCTGTCTCTTCTTCCTGGGGTTTGTTGTACAATAGTGTGAATAAGCTCAGTGTGGAATGCCCCCTGTAAATACTCTACTGTACTCCACTTGATTCTAAGTATGTAGTAGATAAAATAAAACTTGAGTTGAACATCTTATGCTTGCTTTCTTTCTCAGGCTGACCACTTTCCAAATAACTTTTGTATCCCTCAAATATTGTTCAACATTTGCTAGGCTTGTTTTTAAATTGTTTAACTTAAACAGCACAAAATAAAATATAGAAACCAAGATGGCAATCATCAGCATGCATTTTTATCTCCTCCAAGCCAGTACTCGTGTCTTGTATCCTGCAAGATTAATGGCAAAATTTAGTTGTAGTTATTTGCTACCTTTTTTGCATCTACCTGGATTCTGATTTACCAAAGATATAGATGTACCATTAGAGTTAACAGTTTGGTAAAAGATCTTGATTACAGAGAGCCAGATTCTGTTATGAATTTTGAAATTACACTTTTCATTGACAACTGGTCACCTGACAGCTGTACCCATAACAACTTAATATACATAAAATAAAGAGCTAATGATGTCAAAAAATGTCATGAAATATCTTTAGATTTTGGAAAGATAAGTAAGAAAGATAAGAAGTGGAGTTTAAGCAGAAAATAGTGATTGATCATTGCAAAAATATGTAATAGTTTTGTATTAAAACAGGAACGAGAATTTGAACCTATTCCTTAATTTGCATACATTTAAAACTTCTTTTTTTCATCTTGAAATGTTATGAATGAATGAAAACAGTAACACAACTACTGAATGAATATGCTTTATTTTCATTCCACATCTGTAAATTGATTCATGCATGCCAGTTTGGAGCAGGGCGATCTGCAGCCTTGGCAGATATGAAGGTAATGCTCAATGATATTTACTTTCATATTCAGTAAGAAACAATATAATTAATAGAGAAGTGATTAAACTAAATTACGATCTTAGTTATTTAAATATTTGTTTCAAGCAAATACATAATTCATGAGCGAATAGGCAGTATTCCAGGCACAGCATAAAATTAATTATTTAACCTAGATAAAAAATATAAAATTATTTTTTTTTAAATTTTACATGAAATGTATAGGAGCTACTTTTCTGTATAACAGATTTAAAATGTGATCTATAGATCAGGGGATCTATATGAGTATTTTCTTATAGGGAATATATGCTTTTAAATACCTTATTGAGCCATAGGGTATTAAAATTATTAAATAGCCAAGTTAGATTAGTTGGGATATAGATGAAAAATCTTTAGCTATGCTTCCCTTTTCTGTAGCCAGATTATCAATAACTAAGAATGGAAACTAGTACAACAGTGACAAAGCTAAACTGCGACACTTTTGATGCAATATGTGTCTTTGATGAATCTGCTACCGGCTGCTGCAGTGGTGAACCATTGGATCTTTCTCTCAGGATATGTGTGGGTGGGTGTGAGTATAAACATCATCAGTTAAGTTGGTTGATAAATTTAATGGAGACTAATAAATGAGCTATTTGAAGTGAGTTGCTGACTATTTGAGGATGTTGAATTAAACTGTTTCTGAATATTAGTACAGTCTGATTTTTAAAAGAAGGCACACGACAGCTGTCAGCTTCTCCATGTGGAGAGCTGCCATGCTGTCAAGAAGTAGGTAGCAAGTTACGCATATCCCCTCTCTTCAACCCTCAGTATCGGAACATATAAACAAACGTTTGGGTTTATCTCACGGCAGCAAAAACATGCAGATATACATCTATATTAGCCTGCTATTAAAACAAAGGTAATTTGTTCTCAATGCCAAAAAAGTAATGTGTTCTGAATATGAAATCACTATGCCTTTGTGTGTCCACAGTTGTGATTCTGAGTGCCTAATCTACAGTTGAATCTCAATTATAATAGCACATTTTGTGGTACTTTCAAGTATACCGTCAGTCCAGCCCTTAGACACGTTTACTCAAGTTTCATCCAACCACACAAGTTCTTGTTTTGCGTCTCTTTTAAAAACAAAGTCCTTAGCGCTACAATATCTGATCGTTCTAATATAATTTTTTTATTACTAAACTTAAGTCCCAGATTATGGAAGATTTTGTTCAAAGAGCTAACACTTCCCCCAAAACGCTCTGCTTCTCTAAAAGAAGAGAGAAGCTTACGTGTGGTAAGATGCTCCTTTCGTGTATAATAGCTATAAATGTGCCTTCTTGTGGCACCTGACTGAAAACTGTCTGGTTGCCTATAGTAGCTATAAAGCAAGAATGAACATGGGCCTAGCCAATACATTGATGTTACTCTCTCGGCATTGCTAGTTACCCAGCAAATGGGCGACAAGGACGGAAGATTTGACTGTATTTGTCGCACCGAAACCACCATGCGCGTAGAATTGGCCATGCTGAGAGAGCAACATCACTTTATTGACTAGGCTCATATTCATTCCTGTTTTGTAGCTACCGTAACTGGAGATGCTCTTGGTCTCTCTTTCCCTGAAGTTGCAATTTGTGTTGTACTTAGCTATGCTGCCTCTCTCTAGAGATTTTAGAAACAGTCACCTCGCTTGTTTTAAGAGCATGTACAGTTTGTTTCCTCATTTGGTTGAAAGGAATAAAGGTTCATTGTGAAGGAGCATATTCTTCTCTTCCTGTTCGAAGAATTCTGTAAGGGATCAGACAAATTGTCTAGCTTGACTGTGCAGAGTAACACCCTGACTGGAAGTTAATGGTTGCCTTGGGCAATGAATCTTAGGTGTAAATGTACCTCCACTAACTCATTTTCATAACTGTATTACTTTAATATGAATTTTAACAAAATAGGCTAACAACATACAAAGCAGCTGAATGCCCTAGCAAGGTGAATTTCTCGTAAACAACTAGTGATAACTGACCTGATTACAGGAATCATCAGTGTATCTGGCAACCAGGGGCATAGCATCAATGGATGTGGGTGATGTGTTGCATACTCTGCCACTTTTCCTGTTATCTATATACTAATCCAATTGGCATAATGCCTACTGAGGTGTATGTTTCGAACAACAATCTGCTATGATAATTAAGGAAATTGAAGCTATTAACAGTGAAGCAACAAGATTCTAAAGTAAGAACAAATTAGTTTCTAGTTTGTTCTTACTTTAGAATCTGCTATGAATTTAGTTTAGTTTAGATAGTTTAGTTTATTGAGTACTAAGTATACATTACAAATACAAAATCTTACAAAAACCTTTTAGAGTTGCATTCTCCCATGCCCCATTATAATTAACCTGGGTTGTGTATATAATGGAGCAATTTAAAACTTGGTATCTATATTTTTGTTTCCCTTTATACCTTATACTATATTTCCTAATTATTCTCATTAATTTTCCCTATTTTCCGAAGCCATTTTTGTCTTATTTTGCCAATAAATTTTCCCAGTTTTATTATGTTTTCTTCTGATCTTAAATTCAAAATTCTTTTCCCTCTTATTTCATTTGGCATGTTTTCCCACTTATACAAATGGAATTCATCTCTCCAATATTTTGTTTTTTGACAATCAAATATATAATGCCAAGTACTATCTTCTTTTTCACACATTGGACATCTCCCTTTAGTGTATCCATTATTTATACCCCTTAAGTATATTACTCCTGTTCTAAACCATGCTATCCCTTCTCTTTCTACTTTATCACAAATGTCAAAAATCTTTTGTACAGAATTTCACATTTTCAGCAAGCAGTTATTCTCTCAGATTCCAGGGCAGCAATTATAGTAATTACTTCCAAGTTGTCACCAAAAAACCAAACAATTATAGAATGTTGGAAAATCCTTACCCATCTAACAGCACTTCAAAAACATCTAGTCTTCCAATGGATACCAGCTCACTGTGGACTGAGTGGTAATGAGAAAGCTGATTTTCTTGCAAAAAAGGGTACCAGCGGTGTACAAAAATCTATAGTTAATCTACCATTTTATGCAGCTAAAAGATTAGTCAACTCTGAATTCAAAAAAATTATTGCAAAGTATTACTATGAAAAATCAAAGAATAAAAGTTGGGAACTACCAAACATTTAAACAGTAATTCCTGAGTATCCTCGAAAAACGGCAGTTGCAACCTTCAGGTTGATTACAGGACATGATTGTCTGGCAAAACATTTAAACAGAATTGGGATATAGTCTTCATCACTCTGTCCTCTATGTGATCTGCAAGAGGAAATGGGTCGAGACCACCTTCAAATATGCCCGGCCACTTATAGTGCCCCATCCATCAGTGAAAAATATTGGAGAGCAAGAGGATTAATGACTTCATTGTCAGAAATCCAGCATTAGCAAGCAACAACTTTCATATTTGGTATTTTGTTAATACATGATCTAATAACACTCAAAGCCATTTTTCCTTCTGCCAGTGCTTTCCTTTTTTGGTTATTCCATTCCCCATTACTAGATAATCTTACTCCTAGGTAATCGATGTTTTTAATCACCTCAATTTCTGAATCTTCCCACCACCATTTTTCTTCTCTTTTCAGTTTGAAACCTTTTTTTACCACCATTATCTTAGATTTAGTTTTATCTTTAGACCCCATTCTTTACAAAACGTGCCTATTGCTTCCAGGGCTGTTTTAAACCTATGCTTGTTATGGAACCTGTTACCAAATCATCCGCAAAGAGCAGACCTGGTATCTCTCTGTTATTTAGAATTGGTAAATGTATAACATTTTTACCTATTACTTCTAGAATATCATCAATAAATAAATTAAAAAGCACTGGGCTTAATTTGCAACCTTGTCTAAGTCCTACATTGTTTGGTATTGTCTCTGTTATCATTCCTCTGTCATATTTTATATTAAATTCGTTTTCTTTGTAAATATTTTTGTTATGAATTAGTAATGATAGTGTATGACACCAAGCATTGAAACAGTGGCTTGCCTCATGCCAGTCACGTCAAACAATGTGTGCATCACACAGTGGATGCAATGCAGAAAAATGCATCTCGCTCGTTAATGTTAATGAAGTTTAAAGCTAAGTTTTTCGGTATTTTGTTTGGCAGTGACGGTTAATTTCATATTAACTTCATCTGTACGTATCAAAGTACAACAAGCAGCATTTTGAACAGTAATGTGTGTGTGAACGCGTCAGAGAAAAATACGCCAGGAAACCAAAGGCAGGGTATGCACCTTGGTCATGTGCTTCCGCAGGGTTCACTACGAGGAAAACATGTTATAGAGAGAGCGCTGCATTTCCTAGAAACCTACTGCTCCAAATAGGGAATCAGAGTGCTTTTAATCAACTGACTGAGAATGCAGAAAAAATAGTGGGAGTGATTGTTCTGTAACTTCAATGTTTACCATTGGTGAATTAGAAAAACTATAAAAATTGTGAAAACATTTTTTCAAAGTTAATAATTGTTATTTAATAAACCAAAGTATTATAAAATTTTCTGTTCCCAACATTCTTTTAATAGTACTTTTCTATAACAGAATAATATTTAAAATTATCAAAATTTTGAAATCTTAATTGTGTGGAGCATTTTAGGTACACTGCCATAGCAATAGCTAGAAAAGGTAACAAATTTAAAGGTGTTGAAGATATTACCATGAAAATTTGAATTTACATTACTACTTACATGTATTACATCTGATATGAGTTTGAACAAAATCTGCTAATAATTGTAGAATTTAGAAATTTCACCTATGTGTATCCTTAACACAAGTTCAAAGTGCATACACCATGCTACACCACTGTTGGCAACCTTTGTTCACATTTCCATAGCAACAGCTTTCCCGTTACCCTTTACCCCCCTCGCTTGACATCTGTCATGCATCTTTTTTTAAAAATCAGACTGTAGAAATTGTAACTATGTATTGAAATATCTTGTAACTTCTGATTTAGGAATAACTTTACGGTTTAAAATAACTATTTCTGAAAAGTGTAAGTTGCCTTGAGTTGCTAAAATGTTCTATGGAAAGTTCCTTTGTGGCTACTGCTAAGTGTGTATAACCCGAGCGCAGTCTTTAGACGCGACGGATTACTGATAATTGATCACAATAAAACATCTTCAGTAAGTCTGTAAGACATAAAAGGAATGAAAGAATAGACACAAATTTTAAAAATACAAGCTCTTTTATCAACATAAGTCCTGCCTACTTCATGGCTACCCCACCAAAGATCCTATATTATATATTGCCAGAGTATAAGCTTTTTATTCAGATCTGAAACACAATTTTTACTCTAACTTGCTAAATTCTAACAAGAGTACTAAGCAAGTAACTAGAGAATGCAGTTGTGTGTTGTAAATGCTCCCAAAAGTGAGTGGGAGAAAGACTCAAAGAACATGGCAGGCAAAGATTCAACAAACAAAGTGATAGCAGAGGTAGGGGGAAATAAAAAAGAAATATTAGCAGTTGAAGAGCTGAAAGTGGGTAATAAAGGAAGAGAAGTAGAATACAAAGAAAAGGAAGTACTCAAGAATATAAAACTGATAAAGGAAGAATTACAAAACATCAAAGGAAGAATGGAGAAATGGAAAGAGGGAAGTAGTATATATAGTGCAGTGATTATACAAATAGAAGAAAGGACTGGAATCCATCTAAGACGAGAGATAAAGGAATTTCTGGGGAAGAGGCTACAGTAATCATAAACAATGAAATATGCGAGGTATTCAAATTTGGAGGTAGAAATAGAAGAAGAAATATTTCAACAATATAAACAGATAACTTAAAATATACTGAAACAGACCAAAAAATAAAGATATCTATATTGATAAAGACATCATATGAGCAAATGCAACTAATGAAGAAATTAATAAATCAGAGAAGACAGCCTATATTCAGGGTTTGAAACTATGAGCAGATGGACAAGTTGTAGAGAAGGATGAACTAACAGACACTAGTGGAAACTTGAGGAGCAACAAGACAGGAACCAGGGAAAATTAATGAGTCAGCTGAATCACACAGTGAGGGAATGCTGAGAGGAGAAAGGAATGACCCTAGTTCAACGGTAGTGGCTAGAGGGACAGAAGAGGGCAAGGCAGTGCAATGCAGTGCAGTATGTCAGATTGAAGAAGCTGATGAGAAGAGGGAGGAGAAGAACATGAACTATGTTACAGTGAGTGGCCTTGACAGGGAGGTCAGTAGTACAAATAACACAAACAGCAAAGGGGCAATTTCAAAGTAAGTGAAATCAAACTGGCAAAAAAAAACTTACATCATATTAAGAAGCTGAATGAGTAGAGGACTAGATGGTTATTGCGTATGTGGGTATAGTTAGAAGGAAGAAAAGTGAACAACAAATTAAAGTGCATATATGAAAAGATAAGGTTACAGGCAAGTAGGCACCAGACAACAAAAATATATTAATCTATAGGATACCAAAGAAACAAGAAGAAATTGTCACCCTGTGCTATATAAGCAGGGAGAGTAAGTGGTTTAGTTAACTGTAGTTAGGGATAGAAGTGAGGGTAGAATTAGTTTATAGCTAAAGCCAAGTAGGAATTATAAAAGTGAAGGGTGAGTGAGCAATGAAAGCGGAAGTGATTAACAAAGGGATAAGAAGGAAGTGAATCATTTTGGGGTAGGAAATATTAGCAAATGTTTAGGAAACAGGAAAGAAAACAGACGAGACAGAAAGAATAAGCTTAGAATGAACTGGGTACTTTAAAAGTATAAAAGGATTTAAAATAAATGGAAAGCATAAAGTGAAAAAGTGAGAAAAGTGGTTTGAAAGATAAAAGTAGAAAGAAAAGACCAATTGAAGAAAGTAAACAATAATAAACAAAATAAACAACAGCACATGTCAAAATGTAAATATATGGAAGGAATATTAGAGAGTTGTTCAGTGACAGAAGGGCAGGGTCTCTAGTTCAATGGCAGCCCAAGATGTAATGATTTAGTATCCAATAAAATTTTAAAAATTCATTCATACAGCTGCTTCTCCTCTTTAATTTTCAGAAATGGCTTAAGGGTGCTTTGCAATTGTATGATTTTTGAACGCATTAAGTTTCACATATTGGAACCCTGAAGTAATGGATTTTTCTCTGACTCAATTCACTGAAATGCCTAATTGCCTTAGCTACTCTGACTTATACTAATTGCTT
Organism: Tenodera sinensis; assembly: GCA_030765045.1. NCBI lineage: Eukaryota > Metazoa > Arthropoda > Insecta > Mantodea > Mantidae > Tenodera > Tenodera sinensis. Next base: position 316,117,008 of record CM060962.1, read on the forward strand.
TTCTTAAACATGTAACTTTCCTTGCTAATAATTTCTTATTCCTTCACAAAATTGTAACTTGTACTTCTTACATTATACATTGATTTTAGCACATTGAAATTATTTTTAGTAATTATACAGTGTGGAAGGGAAGTCATTACATTCCTTCTAATATGTGCTTCATAGAAGCATTACAAACAAAAAAGTGGAATACAATTTTGTTCTTTGATCAGACGATTTCGAAAAAATAAATAGTTTTTTATCCAAATTGGATGCTTAATTTCACAACAATGTACAAAGGTAACAGTTTGTTACTTGTAAGATATGTAGAGTAACTTATTTCTGACATAGCTTTGGTAGTTATTATGGGACATCACACAGGGTTTCAAATGATTAATCACTTAAACGACTTGAAGGAATACTCTGAGCTGCTCTTTCAGACATGCAGTAAGTCAACAACATTGTGTCGAGGTTGGTCAGGGAATTGAGCTGGTTTGTGGATTTAAACAGCTCGGGCACATTTGCTTTTGTGTAATGTTTTGGGAGCTAATGCTTGTGATTGGCCTACAGTTGCACAGTAAACACAGGACAAGGCAGGGTATGAGTTTGTTTTTTAAGGTGCACCGTTATGCTGTTTGTTTATGTACTGAGCTAGGGAAAGTGACACTCACACAATCTGCAGTGTTGCCAGCTTGTTTTCGACAAAACTAAAATATCTCTGTAGGAAATGGCCAGAGATAAAAACGTAAGATACAAAATGTGTTCCAAATACAGAGATCTATCACTGGTTTAAATTAATGTAATGACTTCCTTTCCACCCGGCATATCTATCTCTCTATCATCTCTGTAGGATTATCACACTTACCAATCAATTCTGGTATCAATGTGTATTATAATGTGAGTGTTTAAAATTAGGGCAACCTTTACTGGGAAGGGAAAAGAAAGCTTCGTCATTAATGTTAACGTTCACGTTCCTAGGCATGACATTAAATGCATATTATGCATATTAGACTCATTGCTATAGAAATTAATCAAGACAGCCCGTCATGTAAAAGGCACAAAAGCTCTCTAGTCAAAGCTAGGAAAATGAAACTGGAAGAAGTTCGGCAAATGTGTTTTCTGACTATAGACCCTGACTCCTTCAGATCCATTGACCATTGGTTCTTCTTTGCTATTGATATGGTCATCAACATGCATTCTTGTTCTCTAGAGATTGCTGTTTTGTTTCCTGCTCTCACTTCCACCGTAGTTTCCATTCTCAAGTTATTGTGCTTTGATACATGTCACTGTACCAATAGCTATTATCTTGAACCTCAAAGGTTACTTATATAATGTGAATTTGATATGCTTTTCACTTTTAACTGCGCAGATGCAGGATCTTAAGTCCTTTACTTATAGGCTTAGAATGGCTAGAATATGACGTAAGGTAATGACAGGTTTTTATAATAATTGTGTGGTTTGATTTAGACCCTTTACGCATTACATTTTCTCTTTTATATTCTTTTCTCACTTTTCAAAACACAAAAATATTATTAGTGTTCATTAATAATTTAACAGCATTTTATAACAAGAAATATACATGTATAATTTAAAACGTTGCTGGCAATAACAAACTGGCATAAAGCTTTAAATTTTCTTTTAAGAGAGGTTTCTTTTGGAAAAGTTTACATGTACAGAAAAGAATGATGTGTGCAGTCACACTATTTAATTCCTTCTCTTTTAACAAGTTTCCTCCCATCCAGGAAACACAATTCGAATTTTAACTTTCGTATAAGTATTGAGAGTATATTTTATGAGCAGTTCTAAATCAGTTTACCGTAGACTACGTGATTACCTTCTATATACTGTAACAAATGAGAAAACACTAGTTACCACTAATCACAGTTTATTGACCTTCAAGTTAGTTAGCATAGTGCTAACGTTACACTTCAATCACTTTCGTACAAACTCAGAGCAGCAGAACTTAACTGTCGAATCGAATCACAATGTAGCACTGTCAGTTTACATCTCGCACTGAACTACACTTGGCATGATTCACAGTCGCTGTCCACAAAACGCTTCATAAATGTTTTTTTCCCTTACTTGGCACTCAGCAGCTCCTTATATAGCCCCTTGCACAATGGGGAAGACCTGGAAGTGGAATGCTCGAGAGTGAAAGTAAAGGAACAGTGTGGACTGCAGAACAGCACACAATAGCTGTTGTTTCCGTACAGCCTATTGTGCTCATTTTGGAGTTTCATTTTCCCATGCCCCATTATATTTAACCTGGGTTGTGTATATAATGGAGCATTTTAAAACTTAGGATCTAGATTTTTGTTTCCCTTTATACCTTATACTATTTTTCTTAATTATTCTCAATCTTCCCTGTTTTCCAAAGCCATTTTTGTCTTACCCTGCCAATAAATTTTTCCAATTTTAGATACGCATATATCTCATCTAATGTGATGACAAATTTTCATTTTTCTCCTGCCAGGTGCTTTTCATAGAGCTGCTTTTGTTGGTGCAGTGTTCTGAGATGTGACATGGCAACAACTAATGAACTCGACATTTGTTACATTTCTCCATATTTAAATCTTTGTTTACAATGGTGTTAACAGTTTTGAGGGATATTCCCAGTTTGTTTGCAATGAACCAAGTCTTGAAGCTTTCCTGGCAGCGATATGAAAATAACTCTTGTCGGGCTATCAGCCAGGTGAATTCCATTCCATGTGAATACGGCAGGGCCTACATCGGGCAGACAGGAAGAGCTATGGAACAACACTGCAAAGAGCATGAAAGTTCTATCCGTCTCATGCACCCTGGAAAATCCGGCCTTGCAGAATATGTACATTGAAGAAGGACATAGACCAACCTAAAAGAAAATACCATCATCTGCAGGTCTACAAACTACTGCAACTGCTCAATTAAGGAAGCTATACCCATCAAGAATGAACCCAACAATATCAACAGGGACAACGGTTTACAGTTAAATAACATCTGGAGTACAGTACTCAAGAAACATTTAGGGAACTATACCAGATGGCCAAAAACCAGCACTGGTTTTGTTGCCGGCATACCTCTCGCAACAGACCAATCACAGAGCTTCTGCCCAGCAGACATGCCCCGCACACCAGACATAGATCAATCTTGCAGCAGCCTCTGGCCTGCCCCTTCCACCGGATTGACTATAAGAATAAACTGAACTGCAGTCTCACATGACTGATAGCCCGAGAAGAGTTATTTTGTTTGCAATGGTTCCTTGTGTGGCTGGATTACTGACAGAGATGAGGACCTTGATCTTCCTTATCACCACTGAGAGCATGTAGTAGCATGTCGTGGGTTTGCCATTTTATTCAACACTGAGCCTTGACAAAACAAAATTTTTCTTTTTGCATGCTTTAATAATAGTAGAATATTGAAGAGACTTAGCAGTAAATATAACTGCTTTTTAGAGAGCACCATATTTTTATGTTTTGGCGGTCACATCGCTCTCTCACAACCCCCAGAATGTCTGGAGGACCACACCTGTCGTTGGCTTACGGGTCTCACCGACCTGACTGGGAGAGTTATCAAAATAAATTCACTGACCATATCCTCTGATTACCAATCAGAGGACGTATTACATGTCATGACAGGTCAGCATGTTTGGGGTTAAGGTTTTACAGAGAAATTAGAGAAATGGAGAGGTTGGAAAAATAAAGACTCCCTAGCCCTCAGGAACCCTAATAGCATCAGGGTCGGAAGAGAACAAGAGATGACCAAGGTAAGGTCAGATAGAAAAGTTACAGTGAGGAGCAAAACACCAGTAAGTGGAAGTAATGTTCTGCTCAGCTTTGGTACCTTGTGGTTGCCATTCACATATCCCCTAGACGGAGACTCCTTCAAGAGAAAGGAAGATAATTTATCAGTTTTTATTGATTTCCAAGGTGCATATGATTCTATATGCAGAACAAAATTACTAAAGAAAGTAAAAAAAATAGGGATACAAGGTCCAATGTTTTCATGGCTATGTCATTTCCTAACACAATGCTTTATTGCAACCAGATATGGAAGAAATATATCTAAATACAAACAAGTACACCATGGCTTACCACAAGGCGCAGTGCTCAGCACAACACTTTTTAATAGATTTATTAACGATCTGCCACAACAAACACAAGAATCAGGTGCGAAGTGTGCACTATTTGCTGATGGCTTAGTAATGTGGACTTCAAAACCAAAAATCAAAAGTACAGAACTAGAAAAAACCATGCAACAATCCTTAACCAACTTACAAAGGTGGACTAAAGAAAATTTAATGACTGTTAATACAACAAAATCAAACTACCAAATCTTTTCACTAAGAAAAAAAACCACTAAAAATAAAACTAAATTTTGAGGGTCAACAATTACCAGAAACAAATGCCAAAGATAAAAAATGGATTACACTACTTTCCAATCCAGATATAAACCCCCAGAGACCAAGGAAAACAGCTGTTGCAGCCTTCCGACTATTGACAAATCATGACTGCTTGGCAAGTCATCTCTACCGAATAGGTATCTCAGCCTCACCAATATGTGTCCTGTGTAACGATCCAGCAGAAATGAATGAAGAACACTTGAAGACCTGTGAAGCATTAAGATCAGAAGAAACTATAGTTCAAAAGTATTGGAAAGCACGAATGCTAATGGCTTCATTGCCAGATGCAAGGCACTAGAAAACAACAACAACAACAACAACAATTACCAGAAACAAAGGAAGCAAAGTATATAGGAGTTACATTTGATATCAAACTTACATGGACCAAACAAATAGAAGATGTAATACAAAGAGCAGAGAGGCGCCTTTCACTGTTAAAACGTCTAATAGGAATTAAGTGGGGATGTTCCAGAGCAACTCTTAACACAACATACAATGTATATATAAAGCCATTATTTGCTTACTGTAGCGAAGTTCTTGTAACAGCAAACACAAAAAAATTCAAATCAGACATCACATATTATTTACACCTGACAGAAGAAGAAGAAGAAGAAGAAGAAGAAGAAGAAAAGTAATACTCCAACTAATATTCTAAAATTATTGACATTAGAGACAATCCACACTAGATTTCCAGGACATGAATGGCTCCATATTTATACTGAGGGATCATTGATATTAAACCAAGATGGAGCAGGTGCTGGAGTCACATGTCACCTCTTTTCCTATTACAAGACTTTAAGATATGGAACTACTAACTTTGATGGAGAAATTGAAGCAATTCGAATGGCTCTACAAAATCTTTTGTACAAAGTTGTCACCAAAAAACCAAACAATTATAGAATGTTGGAAAATCCTTACCCATCTAACAGCACTTCAAAAACACCTAGTCTTCCAATGGATACCAGATCACTGTGGACTGAGTGGTAATGAGAAAGCTGATTTTCTTGCAAAAAAGGGTACCAGCGGTGTACAAAATCTATAGTTAGTCTACCATTTTATGCAGCTAAAAGAATAGTCAACTCTGAATTCAAAAAAATTATTGCAAAATATTACTATGAAAAATCAAAGAATAAAAGATGGGAACTACCAAACATTCAAACAGTAATTCCTGAGTATTCTCGAAAAACAGCAGTTGCAACCTTCAGGTTGATTACAGGACATGATTGTCTGGCAAAACATTTAAACAGAATTGGGATATATTCTTCACTACTCTGTCCTCTATGTGATCTGCAAGAGGAAATGGACCGAGACCACCTTCAAATATGCCCGGCCACTTCTAGTGCCCCATCCATCAGTGAAAAATATTGGAGAGTAAGAGGATTAATGACTTCATTTTCAGAAATCCAGCATTAGCTAACGACAACATAATAGCAGAATAACTATACTATGTGTCGGAAAGGGCAGTAATGTAACCTTCCCAATATGGTTCAATTTGCTTAGGCTTAGTGACAACACACTTCTTACTGCTATGAAGGCAGTACAGTAACTGGATTGTTTGTTTCACAAATGCTTGACCTTGCTGTGCAAGCAGAAACTCAATAATCACATTTGCAATTCGTTATCAAGATTGGAAACAACCTCCTGTATTAAGGCACTTGATATTGTGCAACCAGCTTTTGAATTTCATCGTCGTAGAAATCTATTGCCTGACTTGATAATCAAGATGGCCATTTTGAGGTAATTGTGATTTTGACGCTGTAGTCACTAGGTACTAGATTGGGACTGTACAGAGGTTGAACTGGTGTTTTCAGCCAAATAGGCAGTGATCTTGGGAATGATCACCCACATATGGACGGGCCTTGCAATGAACCAAAGCAAGCTCCTTACTCAGTATGCCATGTCTTTTGTTTTGAATTACAAAGTGCAGTTTAGTGAAGGTCTCACAGTAAGACTTAGAATTTACTGAGTCACTACAGGGTAAAAACTTCCACTAGCAACACCCCCTTCCTATTCAAAAACAAAACTTTTTGGGCTGAAATTGTTTGCTTGAACTTCAGTTTCATAGATGGTGTTGATTGCCTCCATTCTATGGATTGTTTTGATTCCAGCAGAACAAGAGCCATCCGTGTTTTGTTGCCTTTAACAGTTTGGCTTATAAAATCTGCACCAAAATCACTGTATTGCTCAAGAAAAGTGAATGCACTGGCTGGTGCTGGGAAGTGTCAGTTTGTAATATCAGGTGATAGCTGTTTCCTGTAATGTGACAAACAGCTTGACATGCATGTATTCAGTTGTTCTTATTGAGTTTCAAAATGACTACCAAGTAAAAGATGATCAACATGGACTTTATAAACATTGTCACCCTCAGCAGCTTAAAACTGTAACAATGCCAGAGTTCAGTGTTACAGGTCGAAACACATCTTTCCCAATAAACGTTCCAGCCATAGACAAGAAGAAAAAAAAATGCAACAAAAATGTGTTGTGTGCTACAATAGGGGGAGGGTGATAGCAAAAATATTTTGATAACTCAAAAATACAGGCTTATTACAAATGATTGAAGCAATTTTACATGTTTATTACATCTATATTTTTACTTTCTCTACTGGTAAGTAGAGGAAGTATTTGTATTCCACCCAAAATTTTGATTTTGAGATTTCACCGGAAATATATGTTTTGAGACCCCCTGAATTTAAAAAAATGCATTTTTAGGTAAAGGTCTGTGTGTCTGTCTGTCTGTCAGTCTGTGGACAGCATAACTCAAAAACGAAAAATTGGTTAAAAACCAAAGTTGTTATTTAAGTTTAATGTCTTTCAGGGATATGACACAAAGATTTTGAAGAAAGTAGCCCCACCCCAAACTACCCTTTACATGGAAAATTTTTCGAAAATTTTGATTTTCTTGAAAATGGCTAACAATTTTGATTAAAATGACATATGTTTAAGATATTTGTATGACAAATGAAATGTATATTTTGAATTTTATGGCTATAACCTATGTAATCCTGTTTACTCTGGATGACTTTTGAATAAGTTGTAAACCACAAGAGATAGACGAAACCTCACATAAAAAAATGTCGATTTCACTAAAACACACAATTTATGTCCAAATAAATTTTTTTGTAGAGTGGAACATTTTGGAGATACTGCTTGTTATTTGTATCAGTTTTGGAAAACTCAAAACTTTCGTGAAATTCAACATCATTGTTCATTTTTTTATATGTTAAGCGTGCAAAGAGAAGGGAATCCCAAAGATTTAAAAGATTTGACTATCGCTTAAAGCCTACTTTATTCCCATATTCCCCTTGCACCTACAAGGAAATAAACAATAAGGTAATTTGTACAAATGTTTATCTCAACTAACACGAAAAAGATATAGGAATAAGAGTTTGTGAGTTTGTAAGAATGGTTAGTACAAGAGTAAAGAAAGTCATGTGAGTGCAACACATCAGATTTTTAAATTTACATCTGTTTTGTCACGTCATGTTTCAAATTTCCATATTTCAGATTTATACCACGAGAGGCGGGCAGATAGCAAATAGTGAAAATGGCGATAGGCAAGGAAAGATCATATGCTGTGCTAGAGTTTCATTCTTTAGATCTGCTAATACACTGCAGCGACATTTCAGAACAAAGAACCACCATCTGCCAACATCATTTGCTGATGGTACCAGCAGTTTCTAACCACAGAATGCCTCTATAAAAGTAAACCGACAGGTCGACCTACAGTGAGTGAAGAGACAGTGGAGCATGTGCGAATAAGTTTTACACGCAGCCCGCAGAAGTTGACAAGCAGAGCATCCAGAGAGCTGAACTTTCCTCAACAGTTTGGAAGGTTTTAAGGAAAAGATTAAAGATGAAACTGTAGTTCTTTGTGAAATTTTGTACTGAAATGTCGCTGCAGTGTATTAACAGATCTAAGAATGAAACTAGCACAGCATATGATCTTTTCTCGCCTGTCGCCATTTTGACTAATTGCTATCTTCCCACCTCTCATGGTAGAAACCTGAAACATGGATGTGACAAAACAGAACTTGACTTTTTCTGTCTACCTGTAAAGTTTGGTGACAGTGTGTCAAAAAATACAAATGTAATAAACATGTGAAATCACTTTAGTCGTTTGTAGTAATCCTGTATTGTCGCCCTTTTCACTTTTTCTGACATGCATCTTAGAGAAGGTATTGCATTCCACCAACAAAGTAGATATCGTGATTTCATTGGAAATATACTGTGACAAATGACAAGTCCAATGGTTTTTATTTTACTTTATTTCTTCTAAATCTGAATTACAATTCATAATTCATGACCTTGCAACTCACAGCTGTTCTGTTGTATTGTAACCTTGACACAAACTTCACAAACAACTGCTCACAAGCCACTCTGAGAATTAACCTACCTCTGGGTCTGTGCAGACCTCTTGTAAAGTCTCTGTATTACCGGCAACTGTTAAGTTTGTTGACAAGACTGTACATGGCACAAGCTTCTAGAAATGCATGCACCAGCATTTGTTCTGAACTGCCCATTCTCTGATGGTTAGCACTTACAAAGAGAGTATATAAAGTAGCTCTCACTTGATTGTTCTCTGAGACGTGTGGCCACCATGACAATATGTTTTGAGACTCTGTGAATAAAAAAAGAAAATGGTGTGTGCACATGTATGAGAAGTTCAGCATCTTCCAAGGATCCAACATGAAGATTTTCAGAAAATACTCCCAGCACAAACTAGCCTTTACATAGAACAATTTTTTAAAATGTTGATTTTCTCAAAAATGGCTCTTAACAATTTAGATTAAAATACTGTAAATTTAAGATATTTTCATGACAGATTAAATGCATATCTTGAATTTGCTGGGAATAACCTCTGAAGTTCCCTCTGTTCAGGATGATTTGCACAGCTGGTAAACTGTAAGATGGTTACCGGCAGGTGTACTACTTTAGAGTGGTGGGCAGTAGACAGAGCCAAGAGCTTGCTTGCTGATCAGCGACTAGTGATGTCGCAGCATTGGATAGCAGTGGGGGTTCAACCATTTGCCACATCAATACATATATGAGGGTCCTTTAACTCAATCCGGGACCTTCTTTTTACAAGTTTAAATGGATGCCTAGGCTGGAGGTTGTGTATGCAGTAGAAACTGGTACCTGTGTTATGTCGCTGGTAGACGGTGCTCATTTCCTGCACTTCTGGATAGACCATTATTCAAGATGCTACTCAACAGACTTAACGTCTACGTGGAACGGTGTGTTGTGATGAAGGTTTTAGTGAACGAGGGCGTAAAACCTGCTGAAATTTACAGAAGACTTCAGGCTCAGCACGATAATGAGACATTCAGTCGCAGTAAGACATTTGAAAGGTGCAAGCGCTTCAGAGATAGCAGTATCTCTATTACTGACGATCCTGGTTGTGGTGGATCACAGCCCACGGTAGTCATTCCTGATAAACAGGGAATCATTCACATTGATTTTCTACCCCATGGTATCTCTAGCAACAGTGAGTATTACTGCCATGTTCTGCGTGACGTGCACAAGCGTTTACAGAAGATATGTCTGGATTTCATCACAAAAGGTGTTCTCTTTTAGCAAGAATGCATACCGCTCAACGCACAGTGCAAACAGTCATGGAATAAACTCGACTGAGAGATCTTACCCCCATAGCCCTGGCTTAGTGCCAAGTGGCTTTCACCTGTTTGAAACCCTGAAGGAATTCCTTGGAAGACAACATTTCATCACTGATGATGAAGTGAAGGCATGATGTCTTACTAAATCTTTCAATGCCGAAGCATTCCAGACATTATTCAAATGCTGGGATAAGTGTATAACTGTAGCTGGAGATTATGTGGAAAAATAAATCCACTTTCCAAACTTTGAACTTTGTTCTATTTTTTTTTAACCCTTTTAGCCCTGGTGTGTATTATAAGAAACATAGGCTTTTTTGCCTACTTGTAATACTATTAACGGTTTTTTCTGCTATATTCTTGTTATATTGTTCGTCACCAATTAAACATATGTATTTGAGATGTTCTGAATTGTAGAAAATTATTTTTTTTACAATTTACATTGTAGTATTTTTTTATTATAAGAAAAGATGCAAAATCCATGCAATCGCAGTCAAATGATACCCTGTCATCATCCACGCATGCCATCACACCGATTATTTTACGTGGGCCCTCCCCGTCCTTTACCACAGGCACATTTGACTGCGGTTGCCGAGACTCAAACTCACGACCTCAGGCTTTGAGTGTGTGGCCAGTGCACTACGTGTTGCCTTAATGATCATGGCTATTCAAGCCAGCAGGCTGAAGATGTTCCAGACCGCCTAATCTAAACCGTTTTCGAATTAGAGGAAGAACGGCATAAGTAGCAAAATAATTTGGGACTGAAAGGGTTAAACAAAGTCCCAGATTGAAATGAACAGCCCTCGTATATGCGTTCTTGATAAAAATCTTAATGCAGTACTTAGAATCAAGGCAGCACGAAATATCTCCCCAAATATTCATAGGCTGCTCAACAAAAAATTAGCCCAACACAAAATAAAACATGTAAGTTGGAGTTTTAATTTTCTTGTATTTTATAATTTATATAAGTTACTTATTCATAATTTGTCATTAGTTAGACCGTTAACTATTCTAATTGTATTATCTGTCTTGGATTTTTATATTATGAAATATAATTTTGCTGCTGTTATGCTTAACCTCTTTCGCGATATGGACGTGAAATCACGTCCATTTAAAATGACGGATGAGTGAAATGGGCGTGTATACACATCCTGTGTGTTTGTGCATTTAACCCTTAGTTATCCCTTATCTAACTCAACTTATTTTAATTTTCCCTTTATGAAACATTTAAGTAAAGTCTATATACTTTACTGGCTTACCTTTATATGTTCCTTGTGCAGTGATATGCCTCAAAACAGGGATAAACACACAAGGGTACATCTCCACATTCGCGAATTCCCTTCTTGCGGCACACTTTAGAGATGGGCGGGACTTCTTTGCTGTTGGTGGTATCCTTTTAGGATAACGTTTTTCTTGAAGTCTGAGGGGTGCAGGGGTTCTGGATTTTCTATCCCCAATGTGGTATTGTTCAATTAGGCTGCGAGCTATTGATAGTCGCAAGTCCAGGTAGGTCATTGTCCTGTGTGGGTTTAGAGAGCTGTCCAAATTACCAAACAATTGTATATGGTTATATCCAGTTGGTGCAAAAATACCTTTTTATACCACTTCTCTGTTCAGCTACAAGCAGGAAAGTATATGTATGTATTTCAACAAAGAAAGAAACGGAGTCTATTAAGTTACAAAACACGCACAAGCAAAAGTTGCAAACATGCTCTATTCTGATGACTCAAGAGACCATGCATACAGTAGTGCTTTATTACACAGTATGCTGACGCATAAGCCACACATACAATGGGTCGACTACTATTTCTTTCAGAGAACTTATATTAGATGTGTTCAACAGAGGAAAGTTAACTTTTCACCACAGTGAAACAAAATAGTGCCATTTCAACGTTTTGTAAATGCAACTCAACTTTGCTGATGACGTACTTTATAACGAGTTTTATACCAGTTTTTGTTTCATTAAAATAACTTAATATTTACACAAAATACAGCTGTGTATCTACGAAGCACTTTTAGCGCATTTAACGATTTAAATGGTAGCAGTTCTCGGCTCGTGGACGTTTTAAATGGCCATCGCTCAAGAGTGTAAGAGTTCATCAGTTGAATGTAGAAAAGCTGTTTCTGTTTTATGTTTTTCTGATTAAGTCACTGTGCATATAGGTATAAAATAATTAAATTCATCTAGTAGATAAACAGAGCTGCAAGTGCAACACAGAACTATGTATGATAAACTGTCTGAAAAATTGGAATAAATATGTCTATAATTACATACACACAGTTTGTAATGCTATAAATGTAGAATATTGGTTCACTATTGATAGACTTTCAGGTTAATTTGACCTGCTGTATGGTTAAGTGTGTCATCATGCTACTGATGTAACCTGAGAGCCACACAATCTTTCATTTCTTATTAGTTTTGGAAAAAAGGTATTTAAAACAGAATTTACATAAACTATGAATCAACTGATGTGTCATAAATATGGGACCAATAATTCTATGTGCACTCACTGCGCACTAAATCCCGACTTGTGCAGCATGTTGAGGAACTCCATGAATAATATGGGAATTTTTGGTAGCCTAGTATTATTTGTTGTGATTAGAAACATAACCTTGAAGATAAAGCCATACCTCTTCACTGAAGAATGTTAAAAGTGAGTCCACATTGCCGTTATGAAGGGACTGCAAAAACCATCTGTAATAATTAAACCTACTTGCAGGATATTGTGGTTGTGAAGCATGAACTTTGGTTACCTTGTGCGTCTTAAGTTTCAGAAGTTTCATTGCCACAAAAGCTGGCATCTTGGAAATGTAAATTGCTTGTGCTAAACATCGTAGTGATTTTAATTTGTGGGGAATATTAAAGAATAAAGTGTACACATCAAATCTGCATGTGTTAAAAGAGTTGAAGGACAAAATCATGAGAGAAATACAGGCAATCAGTCAACATGAACTTTTGCGAGTACACCAGTATTGTTTTTGGAGATATAAGAATGTGTTTGCTTTGAAGGTCATCAATTTAAACATATATTGTGATGCAGGTAAGCCTAATGTAAGTTACTACAGTAGTAAGTGTTCCGTATGCATTGCTTGCCGGTAATTTACGTGTCACTCTGGCGGAGAGCATACAGATCCTTGCTCAGTCCAATGCTACCATGGGGTAGTCCAGTCGAGCTACAAATGCACTGTATAAAGAATTATATTTATGAATAAAGCTGCTTATCTTATTGTATCCATTAGAAAGCACAGTATACACTCTATATGTTAGATAAGCAATTACTTAAATAACTTTATACAACATTGGTTCATGGAAGAAAAACAAAACAATTACTTTTTTTTTTCCGGGTACCTGTACAACATCTTATTTAATAAATTAGAATATTTTTATTGAAGAACATAAATGTCTTATTGTTTCCTTGTGTGTCTGGGATGATTTCAGTGCTCCTTTGTTATGTATGAGTCTTTCATTGTTTGGTATGATGTGCTGTGCACTATTAAGTCGTAATACTGCTTTGAGATAGCCGCTTTCATTAGTAAAAATAATGTCTCACAGAAATAAGTAGAGACAGACATACACAAAATTTTTGCGGCATGGCTGTGTAGTTTGGAAAACCTTTTCCTCTGAATGTGTGAATAAACCGGCAGCAGGTTCTGCTTGTTTTGAAGTCCATCCCTTAGTTCAGTGTCATTTTGTAAGTCAATTAGTTCTAGCTGCAGTTCATTTTTAACACTGTGGGATTCTGCAAATGCTGTATCAAAAACTTGAAAATCATCTTTCAATGTACAATTTGTTCACCAGCTTGTGGTCCCTGACAGGAATGCAACCAGCCACTACGTCAGTAAACAATTCCAGATAAACAGCAATATCGGGAGCAGCAGTTCTGCTTCTAATCATGTTAACGATAATGTTGCCAAACTTGAAATCCACATTCACGCCAGATTAAGGCAAACAAATCATTCATAATAGCACAATTTAAATGTTATTCTCAGTTCATGCAGTATATTTAGCTTTTAAAACGTAAAAAATGTTTTCAACTACTCCATCTTTTTCCCACTGATCATTTTCTGCCTTTCCTATATTTTTAAAAAACACTGTGAACCTGTTTCAGGCTTAAGTGATATATCCTTGAACATTATCTTGCAATTCCTGTAAGAGTAAGTCGCGCCTGTTACATTTCTTTAAGTATTTATTTTACCTTGGCCCAAACTAGTCCTAAGGGATTGAGATCACAGGTGTGTGGGGGCAAGTAAACGACAGTGTGTCCCAATAAAACCAAAATAATAACGTTATAAAATTGAGGAACAATTCAGTCTAACAACTTCTCATTCCCTCCTGCAGGATCAAAGAATGAAGTATTAAAATTTTGATCAGTTAATAGTACAGTAATTGCTCCTGCAAGCACAGGTAATGAAAGTAATAGAAGAAAGGCAGTAATACCTTTAAGAGCCTCTTTAGGTTTGTTTGATTGAGTCATCCCATAAAGATCTGTTTTATACATAGAACTGTCACTCTGAACCCCTTTGTTCTACAACCACAGTATCAGCAGATTTCACAACGCTCGTAGGTGGAGGATTATCCGCTTCTGCATTACTTTTACCACTACTTCTGACATAAAACTAGCGACAAGTATGATTTTACAGAGAAATTAGCAGCGAATAAACATAGCACAAATAATATTGGAGGTAAGTTGGCAACATGACCGGCAGAGCAACATTTGCGCTGATATTTACAAAAGTGAGGTTACACTACGTGGAATGTCTCTCCCATGCCTCTCAATCCCCTTAAACCATGAGCTGGTGAACAGGCAGTAGCAACGTCTTGAAACCATAATTCAAACTCATCTTGTAATTGTCTTAATACTCTTGCATATTTATTAGCATCCCCTGATTCAAACAAACCTTTCACAGATACTATGTTTGTTAATGGCATTTAATTGGCTTTCCCACAGTGACAGGTTTTGCTTAAAAACTGAATAACATTACACATATGCACAATGGTATGCTCTCTATCCTTAAATATGTATTTAAGTTATCAAGATGACTCATCAGGTCTGCAAAGAAGACTAAATTACACACCATTTATTATATTGTAGTTCTGGAACTGACTTATCCATTTCCATAAATAAGACAATCTCTATCTTTCTTTCATAGAAGTTTGAAAACAGTGTTGTTGTAATTAATTTAATTTAAAAGGTGAGTTAATTAATAACAATGAACAACACTTACAACACTTGTTCAGTGTTATTAATTAACTCACCTTTTAAATTAAATTAAAGACAATCTCTGCCCATAATGTTTCAAATGCTACAGTACTTTACCATGGCTTAGCCAACGCACAGCCATTTTGAAGAAATTGAAAAGCATTGAAAAATTTTCTATGTTGACGGTAATTTGAAATGGAGGAATTTTCTTGAAAATCTTAATGTTGTTTCTTTGGAACATGCTGAATTTAAATATGACGTTTGGTGTGGAAGTAATTTTTGTTTTTAATGTTTTTGGCATGGAATGTTTTCAAAAATGTTTATTTTCTCAAAAATGGGTCTTTGCAATTTTGTTTAGGTTAATAGATGTTTAAGATATTTTCATAACAACTGAAATGTGCAACTTGACTTTTCTGGGAATAGCTTCTGAAGTCCTTTTCATTCTGAATGACTTTTGCGTAACTGGTAAACCATAAGAGATAGACAAAATATTAATACACAAAAGCTACATCTTGTTAAAACACACAATTTATGTCAAATTCTTTTGTCAACTTAAGCACTTCTGAGGTAGTTCTTATTATTAGCATTATTTTTTTTCTCAGTTATTTATAGTAGAAAACAGAATTTCAAAGCCAATAGCTAGCATTCAGCACTTAAAATATTTTACTATTGCTTAAGCCTATTATATTCCCATTGAATCTACAAGGGAATGTTTAATAAACCCATTTCTACAAATGTTTATCCTGATTAACTGAGGTAAATAGAAGAGCTTCTTTAAGAATAGTTTGCAAGAATGGGTAGAGAAAGTCATGTGAGTCTAATACATCAGATTTTTACTTTCTCTACTGCGTATAGTAAAGTAGAGGAAGTATTGTGTTCCACCCAAAAATTCAATGTCGAGATTCCACCGGAAATATGTTTTGAGGCTCCCTGAGTTCAAAAAAAAGCATTTTTAGAAAAAGGTATGTGTGTCTGTCAGTCTGTGGACAACCTAACTCAAAAACGAAAAGTTGGTAAAAAACCAAAGTTGGTACTTAAGTTTAATGTCTTTCAAGGATGCGACGCAAAGATTTTCAAGAAAATTCCTCCACTCTCAATTTGAGATATTTTTATGACAAATGAAATGTATGTCTTGAATTTTCTGGCTATAGCCCATGAAATTCTGTTCACTCTAGATGACTTTTGTATAACTGGTAAACTGTAAGAGATAGACCAAATCTTACTATAGAAAGAACGTAGATCTTGCTAAAACACACAATTTATGTCTCAATAAATTTGTTTGTAGAGTGAACAATTTTGGAGATATTGCTTGTTATTTGTGAGAGTTTTGGAGAACCTGTATTTCTGTCAAATGGAACATCGTTATTAATTTTTTTTATATGTTATAAGCATCCAAAGAGAACGAAATTTGAAAGCTTTAGAAGACTTGAGTATCGCTCAAAGCCTACTGCCCTCCCATATTCCCCTTGTACCTACAAGGAAATAAGCGGTAAGATAATTTCTGTGAATGTTTATCGTATTAATATGAAGGTATAGGAATAAGAGTTTGTAAGAATGGTTGGTACAAGACTAGAGAAAGTAATGGGAGTGTAGCACATCAGATTTTTTAATTGAAGATATGCGTCTTTTGTCGTAGTCAAGTATGTCTTTTATGAAGTATTTGTTAAACTGAATCCAATTGGATGTTGTGTTGTCTGAAAATTTGTTTGAATTTGTTAAACATCTGTGGGTGATAATTTTTAGGACATTTTCTATTGTGTCGAGTGTGGTTGTTTCTTTAACAGTTTTTACTTTTTCCTACGTTAACATTTTTGTTTACCAAAGACTATTGGAAACTTTATTCCTGCAATTGCAATGATCTTTTTTAAATCTGCGTCATATTCCTGTGATGAAAGCGGTATGTTTATGAGTCTATGTGTTAAACTGATGAAAGCCGCTTTTTTGTGTAATATTGGATTGTAGCTATTAAATTTGTTGTAATTATTTGTCTCTGTTTATTTTCTGTAGATCCCAAAGTTTATTCAGTTTGCATTTTTTATGATTCTTAGGTCTAAAAATGGTAGCAGTCTGCCTTTTTCTATTTCTAATGTGAATTTTATGGTTTTTACTTTCTCCATCATGTATTTACAGTAAGTAGAGGAAGTATCGTATTCACCCAAAACTTTGATACTGATATTTCACCAGAAGTACATGTTTTGAGCCTCCCTGAATCTAAAAAGAAGCATTTCAGGAAAGGGTCTGTGTAAGTGTGTGTGCGTTCATGCATCTGTCTTTGAACAACATTGACTCAAAAATGAACAGTTGCATACTAAATTTGAAATTTAAGTTCAACATATTCCAATGATGCGACATGGAGGCTTTCAAGAAAATCTTTCAACCTAAATCTACCCATTACGTGGAAAATTGTTGAAAATTTTTTATTTTCTCAAAATGGATCTAATGATGATTAAAATAGTATTTGTTTAAAATATTTTCACAACAAATAAACTGTTTATCTTGAATTATCTGGGAATTGCCTCTGAACTGCTCTTTGTTCTGAATGGCCTTTGAGTAACTGTGAACCAGACAGTATGAATTTGGCAGTGGAGGTGACCGGACATACAGTGAAGGAAGCTCCCTCAGTTGAGTGAAAAAAGGAGTTAAGTGACGTGGCAACTAAAGAGCAGATAAATGAAATAGTTTTAGTAAGAGATAAAGGACTGGCAGGTAGATTCAGACAAGAGTGGATGAAATACAGAAGAGGGAATGAAAGAAACGGAGATCTTAAATCTGCAAATTCAAAACTTAAAAACAGCACTGGAAAGAATGGAAGACAAAAGCAGAAGATACAACCTAGTGATTTGAGAAGTTGAAGAACAACATGGAGTGGGAGACCTGCTAGTGAATAGATTAGAAATACAGCTGAGAGGCTATGAGATTTGTGACACATTTAGAATGGGTAAAACACCAGGGAAAAGAAATATCCTTGTGAAGTTCTCAAACATGCAAACAGCTATAGAAGCACTAAAACAGGCCAAAAAATTGAGAGGATCAACTGTTTATGTCAACAAGGACTTAAAGTATGTACAAAGAGTACAAATGAAGGAGTTAATTGATCAGAGAAGACAAGCAAGAAGGCAAGAAGGTATACATTAAAAACACGCTGTACACGGTTGACCAAGCAGCAGAGAGAAAAAATTGATCAATGGATCAAACAATGGTAGAAGCAGGAACAGTGGTCATTGAACCAAGAAAGGTGGGAAGATGATCAAGCAGCAGCCGGAAGTGAGTCGCCCATTGCATTGGCTTGTGAAGAGATGACAAGTCAACATACTGCAGTATGTTTGGATCCAGTTACAAGTGCAATGTCAAGTGTAAGCAAAAAGCAAGGTGGGGATATGGCAGGCAGTGGAGTACAGAAGAAAGAGGGGTGAGAGCCAAGGCGAGAAAGGATAAGAGTGGACAGTCTGGAGGAAGCTAAGAAAGGAGAGAACTCAATGGAAAAAAATGACAGATAAAATAACTAATAGATCAAAGAGAGTGAGGGAGAAAGGGAGAACTAAGCAGGAGAGAAAGAAAGGGATATTTCACAAAGAGTAACAAGGTAAGAAAATGGTTGGGTAATCTGTAAACGAAAGAGCTGAGAGTTTGTGTATGCAGTGAAAGTGAGGTTATAGTGCAGTAGTGAAATTGGCATAGTGGAGATTAGTGAAGTGTATAACGCAAATCGATTAATAAGAGTTAAAAGAGTGGAGCTTATAAGAAAAGTTGAAAAAGAGAGAAAGTGAATAAAGATGGGAAATCAAGTAATTAATCATGAAATAGAAATTAAAGGGAAGGGTGGAAGCAGGATAAGACTAGTGAAAAGGTAAGAAGCAAACATTCATAAATTAACGTGTATGTAAAATGTAAATATACTGAAGGGCTGTCCTAAAAGCAAAAGAGCTAGGGCCCAGCTCAGGCGTAGCCCAAGGTATATAAGATTTAGTACTCAATAAACAATTCATTCTTTCAACTGGTGAACCACAAGAGGTAGAGACAATTTTTCTGCACAAAAATGTAGACCTTGTTAAAACACACAATTTATGCCAAACACTTTTTTTTTTTGTGGAGTTAACTATTTCCGAGATATTCCCTGTTATTGGTTTATATTTCCAATTACCCTTCTCAAATAGAAAGTTGTTTTGTTTTTTAATGTCCTTATCATGCAAAGAGAATCGAATGCCAAAGCCATCACACAGAGATCAGTACCTAAAAGTTTTAACTATCGCTTAAGCCTACTGTATTCCCCAAATCCCCTTGTACTTAGAAGAAAATATGCAATAAGACAATTTCACAAATATTTATCTGGATAAACATGAAGTAGATAGAACAGGGGTGCTCAACAAGCGAGTACACACTCGCATCCCCTAAACATGTTATTTTCCTCTCTCCACTGACCAAGGCAAGGAGAACCAGACTTGCTAGTCAGAGGCAGATAGCGCGGAGTATATACAGTAGTACTATATACAATTGAATGAGAGGATGAATATTTTTGTTTTCGAGATAAAGCTGATAAAGTTAAGTGCTTGATTTGTAAGACTGGTAGTTGCAGATTTATACCATTTCCCTTGCTTACGTTCCTTGTTCATGATAAATTTTATTCTCCTGGAAAAATACAACAAACTTTTGAAGCAGTTGTACGACACATTCTCTTCACAATTTAAAGTCCTGAAAACATTTGAAACCACAATCCAATTATTTTGCACTTTTGAAGTTTCCATGTAGTGAGGCTTCACACGAGTTACAGAATATGAAACTACTTGCATTGCAGAATTCCACGACCGTAAAGTGTTCTGAGAAAAAAGGGTGGGAAATATTTAGGTCTCTGCCCTGCTGTGAGTATCCGAGATTACATTTGTTTGCATCTAGTTTAGTGGCAGTCCTTGGTTCTACTTTTATCTGCGAAGAAACATTTTCAAAAGTGAGCTGCATTAAAAGTGAGTATCGCAGCAAGATAAGTGACTATCACCTTGCTTAACTTTTGACTGTGCCCTTCATCTTTTGCACCAAAAATTGAAGACCTTCTGAAATGTAAATTGTGCCAAAAAGTATCCTTGGAAATATCGTGGTTAATCAGGAGTAGAATATGAATGTGTATGCCTTTGATTTCCTGTACGCAAGAATGTGCCACTGCTGGAACTCAGTAACCACGGATAAATGCGTCATTCTGTCCCAGCGAGTGGAAAGAGGTGATTTCAACCTCCCTTAACTTGCCTGCGGTTTAGTACCCCTGAGATAGAAGAATACATGTTTGTACAAGAGTAGAGAAAGTCATGTGAGTGCAACACATTAGATTTTTGAAAATCAATGAAGGCAACTTGAATATTTTTTTTCAGTAAGAAGTGTGAAAGTGAAATGTCCATCACAAGTGCCTGTATGTCCAAAGTTAATACAATACCTTGATAATTCCTACTCAGATTTCAACGCCACATTCCCTGGTTTCTAAACACAATCCTGAGTACTATTCCTTTTTACTATTGTTGTTCTTGTAACACAGGTTAGGATTATGTAGTTTGTAGTCTCGTTTATTAGTCCATTATCCATGCATAATGGAATTGTGTGGCAAGGCTTTATGGTTTAGTAAGGCTTTAGATACATTTAGTGCTCTTTTTATGTTATAGAATTTAAACAAATTGCATAGAGTTACGTAATAATAAATAAGGAACTACCAAAATTAATGTATGTAATTAGCAGGTGATTGAACTGTGATGTTTATAGTGTTCTAATGCACAGTAGAGCAGGTAATACATTTTTTATATTTTTGTACCATAGTGTTAATTCTGGATAAAATATTGCACATTTTAATGTAACATAACAGGGTTTTCTACATTTGTGTTTTCAGGAAAACCTGGGCAATACTCGTAATGAGGTTGAACGTCTTAGAACTTTCCTTGGAGCATGCGAGCGTGTTACATCGGATGCAATAGGCAGCCTTCGAAGTGAGTTGGTGGGGATGCGCACCCATTTACAAGGGGAGCGAAACGAGTTTGGCAGGCTTCATGCTCAGCTGTTGGCAACCCTGAGCCAACGCCTAGAAGCAGAGAAAGCTATGCAACAAGAACAGCTTCACCGTCTTACAGTAGACCATGAATTGGAAATGGATACACTGAGGAAAGATATGAAGGTTGCTGCTGAAAATAAGGATGAAGAAATCAGGCTGCTTAAAGAGGTAAAGAACTGCAGGTTTATTAACTTTTGTCTACTGAAATTCATGCTTTATGAATCTTTTTACTTCTATCAGAAATAATTCCAGTTCCAAAAAAATATTAGATTCCAAGTAGTCATTCCAAAAGAAGGAAAATACAACCATGAGTAGTTATGGATAACAATAACAGTAATATACTATTGATATATAGTAATTCCGATGGAAGGAAACCACTTAACATCAACACTGCTAATGTATTAGTCTATGCAGCATGTGGGGGAAATGCATGTGACTTTGTGTGCTGTTGATAGCGAGAGATATTTGTTATTTATGTGTTATGCGAGATCGATTATAGTGTCTGCTGAAATAGCTTGCGTTTAAAACAGCAGCTTTAATATTGGTGTCTATGCGTTTACAATCGTGCCTATTAAACCCAACAATTTAACATTTAGAAAGTTAAACACATGTGTGTGTACTTACAAATCAGAGTGGTGGTGGCTGTGCTGTAGCCAAGTGGTTAGACCATTTGCTTCTCACCAAAGTGGCCTGGGTTCGATCCCAGGCAACTGCATGTGGGATTCGTGGTGGACAAAGTGGCGCTGAGGTGGGTTTCCTCCAGGTTCTCCGGTTTCCCCCGCCATCTCATTCCACTGGTGCTCCATCTTCATTCCATGTATCATCAGTGTCACTGCCTGGAGTGCCGTAGTAGTAAAAGCAGGCATTAAACACTACAAAAAAAAAAGCAGTGGTTCGTTTTCAAAAAAAGAACTTGCGTACTTTAGAGCAAATTGCACACTTCACAAAATTGGCTAATTTTTCTAACACTGTTTTAGGCTTCTTTCACTTCGTACACGGAGCTTTAACACAGTCAGTTTCTTTGAACTCCTTGCAAACATGCACTGCGCTGGTTTCTGATAAACCGGTATATTCTGAGGTTAAGTTTACTAAATCATTCACAATAAAAATAACGTGAAATACGTTTAACAGAATTTGTTTTTCACTACTTTTTAACAGTTTTTCTCATTAGTGTGTTTTGTGTAACCCTCAGCACTCACTTTTTACGCTGTTATGTTTACGCAACTCATAAGTTAGCCACCATATTCCTTACTGGCCGACTAGCATAATCTGTTCACAAGTTCACAATTTAAAAAAAAAAAATGACTCAATTCTAGTCAGTGGGACTTTTCCTGTTCTCAAATAAAACTTATAAGTGTAGTATGTTACAAGGGAAACATTTATCATAATTGCGAACATATTTTAAACAGCAATAACATTAAAAAGCGGTAGATCTATTTTGTTTTCTTCCTCAGAGTGCTTCGGTCAGGCTATGCGCATTTGTGTCTTTCAAGTAGCTTGCTTATTTCGGCAGCACTGTAGTTAATTATTGAGTCGTTTGATACTACATCACTTGTTTATTAAGGGAAACATGTTTCAGGAGCTATTTGTTCCCATCCTAATTGACTGCCTGTGTCATTCATTGTGGTGTTGTCTGTGATGGTGGTGGTTGTTGAACCTCTGCATGTTGCTTTGTAGCATTTCGAAATTGTTTTACCTTTATGTTCCTGATGTATACCTTTGTTCTTGTTTTTATGTTTCTTTTAGTTTTCCTGAGATAGATTTTTTTGCAGCTAATCTGGTATATTGCTAGTTTATTCTCCTGTGGGATTCAACTATTTAAGAACATTTTAATCTATTATATATCAGTATCTCATGAAACAATCCTTGCTGATAAAGTTCTGTTGCACTGTGAAACATTTCCCGACTGTAAATATCAGCTTACATAATTTGCAGAATAAGATAACCTGCTACTTACTATGTCACAAAATTCATGATCATGACACCGCAATTTTTCAGAGTGGACCATCACTTTAGGAATGTTTACAAGTCATGAATTCTGTCTTCTCTGTCCTGCCGTATAATTACTTGGTCATCAGCAAGTAATAGACTGCACAGGGTCTCATTCATTTCTATTCCCATTTTGTGATATGCTATTCCATTTCCTCAAAACATTATTCAAATAAATTTTAAATAGTGTTGGCAACATTGCACATCCTTGTCTTAGACTTTTGGTTACTCAAAATTCTTTCGCGATTTCCAATGTTCACAGAAGCACTACAATTATATAATTTGTTTAATGAACTCAACAAGAGGATCAGGTGTATAAGTTTCTAATAAGGAATCCCATACCTTATTTATAGGTACTGAATCATATGCTTTCTCGAGGTCCACAAGTACAAAATGTAATTCTTTGCCTTTGGCGATAATTTTTTGAATGATCTGTCTAATTGTAAAATATGATCTATGCACAACTTCCATAATGTAAATCCAGCTTGTTGTTCAGATATTTTATGCTTTATTATTTTCTCTAATCTAATCTTGTTAATGGTATTAAGAATTCTATTTATTGTTGTGTTAATGCTAATCACTTATAATTCATGGGATTTCTCTTATCCCCCTTTTTATGTATTACTTAACAACCAAATTTAAGGACACTAGGAACTGATTTTGCTTTTGCCATACTCAAGTTATGTGATTATTTCAATTTCACTTTTTGCTTCCAAAATTAACCTGATTTAAATGAAATTTGGGGTGTTTAGAGAGCAAATGTTTCTACAGTTAATAAGTGTATAATAGGTTAAATTTAAAAGATTTTGTGCGACAGTGGTATAAGTTCTAACAAAACATTTTCTTGTGCAGTTTTCTCCATCAGCTTTGACTCTATGGCCATCTTATTTTTTTCTGTGGTAGTTAATGGATAACTTGATTTGTAGATGTAAGGAAATATGCATGCCATAAATATGAGGAGGGAAAAACATTTTAATTTAAAAGATGAGTCACTTAATAGCACTAAACAATAACAACAACACTGTTTTCAAACTTCTAAGAAAGGAAGATAGGGAAAAACATGTTGCATATATAATGACTAGGGCTAGGAAGTTCATGCATTTGCATGTTTTTTTACAGGGGTTAAAAACGTATGCTTTTACATTATGTGCACGAATTATGGATTTTTCAGTTATTTGGACATGATTTTATGTTGCATATAACTGCATATTTTCTTGATTTTTGATAAATGCATATTATTTCAATATTATAGCCCCTATATTGCATATTTTAATGATTTTTATGGGTTTTTATTATTTTTTCCCATCTGGATAATATTTTTCATATTGGTAGTATTGCGCATGATGATGCAACTCACGAAGATTTCAATATTATAGCCCCTATATTGCATATTTTAATGATTTTTATGGTTTTTATTATTTTTTCCATGTGTATAATACTTTTCATATTGGTAGTATTGCACATGTTGATGCAACTCGCGAGGTGAGTCATGTTGTCATGCAGTGAACCCCCTGTTTCCATCCCTTCATTATATGTATGTGCGTAGAGAATAATCAGTGCGTTATCTGAGAGGTTTATATTAACAAAAATAAAGTGCAAGTCAGCGTTTTGAGCAGCACGATTATCACAACGCTTGCGTGACCTCCAATAGTTATGGCATGGTCTTCAAACGTAACAGTGTTGGGAACTGATCCCCACCAAATTAAATTAGGTGTATAAAATGTTAAAGAGCTCTTCAAATGCCGAAAATAAAACCAACGTCGAGTGCTAGATTACTTAGTTTACAGAAGGAGTTTTCGAGTGATTTAATATCTACAGATAATAGGGTACTGTATTGTGGAGCGTGTGAGAAAAATGTAGGGAGTGAGAAAAGATTTCAAATGGTTCAGCACATAAACACAGCAAAACATAACGAGAATTTAATCAGAAAACTCGCAAACAGAGAACCTGTTCAAAAACAGCTAGTAGTGTGTTTAGGAAGTAGGGTTACTGAATTTTCCTATGACTTGTGCCAAGCATTTTTAGCTGCTGATATTTCCTTGTTCAAAATTAATAATCCGACATTTAAAAACTTTCTTGCCATGTACACTCGACAACATGTGCCTGAAGAAAGTACACTGTGTATGACTTAGGTCGGACATTGTTACAATAACATACTGTCAAATATACAAAATGAATTAGCGGATCAGTTTGTGTGGTTGTCTGTTGATGAAACTCCTGATTCTGAGCGCCGTTCTATTGCTTCTAATCGTGGGTGCTTTAAATAATGAACAAAAGACTACACCTTATCTTCTTAATGTGTGCAAATTGTCGGCCATTGACAATGTACCTATAACCCAGTTTGTGATGGACTCTTTGAAATTGCTATGGCCATGTGGAATCAAATGCGACCGGTTCCTTTTATTTGTTACTGATGCAGGTCCTTATATGGTAAAACCAGGACAAACTCTGAAAGGTATTTTTCCTAACATAATTCATATAACTTGTTTGACACACGCTCTTCATCGCATTTCTGAGACAATACGCGATTCTTTCCCATTCATAGATAGATTTGTGTCCAGTACAAAGAGAATTTTTGTTAAATCTCCTAAAAGAGTTAAGTTGTTTAGATCAACAGCACCTAATATCCGACTTCCTCCTGCACCAGTGTTAACTCGATGGAGAACATGGTCGATGCAGTTTTATATTATGCTGAGCACATAGAAATAGTCAAAGAGGTTGTTAATTCATTGGACTCGAAAGATGCTTCAACAATAGAAACTGTGCAAAATATTCTGTCAGGCACTAGGTTGAAAGAGGATCGTAGTTTCATATCTGCCCATTTTTCTTTCTTACCAACAGCCATAATGGCATTGGAAGATGTGGGATCTCTTTCGCATGAATCACTTACTGTCTTTGAAAAAACAATATGAGATCTAAGTTCGGTTCCTGATGGTATAGGACAAAAAGTAAAAGAGAAAGTGAATTATGTAATTTAAAAAAATTCTAGTTATAAACAGATGTGCGATATTCGAGACATCCTCGAAAGAAAACCATCTGTCACACCAAGAGACTTGACTCTCTTTGTGAAGCAGTTAACACCATTTAAATATGCCACGATAACATCTTGTGACATGGAGAGAAGTTTTTCACGTTACAAAAGTGTTTTGCGAGACAACAGACGATGTTTTACAGTTGAAAATTTGTGCAAAGTGTTGGTTGTGAACTGCAATATAGCAGTTAATACTAGCAGCTGGACCACTTCTGCTTCAACCTCTAAGGAATAAGGTAACTTTATTATTTATGCTAACTCGCCTTGTCTACGGCAAAGGGACATTGTTTTAATTCAATAGTGCATATTTCTTGGCATATTTTCAAGTTTTTTAGAGCATATTTGCATGCATATTTCAGTGTTTTTTAGGGAATGAACTTCCAAGCCCTAATAATGACACACACACACACGCACGCACGCACGCACGTACGCACACACACACACACACACACACACACATACACACACACACACATGCACACACACACACACACACACACACACACACACACACACACACACACACACAATCTATAGTTAATCTACCATTTATGCAGCTAAAAGATTAGTCAACTCTGAATTCAAAAAAAAGTTATTGCAAAATATTAGTATGAAAAATCAAAAAATAAAAGATGGGAACTACCAAACATTCAAACAGTAATTCCTGAGTATCCTCGAAAAACGGCAGTTGCAGCCTTCAGGTTGATTACAGGACAAAACATTTAAACAGAATTGGGATATACTCTTCACCACTCTGTCTTCTATGTGATCTGCAAGATGGGAATGGACCAAGACCACCTTCAAATATGCCCAGCCACTTCTAGCGTCCCATCCATCGTGAAAAATATTGAAGAGCAAGAGGATTAATGACTTCATTGTCAGAAATCCAGCATTAGCTAACAACAGCAACATATATTTTTTTAAGTTATTTTTATTTTCAGTCACATTAAACTTAATATTTCTTAACAAGGCTAGCTCAGTAGTGAAAGTAGATGACCATATAGGTACAGTAAAAATTTCAAGCCAATATCTGTAATATACTTTGAGAAAAGTGTACAAGAAGTGTTAAAAAATGAAGTTACGGGAAATTGAGGTTAAAGTGTGGAAAATGGTGGTGTGTCCTTGTGGCACCATATATAAATGACCAAACTAAAGGGCTTACTACACTATAACATACCATATATATAATTTTAAAGCTAAGGATTTGCACTATTTTTTAGAATACAAAAGAAAACCAATCAATATTTTTGCAGAAATTCACTTCCTGGTGTCCTTAAAAAATAAATGTTAAAGCACACATGAAAGACTATTGAGCTGTTTTCTTTGACAGAACTTGGAGATACGGGGAGTGGAGCTTTTGGGTCTGCGAGCTGATATGGAGAGTCGACTAGAAGAGGAAGTGACACTTCGGAAGAGACAGACAGGTGTATTGGAAATGCAGTTGGCTGAGCTCAGGAACCAATTGGACACAGCTGAAATAGAAAAGCAAAAGGCTCTTAAGGAACAATCTGATCACCTTACTCATACCTACAAGACAGAACTTGAAGGACTTCGCTCACGCTTTCGTCTTATGGCAACTGCTTCTATGGAGCGCAGTCCAAGTGATAGTAGTCTCGAGAAGATAGAGGTGAGTGCTCTTGCATGCAACTCATGGGAGATAAAAATAAATATGGAAATCTAAAATACTAGTATACAAAAAAGGAAACAAACTGAGCTAAGATGAGCAATGGCATTTAAAGATAAGATTAGAGGTAGTGAGAGAGAGAGTTTGATTACTTAGGAGTAAGACTGAGTGGCAATAAAGCACCTAGTTAAAAAGCACTAGCAAAAGGGAAGGCAGCAATGACGGGGTTGGGAGTAATTAAGTAGAAATTACTGGAAATGATGATAAATTGGGTAGAAAGGATTTATAAAGCACTGGCTGAAATACCCAGCGTTACACATTGTTTAGTGATTTATTCCTACAACTTGTGCTCTTTGGTTGCACTTGCCCAATAGCCTTGTGTTTCTTTGGAGACATTTAAAAAATAGTATTTAATATGCTTAAACAAAGAGTTCAACTCTTAGGATACAAAATAAATAAATAAAAACACAGGCAAGGTACAATGCAAATGCACTGTTAAACAATCACAAATACTACAGGAAGAAAGGGAATAGAGAAAGCCATGAGTTGCTATATAATATTGTATTGCTATTAGAAGTTTCTAGTTACAACATATAAGACTATTTACAATTTATAATATAGGTGTTATAATTCATCTAACCTATATATACAGGATTCTTCATTTAAAACCTAATGGGCACATGGCATTTTGGCTGTGCTCGATTGGGTGTGCCACAGCCGGCTTTGCTCCCACATAAACTCTGCACATAAAGCATATATAACACTCTTACCTTATAGAAGATGCTGGAAATGTTGTCCACTCTGGGCTAAACAAGCATTATATTGGGAGAACACATTCTGATTAAGTTTGGCGACTGTAATGTTTCCAATTTTATTTCTGTTATTTTGTTTTTGTTCTTCCAGTGTATGAGGATTTGTCTTAAACTAAAACTGTATAAGTGTACAAGTGTCCATGCTTTAAAACAAGGTGACCTAGTATCATGAAGCATTGTGAATAGTTTCTTTCATCAGTGCATGGCGGTTTAATTGATCCACAGCTTCTGTTCATTTCCAACGAGGCGTGGTTCCACCTAAATAGTCGTGTCAATACTCATGAGCTAGTACTGGGCCTCTGAACACATAATCTGTTCAATATTCTACGAGCAGACTGTAAATGCAGAGAGGTACCGAAATGACATTTTGGCTCCATTTTATCATGAACTGACAGAAGAAGAGAAATCATATGGGTGGTTTCAAGAAGATTCTGCTACTGCCCATACAGTAAAGGAGTCCATGAATAAAATTAGGGAAGTGTTTGAAGATAGAGTGATTAGTGATGGTGTATGGCTCTCTCGCTCCCCCGATCTAACAGTGTGTATGGCAGTAACCTGAAAGACAAGGTTTATGAGACAAATTCTCATACTTTGGAAGAACTACAACAAAATATTAGAAATGAAATCGTGTGTGTGAATCAGAATATGTTTTCCCGATATAATGCTTGTTTAGCCAAAGGTGGATGACATTTCCAGCATCTTCTATAAGGTAAGAGTGTTATACATGCTTTACGTACAGAGTGTATGTAGGAGCAAAGCCTTTTGCGTTACACTCAATCATACACAGGCAAAATTCCATGTGCCCGTTAGGTTTTAAATGAAGAACCATGTAATAATGCTATCAGAAGTTTCTATTTGCAACATATAAGACTATTTAAAATTTTACAATTTATTACATAAGTGTTATAATTCATCTAATGTATATATACATTTCTAATACACACAATTTTTGGAAACTGGCAAGAAAAAGATTTGACGATATAGAAATACAAAACATATTTAGTGAGATAGCTGAATTGTACATTTGTACAATTGTACATTTCATGTACAAATGAAAAATTCATGGGGTAGGGAAAAGTATATAGACCTGACTGATAAAGAGGAGCGAGAAGGCATTGCATGGATGAAAGCAGGAGTATGGAGATTAAAGGGTCTAAGGAAGGGCATTCCACAAAACCAATGTCCTATATGTGGTGGAAATGAAGACATAGAACATATAATATTTAAATGTATTGGGACTGAAGGTTGGAGAAAAGTATATATTAAAAAGAAATGGTTGAATATGAATAGAAATAGATCTATAGTTGGAATGCTTTATAAAGACAGTAAGAGGGTAGGAAGATTTTTATATAATGTGAAAAATAAATGGATTTGGACATTAGAGTTGAATAATAAGATATAAGTGCTGGAATAAGTTAGAATTAAGGAATTATTGTAGAATATGAATATGACTGGCAATGAGTCAGGGCTGAACGCCGTTAATATTCACATGTATATAGCTTAGCAATTAATAAATAAATAATATATATACATTTCTGTGTTAAATGTGTTTTCAATTCATTTTTAAATTTGTTTCTTTTGTGTAGTTTAACAGTCGTTGGCAGTTTGTTGTATTTCTGTCCTCTAGTTAATAATAATGATAATGACAATGACAATGACAATGATACTGATACTAATACTAATAATAATGTTTATTCACCACTTAGATCATGTTGCATGATATGGGCTTCATCAAAAGAACAATTTCTATAAGATTTACAGAACTAATTTTACAATATTACAAATAAAATGTCAAATATTCACTTATTAAATAAAGATTTACAGAATAATGATATGTTTACAAGTTACAATGTCAAATATTCACTTACTGAATAAAAGGTTTGTTGTAGTAGAAAGGATTTGACTTCTTTGTTAAATTTTTTTATATTAGTTATTTCTTTGATATTTGCTGATAGTTTATTATATAATTTAATGCCTAAGTTTGTTAGGTTATTTTTTTTTGAATATTTGTTCTGCATAACTGAACATGAAGGTAATTTTTCCCTGTAGTGTTATGAGGATGGATATCCGTATTTGTGTCTAGTTCTTGATTTCTCTTAATATGATTTGAAACTTCAGCTATAAAGATGCAAGCTAGAGGTGGGATGTTATGTTTCCTAAAATAAGATCTACAGGGTGTACTGTTGTCAATTCCACTTAAGATTCTTATAGTGCTCTTTTGGATTATAAATATTCTTTCACATTTTTCCCCCCAAAATGCTATCCCATATTTTAGTCGACTATGAAACTGGGCAAAATATACATTTTTCAGCCCAGCAAGATTTATTGTAAATTTGAGATATTTGAGCATATAGCACACAGAACTAAGTTTACTTGCTAATTTGTGAATGTGGCTATCCCATTTTAGGTTTTTATTCACACATATACCTAAGAATTGTGTTTCTTTCTGTAATCAATATTATTTCCTTCAAAAGAAATTTGAGGTCTGACAATGTTTTTACATTGCCATATATGAAATGACATTGCAATAGTTTTCTCTTTGTTTATAATTAGTGCATTTATCTTAAACCAGTTGCTAAGGTTAGTCATTACTGTGTTAACTTTGTTTTGCAATATAGTTTCATTTTCGCCTTGTACAAGAATGTTTGTATCATCTGCGAACAGGACTATCTCAGCTTGATGAATATTGCTTGGTAAATCATTTATGTACATTAGAAACAGCAGAGGCCCCAGCACTGAGCCCTGAGGAACCCCTCTCGTAATTTCTTTAGTGGTAGATCGGTAATTACTGATGCTTGATAGCTTATTGTGTTTCACTTCCACTACTTGCTTCCTATTGGTAAGATAGGATTTAATCCACGTATTCATGCTTCCTCTAGTTCCATATTTGTTTAGCTTGGATAATAAAATGTTGTGATCTAAAACATCTTACGCTTTTGAGAGGTTTAAAAATATTCCTATTGTCGGTAGCTTTTTATCCACTGAATGCTGAATTTGACCTATTAGTTCAGCTATGGCTGTTTCTGTAGACCTATTTTCTCTAAAGCCGTGCTGCACATCAGAAAGGATGTTATATTTTTCTAAGAAAGATATTAGTCTATTGTACACTAATTTTTCAAAAATTTTAGAAAATACTGACAATATGCTTATCGATCTGTAATTTTCCTTTTTTGTCTTTTCTCCTTTTTTGTGTATTATGATAATTTTTGCAATTTCAAGGTTATCAGGAAAAATCCCAGATTCAAGCAAGGAGTTATATATATCAACCAAATGGGGCCTTTATATATTCTATACATTTTTTAATGACATAGTCTGGTATTTCATCTATTTCAAAGGAGTATTTGCCTTTCATTTCATGAACTACTTTCTGTACTCAGTCTCTGTAATAGGACATATGAAAATAGATTCCCTGCAATTTTACCCTGGGTATGTTTAGACTGATTTAAGGTAATGAGTCAGTCTGCTATTTCAGCAAAGTATGTATTGAAGCACTCTGCTATGTGCTTAGGATTTGTGACTTTGTTACCCTCATTACCTAGTTCTGTTACACAATAATTTGAGCTACTCTTCCCTCTTTCACAGTTTATCTCCCACAGTACCTTTGTTTTGTTTTTCGCATTTTCTACAATTCTTTCATTTTCTTACCTTTTAGCTTCCAGTATTACTTTCCGATAAATACTTTTATATTTCTTTACATAGTTCCTAAAATCATTTGTTGTATTTCTCTGCTTCAATTGTCTACACAAGAATCTAAACCTATTACTTGAAGTTTTGATTCCTTTTGTAATCCACCCATTTTGAGGTTGATTTTTTGTTTTTATACGTGTTAGTGGGAATGCAATGTTTAACCAGCATAGAAATGTATTTAGGAAGGTATTGAACTTTTCATTAGTATCACTTTTTTTAAAGACCATATCCCACGTTTCCCCTTTAATTAAGTTTTTAAAAATTTCTATACTTTCTGGATTGAAAATTCTTTTTGTATAGGTTCCTGTTTGCACAATATGTCTGGAAGTTGATGCCTCAACTGCTAGTATTTGACCATAAGATAGGACCATGTCCTCCACAAGTGATTGTATTTGGGGTTTAGATTTTTCTGTGATCATTACATGCAATAGTGACTTTTTATGATTTGTTACTCTTGTTGGTTCTTTTACAGTGTTGATTAAGTTATATACTGATAGCAAATCTTTTACTTTGTTTACCATACTACAATCTTCCATAAAGTCTTATGTTCCAGTCTCCAGAATGAGAGTCTTATGTCTCCTACTTAAACGGGAAAGAATAAATTCCAGTTTAGTTAAAAAGATATTGAAATTGGTATTTGGTGCCCTGTAGATACATATAATAAGTAGCTTTTGCTCATTTATCTCTACCACTGACAGCTCGAAGTTCCTATCCTTCTTTAGGTCCTCAAATAGATCTATATTTCTAGTTTTTATGTTTGATCTAACATATATACACGACCCCCCATGCTGGTACATTTTCCTACAGTAGGAATCTACTAGCCTGAACTGTTTGAGTTTTATTTCTGTTAACTGCTCTGGTTTAAACCAATGTTCAGTTATGCATAGAACATCTACATGCAGCAAGTCTGTGTTTAGTAGCACTTCTAATTGTGTTATTTTATTTGTTATACTCTGTAAATTTTGGTGCAATACATAGAATGTATTGGATATCATTTCCCTTCCACTACCACATACCTTTGAGCCTGGTTTAAGTTGTCTGTTTTCTTCTCCTAGTTCCTCTCCAGCTGTGGGAAAATCACTTTGCACAACAGTCCGTTCAGGGCCAGCACAATGTGGTGGAACTAAGTCACCATCTTGCATCTTTCTACTGCACCCTTTTAATGAGTTTTGCCTTTCATTTGGCATGCTTTTTGATTTTGATTTTGCACTGGGAGCTATTTGACCCTTATCCTCCTCAGTATCTAAGTCAGTCACATCCACCCTTCTGTTCACTAGTTTCCCTTCAGCACTGAGAAGATTGCATTGTTCATGAGTTGACCAAAATTATATGATCCCCTGCGATTTAAGTGAGTTCCATCTCTGGCAAAGTCATTATCATGCACCCAATAGTTCCCGTCCACCATTAACCAGTTTTCCTCACGGCACATCTCATCCAGTTCTTGGTTGATTCTTCTTATTTTTCTGTTGGTAACACCCCATCTATGCAGAACGCCACTGATTATGATTTTAGTGTCACGTGTTTGCGATGGAATCGCATGCACCAAGTCCCTTGCTTCAGAGGTTATTTGTTCTGCTCTTACTCCTATTCGAATGTTATTCGTGCCCGCATGTACAAGTACAACATTCGGCTGTTCTTCATTGAGGTTAATTTTTTCCACTTTGTTTTGTAATTCACTTAGCGTTATGCCTGGGAAGCAATGCACTCTGTATCCTTTTTCTTTGCATGCCTCCCTGGAGAATTTCAATAGAGAATCGCCAATCACCAAAACCGGAGCTTTCTTTTTATTTCCACCCTCTTTTGGTTCACCACACACCACATTTCCATTTCTGCAGTTATTCCTTATTACACTATCTTCACACAGAGCATCAAACATGTTTTCGTCGGCAGTGGATTTAGGTGGACCGCCCGCCAACTTGTTCACTGCCGGTCCTTTCTTTTTCATAATTGTGGTAAAGGAATCGTTTTCATATTCTTTAAGTGTGGTTTTTACATTTTCATTCTCAGCTTTTAACCTCTTGAGCGATGGCCATTTAAAACGTCCGCGAGCCGAGAACTGCTAGCATTTAAATTGTTAAATGCGCTTTGTATATACACAGCTGTATTTTGTGTAAATATTAAGTTATTTTAATGAAACAAAAACTGGTATAAAACTCGTTATTTGCAGTATAAATGTACATCATCAGCAAAGTTGAGTTGTATTTACAAAATGTTGAAATGGCACAATTTTGTTTCACTGTGGTGAAAAGTCAACTTTGCTCTGTCGAACGCATCTAATATAAGTTCTCAGAAAGATACAGTAAAGAAACACCCATTGTATGTGTGGCTTATGCGTCAGCATACTGTGTAATAAAGCACTACTGTATGCGTGGTCTATTGAGTCATCAGAATAGAGGCACATTGCAACTTTTGCTTACGCGAGTTTCGTAACTGAGTAGAGTCTGTGTCTTTCTTTGCTGAAATACATACGTATTCTCTCCTGCTTGTAGCTGAAGGGAGAAGTGGTATAAAAAGATGTTTTTGCACCAACTGGATATAACCATACGCAATTGTTTGGGGATTTGGACAGCTCTCTAAACCCACACAGGACAATGACCGACCTTGACTACCGACTATAAATAACTCGCAGCCTAATTGAACAATACCACGTTGGGGGTTGAAAATCCAAAACCCCTGCACCCCTCAGACTTCAAGGAAAACATTATCCTAAAAGGATACCACCAACAGCAAAGAAGTCCCGCCCATTTCGAAAGTGTTTCGTGTGCCGCAAGAAGGGAATTCGCGAATGTGGAGATGTAGGTACCCTTGTGTGTTTATCCCTGTTTTGAGGTAAATCACTGCAGAACGAACATATTAAGGTAAGCCAATAAAGTATATAGACCTTACTAAAATGTTTCATAAAGGGAAAATTATAATAAGTTGAGTTGGATAAGGGATAAATAAGGGTTAAATGCTTAAACGCACAGGACGCCCATATCGCTCATCCGCCATTTTAAATGGACGTGATTTCACGTCGATATCCCTCAAGAGGTTAACTTACTAATTTCTTTCTGCGCAGTCGTAAGATCCCTTGTTAATAGGTTCAAGACCATATGAAGCGACGCTATCGTTTCTGCATCCCGCATTGAAAATTCTGTCTGTTTTTCACTCGGATTTAGCCGCTCAGATTTTTTGACATTTATCGCTTCCCCGGAGTTATCTTCATTTACGCTTCTTTTCCCGTCATTTTTATGTCCTTGTGACATATCCTTAGATTCACTTTCAGTTTCTTCCTGTAAATTTTTGATGAAACTTGCTTGCTTATCCTGTTGTAACTCCAACTGCCGAGTTGATTTAAGTTTTACATGTATTCTGTGGTAATTATCTCTACCTCTGGTATGATATTGTTACTTGAGCCATTATTTTCTTTCTCAGTTGCAATTACAATTACCTTGTATACATGTAGTCCAACTACAGTAAGAATCTTATTGCCTCTAAATACATTCTACATGAATCAGTGTTTGCTAGTCTATAGATACAATGTAGATTTTCTTTGTAACAAATACCCTGTTCATGTGTGCATTACTGGTGCTTCCCTATAATTCTATGCCATAGGAAATATGGGGATAGTCCAAAATACGAAGTGCAGTCCGAAAATAACACAGAAAAGTTCGCAATACTCTCTATCTACACAAAATCATCCGTAACACGCATGTCATTTTTCCACATAGTCTTCTTTATTTAAACACAGTCTCCAATATTCAATCCATTTTCAAAACATTTTTGTAGAGTCTTTGGGTATGTGATTTAGACACTAGTATACTGCAGATCCTAGGCTTGATCTTGAAGAGCATTGTCTCCCTCGGAGAGTATTTTTCAGGGTGTCAAACAGCCAGAAATTGCTCGGAGCAAGATCAGGTGATTAGGGAGGATGTCTTAAGCGTCTCAATTCCATTTTGCAGTAGAAATTTGACCCTTATTTGATGGAGCATTGTCTTGATAGAGGATGAACTTTCCCACCAGTTCAGGCCAATTTTCTCCAATTGCAGGCAACAGCTGGTTCTTCAAAATGTTTCTGTAACATTTTCCGGTGATTGACATGAGGATATGACACAATATCACCCTTATAATAACGGAATATTGAATAAGAGTTTGCTTTACAGATGGGCAAGGTGAGCAAGGTCTGCCTGAGCTGGTCACTCTTCCTGTTTTGAACTTTATCATCCACCTATTCACATTACTATAGTCCACTGCATCATCCCCACAAACAGAGACAAGTTCACGGTGAATATTGACACAGCTTCCACCTTTTATACAAAGAAATTTGATGAAGCATGCTGTTCTTCTCGCGAAAATTCCATAATAAGCAGTATACAAATAGCCTCTTAACCTCTTGAGTGCTATGGACGTAAAATCACGTCCATTTAAAATGGCAGATAAGTGCTATGGGTGTGTATACACGTCCTGTGCGTTTGTGCATTTAACCCTTATTTATCCTTTATCTAACTCAACTTATTTTCATTTTTCCTTTATGAAACTTTTAAGTAAATTCTATATATTATTTATTTATGCCAACAAACTTACTGTTGGTGTTTTTAAACACACAAGCCGTGTGTGGGCAAAGTTTAAGAGGTAGAACCGGAACTTAAAAATTCAATGCCACAACTGGGATTTGAACCACAGACCTTCCGCTTGCCGGGCGGACGCTCTACCACTGAGCTATTGTGACAAACTGCCGGTTCTACCTCTTAAATTCTATATACTTTACTGGCTTACCTTTATATGTTCCTTCTACAGTGATATGTCTCAAAACAGGGATAAACACACAAGAGCACATCTCTACATTCGCGAATTCCCTTCTTGCAGCACACAAAACACTTTCGAGATGGATGGGACTTCTTTGCTGCTGGTGGTATCCTTTTAGGATAATGTTTTCCTTGAAGTCTTAGGGGTGCAGGGGTTTTGGATTTTCTACCCCCAGTATGAAGAGGCCTCTCAACGTCATATTGTTCAATTAGGCTGTGAGCTATTGATAGTCAGAAGTCCAGGTAGGTCGGTGTCTTGTGTGGGTTTAGAGCTCTCCAAATTATCAAACAAATTGTATATGGTTATATCCAGTTGGTGCAAAAATACCTTTTTATACCACTTCTCACTTCAGCTACAAGCAGGAAAGTATATTGTGACTTTTGTGTGGGTGTGAAGTAAAGTAGACAGATGTAGTCGAGATAAAGAAACACTTGTATTTCCGTAAACAGTAACTTTGTACACTCGTTGCAACAGCAAGAAAGTCTTTTCCGATTCTCCAACAGCACGGCTCCGAATTCGTAACACAACTGTCCCTTCTCCGTCGGCACGACTCCTCGACGCTTCGCATACGTCTCTTCTTTCCGTCGGCACGACTACTCAACGCTTTACATACGTCTGTCCTCTCCGTCGGCACGACTACTGAATGCTTCACATACGTCTGACTGCCTCTTCTGTCGCACTTTACCGCTATTTATATCTCCCAGGCACTATCCTGGAAAGTCCAGTTATTGCGGTCAAATACAAAGCGGAAGATTCTCGAAGTGTCTATCCTTTTCTCTCTTTCGGCAAGCGCCCCAACAATGCGGCCATGCTCTGTCTCTTTCCTTCGGCTCCTTTGCGGTAGTGCCGACAATAATGCGATGGGTGACACTGCTGTTGTCGGCAATTAGATGCGGCAGGCGCGGTGACAATATGTATTTCAACAAAGAAAGAAATGGAGCCTGCTATCCAGGTTACGAAACACGCGTAAGGAAAAGTTGCAAACATGCTTTATTCTGATGACTCACAGACCACGCATACACTATGCTTTGTGTTGCTGACGCACAGACCACACATACAATGGGTCGACTACTGTTACTTTCGGAGAACTGAAGTAAATTACTTTATATTAGATGCGTTCGGCAGAAGAAAGTTAACTTTTTACTACAGTGAAACAAAATAGTGCCATTTCAATGATTTGTTAAAGTAGCTCTACTTTGCTGATGACGTACATATATACTGCATATGACGAGTTTTATACCACTTTTTGTTTTATTAAAATAACTTAATATTTATGCAAAATACAGCTATGTATTTACGAAGCACTTTTAGTGCATTTAACAATTTAAATGTCCTGCACTGGATATTGGTTAGCAGTTCTTGGGCCACGGAGGCTTTAAATGGCCAGCGCTTAAGAGGTTAAGGAAACCGCCACTTTACCCTCGTGTGCTCACTCTTGGAGTCGAGCTGATGGTTTGGTCGTTGCCCAAGGTCATCTTCTTCCCTTACCATCGTTTCTACTGCAGCAGCAATTGTACAGTCGCAACAAAAATGTACATGTTACTTTTGGACTTCACCTTGTATAAGGTTTATAACATCTTTTTGTCTAAATACAGTGATAGGTGTCTTGAAGCATATATATTAGAACTATTTTTTTTACATACACAGTCAATATGGGCTTCCCAAATTAACTTATTATCTATGTGTATCCTTAAGAAGTTATGGCTACCAACTTTTTCAATTGTATTATTATTCAAAAATGTGTCATCAGTTTCTTCATTTGCTTTATGGTATTGAGATAAGATCATTCTGCTTTACTTAGAATTAACTTTTAAGTTTATGCTTCTGAGGTAGGTTGCTAGCTGTTTTACAGAGTGCGAAATTGCTGTTGCCAGCTGAGTAGGAGATTTTCAGAGCATATCATTGTAGTGTCATCTGCATAAGATACTAGTGTATGGGTAGTTATATTTGGTAAGTTATTTACATACGTAAGGTATAAAATTGGGCCCAGAACAGACCCTTGAGGCACTCCAGTTGTTACTACTTTTTGTTCTGATGCACACTGTATTTTTTTAAGCCTATTTTATGGTTGATTTCTGTCAAACATTTTCTCTTACTTAGACAAGACAATTATATTTAGCATTTTGCCTTTTATGCCATAAGTTTCTAGTTTATTAAAAAGTATTTGATGTGAGACACAGTCAAATGCCTTTGAAAGACGAATGAATACTCCACAGTGCTCAAACCTTTGTCTAAATTTTCCAAAACTTTGTGCATAAAATCAGTAACTGCTGTGGTTGTTGACACACTTTTTCTAAAATCATGCTGATGGTAATTTAATACACTGTATCTATTCAGAAAGTTAACCAGTTTAATAAGATCTTTTCAAAAACTTTTCCAATCACAGAAGTTAATCTTATTGGCCTGTAATTATCAACATTATTTCTGTTACCCTTTTTATAGATAGGACTTATGATTCCCAGTTTTAAACAATTTGGAAATATTTCTTCATTTATGGAGCAGTTAATTAGGTGGGTTAAAACAGCTGCAAGGCCATTTTGACACTTCTTCAGTATTCTAGTAGATATACCATCCCACCCTGAAGATGACTGTTCTTTAAAACTGCATATTATTTCTTTGATTTCCTCTTTGTGTTACTCATGAAGATGGTATTAACAGTTATATTCTGTATTTGTGTGCTATTGTCTGGTATATCTTTCTCCTTACTTCCCAAGGTTGCAAAATAGTAATTAAGTTGCTTATTTTGTTTGGATCACTTGCATATTTATCTTCATGAAGTAATTTAATGTTTTTACTGTCATTGCTGTGGGTGGTGTTTCTATCCTTGACTAAATTCCATACTGCTTTGTTTATGTTAGCAGAGTTATCTATCTTTTGTTTATAATGCTGTGATTTTAAATCAGTTAATTTCCTATGATATTCCTTTTCTAATTGTGTATATCTTTCCCTGTGCCCTTCAATTTTTGTCATCTTGTGTAATTTATAAGTATCTTTCATTTTATTACGCAGAATGCAAATTTCATCAGGTAATTTTATTTTCTGCACGGGCCTCTGCTTGGTGGTCTGCCTTTTAATGGGGCAGGTAATACTAAAGTAAGAGATTAATGTTGTCATGAATATTTTGTTGTTTGTATTCTCTCGGACTGGAAGCTTTAATATGTATAAAAGATACGACACAATTAAGATAACTGGATATTTATTTTAACACTTTCACCGTTACATGGGCAAGCTATCAGAAGAATAAACAGAGTTGCCAAGCTACAAAAACAAAACACAAAAGTTGTATAAACGATTACAGAATAACCAACACTCCTCCTCGTTTACACAACCTTACATTTTTCTCTTAATGCAATATGCCTGCTGGGTGACAAAGGTTTGGTTAACAAATCAGCTATCATTAGGTCAGAGGGACAATAATTGCATTTCACATCTTGGTGCATGTCTTTCAACAAATGCTGCAACCACAGAGCTTCTTGACAGGCTTCAGACAGAGCAACGTATTCGGCCTCAGTAGAAGATAATGAAACACATGTTTGTTTTCTGCAGCACCAGCTGATGATTCCTCCATTTAAGAACACGTATCCACTATTTGACTTCCTTGTCTTACGATCTTCAGCCCAATTTGCATCAGCATATCCGAAAAATGTAAGTCCCTCCTGAGTCTCAATGTTACTAAGCTTAAGTTTCATATTGGCAGTAGACTTAAGGTACTTTAGAACACGTTTCAACTGTGTCCAATCTTTCTGGCTTGGTGAGGAAGCCCTTTCTGCAAGGATGCTTACACTTGCTGAAATATCTGGTCTTGTGTTGACTGAAATATACAGTAGACGTCCAATTAGTTGCCTATATTTTGAATTATCTTTCAGAAGATTTGTAGATTCTGACTTCTCATAGTTCTGATCCATTGGTGTGTTGACTTTCTTTGCATCTGACAATCCAAAATCAAATGCAGTGTTGTTGATATAATCTGACTGACAGAGTTGAAAATTCCCACTTGAATCTTTTGTAACTTCAATTCCAAGGTAGCACTGTATTAAGCCAAGATTCTTTATCTTAAACTCCTCAGAGAGAATGTTTTCAACTTTATTTATCTCATCTTCAGATTTACTAGCAATTATGATATCATCTACATAAATAAGGATATAACACCAACCAACCAAGGATTGTCTTGAATAAAGGCATGGATCTACTTCACTTTGTTTGAAATCTGAATTAACAATAACCTTATGTACTGCTTCATTCCAAACTCTGGCTGCTTGTTTTAGTCCATAAATACTTTTCTTCAATAAACATACCTTTGATGAATCCTCTGTAGCAAAACCTGGAGGCTGTTTCATGTATATTACCTCATTCAATTCTCCATTTAAAAATGCTGTCTTTACATCAAAGTGGTAGACTGGTAGGTTTTCTTTAGATGCAATTGAAAGTAAGGTACGTAAGGTTGTTTGACGTACAACTGGAGCAAAAGTCTCATCGTAGTCTTCACCATACTTCTGTGAAAACCCTTGAGCCACGAGACGTGCTTTGAACTGCTGAATGCTACCATCTTTGCTCTCCTTGATCTTAAAAATCCATTTGCTTCCAACCGCTGTTCGATTTTTAGGAAGACTACATAATTCCCAAGTTCCATTTTCTTCTAGTGATGTCAATTCTTCTTGCATTGCATGAAGCCATCTCTCTTTGAATTTGCTGGAAATTGCTTCATTGTAGGATTTGGGTTCTTTAATAACTTCTCTTGTAGTATTACACTCTTCAATCAGTCTTTGCGGAGCAATTCCCTTTGTTGATCTCTGAGAAACTCGAGTCTGAGAGTCTTTAACTGATTCATTTTCTTTATCACTCTCCTCCTGAATTTCTACTTCTCGATGTGATATTTTAACTTTGGAATCAACATTTATGTCGATTTCA
Organism: Tenodera sinensis; assembly: GCA_030765045.1. Lineage (NCBI taxonomy): Eukaryota > Metazoa > Arthropoda > Insecta > Mantodea > Mantidae > Tenodera > Tenodera sinensis. Next base: position 316,159,033 of record CM060962.1, read on the forward strand.
GATCTATTTAAATCATCACGTTTCCCTTGATATGCTTCCACACTGAACTTGACATCTCGACTGATTATCACCTTTTGTGAAGCTAAATTGTAGCAACGATAAGCTTTTGATTCTTCATCATATCCAAGAAATATTGCTTCTGTTCCTGTATTATCCAATTTCTGGCGTTTCTGGGTTGGAACATGAACAAAACATTTGGAACCAAAAATCTGTAAATTCTTTACTTTAGGCTTTTCATTATTCCACAGTTCATATGGTGTTAATTTCTTTGCTCGAGTAAGGACTCTGTTTTGTATGAAATTAGCAGTCATCACAGCTTCACCCCAAAATTGATTTGGTAAGCCTGCATCAATCAGCATACAACGTGCCATTTCTACCAGAGTTCTATTCTTCCCCTCTGCTATGCCATTCTGCTGTGGGGAATAAGTTGCAGTTAACTGAGTCTGGATACCTTCATTGGCCAAATATGTTCTTAATTGTTTATTTAGATATTCACCTCCACGATCAGATCGAATAATCTTGACTTTTCTGTCAAACTTGTTTTCAACAAGTGCTACATAATGTTTCAAAGTATCAGGAACTTCAGATTTGTTTGCCAATAAATATACATGAGTATACCTTGAAAAATCATCTATAAATGTGACTATAAATCGCTTACCACTTGGTGTCATGGTCTGCATTGGTCCACAAACATCTGTATGGATCAAATCAAGTGATCTGGTAGACTCGCTTGAAGATTGTTTTGGGAATGGTAATCTGGTCAGCTTTCCTTTCATGCACGTATCACATGACATTTGGATACCGCAATCAACTATCTTCAAATCATCTAAGTGACCCTCAGCATGCATTTTCCTTATGGCCTCATGGACACGATGTCCCATTTTCCGATGCCATGTATGAATACAATTGCTGTTGTGTTCCAACACTGCATGGATTTTGTATGGCTCACACAATTTGTACAAGTTTCCAGTGGACTTAGCAAATCCAATCTGTTTTCCATCTTTGCATATTTCACAATAGTCTTTACTGAAGTTAACAGAAAAATTGCTTAAGTTTAGCTGTCGAACAGAAATTAAATTTCCAACAACTTTAGGAGCATAAAGCACATTGGTAACAGTAACTGGTGTCACTTCTCCCTTTTTATTCTTAAGCATCAATTTTCCTGTCCCGATGCCAATAACATCAACTAGTTCACCATTTGCAACTTCAATTTTATTAACATAGGATCTATCCAAGGATGTGAAAAACTCTCTGTCATTGGTTACATGCCGAGTGGCACCTGAATCTAAAATCCAACTATTTGACGGAATGTCAAATGTAAATATATGCTCTTTATGTTCAACTGCATTCACTTTATTTGGTTTTTCTTTCCAACTTGAGTATTTCTTGCAATCCTTTTTCATGTGTCCATACCTTTTGCAAAAATAACATTTCATGGAAGTGTTTTTAAAATCTTTTCTGGATACTGTCATCATTTTATCTGAAGAATTACAGGGAGCCCCTTCTGCATATTGTTTACTTTCATATTCAGCAATCACCTTTTGCTGTACTATGGCAAACGTTAGTTCATCCTCTGGACGTGTTTCCAGTGCTGTAATTAATGGATCATAATTTCTAGGCAAACTGCTCAACAACATTGCAACACTCCATTTATCCGATAAAGATTCTTCACCTATGTCTCGAAGCTTTAAAAACAATTCTTGCATGCGAGTAATATGTTGTGGAATATTACCGCCTTCTTCGAGTTTCAAAGAACAAATTGTTCTCATTAAATGAACTTTATTCGTTAACGTACTTTTCTCATGATATTCCTTAAGAGCATTCCACATTTTCTTTGCTGTGGACTTACCCCTGATGTGGATAAGTTGATCATCTTCCACCGTAAGTCCGATGTAGGCTTGTGCTTTGCTATCAGCTGTATCCCAATCGGCGATTAACCTTTCGTTTGAACCTGTATCTATCGGTCTTTCAGATTCAATTACCTTCTTAAACAAGTTATCTTTCATTAAAAGCAGTTGTACTTTATATTTCCAGTTTGAATAATTATGATTATTCAACTTTACGATGTCACTTCGAAAGTCAGCCATTTTGTTACTTAAACCTTATGTAACGAAACTGAAAATAAACTGCTTCGCGTATCGCACTTTATACTTATATGCCTGGGCCCATAACCTGTTGTTTGTATTCTCTCGGACTGGAAGCTTTAATATGTATAAAAGATACGACACAATTAAGATAACTGGATATTTATTTTAACACTTTCACCGTTACATGGGCAAGCTATCAGAAGAATAAACAGAGTTGCCAAGCTAGAAAAACAAAACACAAAAGTTGTATAAACAATTACAGAATAACCAACATATTTCCCATTTTTTATTGCTACTTTGCTATGCATACACTTGAGACCAAGTTTCCATTTCTAGTATAAAGTTAAGTTTATTCTCATTCTCTCCTTCTTGATTGTCTGTGATATGCTCGTGAGTGCCAGTCCCATGCCCTGGGTTTTACTCTGCTGTCAATTTTGGGTAACGACACAGCAGCTGTCAATGCAGTGCTACAGCTTGTTGCCCAAATTGGTTTTTGCAAGCAAGTTTAACTTATATTTTATTTTGTAGCTTGGTTGGACTTTTAGGATGTTTTACCTTTTTATTTTTAATGTTAACAGCTTACATTTCTATGATCAGTTTTAAGTTTTAACTATTTTACCTTTGATCTGTTTTAACTTCCCCTTTTTAATATTTTAAGAGTGGATTCTCAAGGGCAGTGAGTTTCCCAGGTTTATTTTTTGACCTGGAGCCCAATTGACCTAGCTGTTGACAGGCCCTTAAACACAACTCACTCACTTGCTCACTCACTCACTCACTTTCTTGCTCACTCACTCACTCACTTGCTCACTCACTTACTTGCTCACTCACTTACTCACTTGCTCACTCACTTACTTGCTCACTCACTAACTTGCTTACTTGCTCACTCACTCACTTGCTCACTCACACTCACTCACTCACATGCTCACTCACACTCACTCACTCACTTGCTCACTCGCTCACTTGCTCACTCACTCACCTGCTCACTCGCTTACTTGCTCAATCACTCATTTGCTCACTTGCTTACTTGCTCACTCACTCGCTTACTTGCTCACTCACTCACTTGCTCACTCACTCACTTGCTCACTAACTCACTTGCTCACTCGCTTACTTGCTCACTTACTCACTTGTTCACACTCACTCACTCACTCACTCGCTTACTTGCTCACTCACTCACTTGCTCACTCACACTCACTCACTCGCTCACTCACTCACTCACTTGCTCACTCACTTACTTGCTCACTCACTCACTTGCTCTCTCGCTTACTCGCTCACTCACTCACTTACTTGCTCACTCGCTTACTTGCTCACTTGCTCACTCACTCACTTACTCACTTACTTGCTCACTCACTTACTTGCCCACTCACTCACTTACTTGCTCACCCGCTAACTTGCTCACTCACCCACTTGCTTACTTGCACACTCACTTACTTGCTCACTCACTTACTTGCTCACTCGCTTACTTGCTCACTCACTCATTCACTTACTTACTCACTTGCTCACTCACACACTCACTTGCTCGCTCACTTACTCACTTACTTGCTCACTTGCTTACTTGCTCACTCACTCATTTGCTCACTCACTCACTTGCTCACTCACACTCACTCACTCACTCACTTGCTCACTCACACTCACTCACTCACTTGCTCACTCACACTGACTCACTCACTCATACACTCACTCGCTTACTTGCTCACTCACTCACTTACTCACTCGCTTACTTGCTCACTTGCTTACTTGCTCACTCACTCACCGACTCACTTGCTCACTCACTGACTGACACACTTGCTCACTCACTCACTTACTCACTTACTCACTCACTTACTCACTCACTTACTCACTCAGTTGCTTACTTGCTCACTCACTCACTCACTTGCTCACTCACTTACTACCTTACTCACTTAATCACTAACTTGCTCACTCGCTTCCTTGTTGACTCACTCACTTACTCATTCACTTGCTCACTCGCTTACTTGCTCACTCGCTTACTTGCTCACTCACTTACTTACTTGCTTACTTTCTCACTCACTCACTCACTTGCTCACTCGCTTACTTGCTCACTCACTCACTTACTCACTTGCTCACTCACTTACTTACTCACTTGCTCACACACTCACTTGCTCACTCACTTACATGCTCACTCACTCGCTTACTTGCTCACTCACTCACTTACTTGCTCGCTCACTCACTTGCTTACTCGCTTACTTACTTGGTCACTTGCTCACTCACTCACTTGCTCACTTGCCCACTCACTTACTTGCTCACTCACTCACTTACTTTCTTGCTCACTTGCCCACTCGCTTACTTGCTCACTCACTTGCTCACTCGCTCACTCACTCGCTCACTCACTCAATCACTGACTTGCTCACTCACTCACTTGCTCACTCACTCACTTGCTTACTTGCTCACTCACTCACTTCCTCACTTGCTTACTTACTCACTCACTCACTGACTTGCTCACTCACTCACTTGCTCACTCACTTACTTGCTTACTTACTCACTCGCTGACTTGCTCACTCACTCACTCACTCGCTTACTTGCTCACTCACTCACTTGCTCACTCACTCACTTGCTCACTCGTTTACTTTCTCAATACTCAATTGCTCACTCACTCACTCGTCCACCTGCTCACTCACTCACTCACTTGCTCACTCACTTACTTACTTGCTCACTCGCTTACTTGCTCACTCACTCACTTACTTGCTGGCTCACTCACTTACTTGCTCGCTCACTCACTTGCTTACTCGCTTACTTACTTGGTCACTTGCTCACTCACTCACTTGCTCACTTGCCCACTCACTTACTTGCTCACTCACTCACTTACTTTCTTGCTCACTTGCCCACTCGCTTACTTGCTCACTGACTCACTTGCTCACTCGCTCACTCGCTCACTCACTCAATCACTGACTTGCTCACTCACTCACTTGCTCACTCACTCACTTGCTCACTTGCTTACTTGCTCACTCACTCACTTCCTCACTTGCTTACTTACTCACTCACTCACTGACTTGCTCACTCACTCACTTGCTCACTCACTTACTTGCTCACTTGCTTACTTACTCACTCGCTGACTTGCTCACTCACTCACTCACTCGCTTACTTGCTCACTCACTCACTTGCTCACTCGTTTACTTTCTCAATACTCAATTGCTCACTCACTCACTCGTTCACTTGCTCACTCACTTACTCAGTTGCTCACTCACTTGCTTACTCGCTTACTTGCTCACTCACTCACTTGCTCACTCACTTACTCACTTGCTCACTCGCTTACTCACTCACTCGCTCAATCACTCGCTTACTTGCTCACTCACTCACTTACTCACTCGCTTACTTTGCTCACTCGCTCACTTACTCACTTGCTCACTCACTTACTTGCTCACTCACTCACTCGCTCACTCACTTGCTCACTCACTCACTTATTCACTTCATCAGTCGCTTACTCACTCACTCGCTTACTTGCTCACTCACTCACTTGCTCACTCGTTTACTTGGTCACTCACTCACTCACTTGCTCACTCGCTTACTTGCTTACTCACTCACTTGCTCACTCACTCACTTGCTTACTTGCTCACTCACTCACTTGCTCACTCACTCACTCGCTTACTTGCTCACTTGCTCACTTACTCACTCACTTGCTCACTCGCTTACTCACTCACTTACTCACTGACTTACTCACTCGCTTACTTGCTCACTCACTCACTTGCTCACTCACTTACTTGCTCACTCGCTTACTTGCTCACTTGCTTACTTGCTCACTCACTCACTCTCTCCCACCCACTCCACATTCTCATTTGACAGGTTTGTGAATTAAAAAATTGTGTCCACATTGTGAGCTGCATGTAAAAAATAAATCTTGTGGAAGGTTGTAAACTTGTATAGATAGGTACAAGAAATTCTACTCCAAACTCTACATGGAACTGTTTCTTCCTGTCTGTACGTGAGTGCACAAAATTTTGCTCCTATTTTTTAATTGTTTAGAGGCCGGATATGATAGAGCTGGTGAACCACGAAGCAATACTAGCACAGGCTCGTGAGGACTTCAGACTAGATAAGGAAGCAGCAATAAAAACTGCTCTGGAGGAGGAATGTAGCCGTTGGGAAGCTCGTCTGGAGATGGAGTTGCGTCAAGCAAGATCACGTTGTGAAGCAGAGAAGCAGGTACGAGGGCTGATCAACAAAAACTGAGACTTGATTTTTTCCCGTACCTTCCCTGATAGTTTCCTATCTGTACCATGAATATTTTATGTGTATTGCCCATAGGTGGCAGCACTGTTGTATGGGTAGGTTAGTAGTAATTCTCTGTTTTGTAGACCTTACTTGCATTTTGCATACTAAACAATGGAGGCGACATGAGAGGAACAGTACAGCACAATAAAATTCTGTTTTTGTTTGAACCATACAGCCACTGAAACTTAGGAAAAGCTGCAGCAAGAGTATTTACATAGTTAAAGGACTTCAAAGAGGAATGACTTATCTGTGTTAAGCAAGGTGGGCGTGGTCTTTAAGCTTCTGCTGTGACTGAAGTCAACATCAACATGGCTACTGAGATTGTTTGCGAGGATCGGCTGTTAACGTTACATAGACATTGTGAAGTGTTGAGAATTTCATATGGCAGTGTCTTTATTATTAAGCATGATCATTTCCATATGACCCGTGTTTGTGCCCATTGGACACAACGTCTGTTGATTCCTGAACAAATGGCTGTGCAAATGGAGACATTCTGTGAGGTGTTGCATCTCTTTGCTGATGGAGGGGATGCATTTATGGAATTGATTGTCACCAGTGATGAGTCACGACTGCATCATTATGATCCTGAAGAAAAACGAGCCAGTATAGTGTGGAAATCGCCAGATTCTCCAACACACACACACACACACACACACACACACACACACACACACACACACACACACACACACACACACACACAAAAAGGGTAAAAGTTTGAGAGATTTCTTGGAACTGAAAAATTCAGTGCCACAGCTGGAACTTGAACTACAGACCCTCCACTTGCCAAACAGGTGCTCTAACCATTAAGCTACTGTGATAACCTGCCATAATGCCATTGAATTCTCCAACCAATTCGTATTTCTCCGTTAAACCACAGAGGCAGTCTCACATCATAGACAATTACCCCAATGGTGACTTACTGTCGTAAGTACTTCATGTCCCAGGATTAAATAACCTTCGGATCGTAATTGTTATTTATTTATGCCAACAAACTTACTGTTAAGTGTTTTTAAACACACAAGCCGTGTGTGGGCAAAGTTTGAGAGGTAGAATTGGAACTGAAAAATTCAATGCCACAGCTGGAATTTGAACCACAGACCCTCTGCTTACCAGGCAGGTACTTAATGGTTAGAGCACCCGCCTGGTAAGCAGAGGATCTCTGGTTCAAATCCCAGCTGTGGCATTGAATTTTTCAGTTCTAATTCTACCTCTCAAACATTGCCCACACACGGCTTGTGTGTTTAAAAACACCAACAGTAAGTTTGTTGGCATAAATAAATAATAAGGCAAAAGTTGTTCCATCTGCAGGGAAAGTTATGGTGATCACATGTATTGACTGTCGTGGAATGATTTACCAGCATGCAGTTCCTCTCCAAACTACTGTTTCACGTCAATATTGGCTAAACTGAGGAAGCACATTGCAAGAAAATGACCAGAGCTTTCATGGAGGGGTTGGCGACTTCATCATGACATTTCAAATCAGGTCGTTCAATTTCTGGCTCAGTTCAGCATTACCTGTCTACCACATCTGTGATTTTTTTATTCCCTTCATTAAAGGCAAAACTTCATGGCATTCGATTTGAGAACTGTGAAGCAGTACTCAAATAAAGTGAGGCAATTCTTATGGACCTGACAGAATGACCTGCATCATATGTTCGAGGACTGGCAGTGATGGCATAAAATGTGCATTAAGTGGGAGGGGAGTACTTAGAAAAATATTATGTAAGCATTGAAATGGAGTAATAATCATATGGGGAAGAATATCAGTCTCAGTCTTTTTAATCAGCCCACGTAAATAAGTTAAATATTATGCATGTGTAGTCTATTTTTTTTTCTCTGTGCTTTCAGTGCACCTCTAGCTGTGACACCCTGATCTTCTTGCTAAAGAGGTATCACTGGCCCTTCTCTGCATACATCCTCATCTATCCTCTTTTCCCCCTAACCTTCCCAGGTCTCACGCCTTCACTTTCCCTTTACATTTCATCTATCCTCTTTTCCCCCTACCCTTCCCAGGTCTCACCCCTCTGCTTTCCCTTTGCTTTCCATCTATCCTCTTTTCCCCCTACCCTTCCCAGGTCTCACCCCACCGCTTTCCCTTTGCTTTCCATGTATCCTCTTTTCCCCCTACCCTTCCCAGGTCTCATCCCTTTGCTTTCCTCAACCACTTCTCCTTGACTTTAGCTAGGAAATCCCCATTTCTTTACATTTTTGCTTACCTTTAACATTCATCATTCTAATAACCACTATGTTTTTATGTTTATCGTTCCAGCTCTTATTCCATATTTTCTGTCTCCGTATTTGTTATTCTTTACATTCTATTAAACAATGTATCTTGCTGACACCTCAAACACCTGTACCAATATTTCAAAATTCATATTTCACTGCAACACCTTCTTTATAGAATATATAAATTTCAAAATGCTGTCATACTCTGATTCTAAAGCAGCACTATATGAAATAAATTCATATAAAATGATGTCAATTCAAGTTAAAGAATGTCACAAAATTATTCAACAACTCCAAAAACTACAGAAAAGAATTCAATTACAAATGATAACTGCACATTGCGGAGCTGATGGAAATGCAACTGATGATTTTCTTGCAAAAAAAGGTTCAAACTTAGTTCAGAATAAAAATAAAAACTTACCTTTTACATCTATAAAAAGACTACCTAATTAAAAACAAACATAAATCAAGCAAACTCAAATACTATGTAACAAAGCAAGAGATAAAAATGGAACATTGTAATTACAAAACCAGAAATTCCAGAAATCCCTTGAAAAACTGCAGTAGCAAAATTTACACTTACAGAACATGATTATTTGACCAAATACTTCCACAAATTAGGAAGTTACACAAATCCAAATTGCCCTCTATGCAACAAAGAAGAAGAAATGACTGAATATCATCTACAAACCTCTTGGATTCAACACAGAGAAATACTGGAAAGCAAGAGTGCTGATGGCTTCATTGCCAAAGCCCAGCATTTGATAACATATTTCAAAATTCTCTGAAACATCATGCCTTTCGTTCCAACATTTCCTAATTCTACCAATGTTACCTCTCTTGGTGCTGATCTTACTAAACCAAGAAGTCCCTTATAATGAAAACTGAGTTGGATTGAAACACAGAACATCACTTACATGTAATTAATCTTGACCGGTTTCAAGAGCTTAACCTACTTCCATCATCAGAATTGTCTGACTCGTTCTTATAGGTGTTGTTTGATGTGTAGTTGGTTGGGCTGACATCTAGTGGTGGGCTGATGAACTTCCATAAAGGGTTTGGTGGTGGAAAATCAAAGTTCATTATGCAGAGTTCGATATTAATTTTTACTTTCTCTACTGCTAAGTAAAGGAAGTATTGTATTCCACCCAAAAATTTGATGTCAAGATTTCACCAGAAATATATGTTTTGAGACCACCTGAATCCAAAAAAGCATTTTTAGAAAAAGGTCTGTGTCTGTCTGTCTGTCTGTCTGTCTGTCTGCCTGCCTGCCTGCCGTCCTGCCTGCCTGCCTGCCTGTCTGTGGACAGCATAACTCAAAAACGAAAAGTTGGTTAAAAACCAAAGTTGATATTTAAGTTTAATGTCTTTCAAGGATTCAACACAGAAGATTTTGAAGAAAATAGCCCCACCCTAAACTACCCTTTACATGGAAAATTTTTCAAAAATGGCTCTAACGATTTTGATTAAAATGCCATATGTTTAAGATATTCGTATTATGAATGAAATGTATATTTTGAATTTTCTGGCTATAGCCTATGTAGTCCTGCTTACTCTGTATGACTTTTGAATAACTCATAAACTGTAAGAGATAGACAAAATCTTATTCTACAAAAAAATGTAGATCTTGCTAAAACATACAATTTTTGTCTGAATAAATTTGTTTGTAGAGTGAACCATTTTGGAGATATTCCTTGTTATTTGTGTCAGTTTTGGAAAACTTAAAACTTTCGTGAAATGGAACATTGTTATTCATTTTTTTTATATGTTAAACATGCAAAGAGAATGGGATCTCAAAGCTTTAAAAGATTTGACTATCACTCATAGCCCATTGTATTCTCATATTCCCCTTGTACCTACAAGGAAATAAGCAATAAGATAATTTGTACAAATGTTTATCTCAACTAACACGAAGAAGATATAGGAATAAGAGTTTGTAAGAATGGTTAGTACACGAGTAGAGAAAGTCATGTGAGTGCAACACATATTTTTTCCCAAGTATCCAACTCTGCAGCATGTTTTTGTAGCTTTTAAAAGTTTCATAATGTTGTGGTTGGATGTCCAAAAATGTGTGCAACTGCAGATTTATCCATCTGTATTTGATGCACCTCATATGTTCTTTTAGTCTGGTTTCTAAATTCCTCTTAGTTTTCCCTATATAAATCTGGTCACAATCTGGACAACTGATTTGATAAATTCCTGCTTTTTGTTCTGTGGTATCTGGTCCTTTGACTTGTTGCACAGTAATTTATGCTGAAACTAGTTTGTAGGGCCAAGTTAATGTATTTTTTGAACATGTTGTGGAATTTGTAGTACTTACTTGGATGGTAACTCAATTTTTTGAAAATTATATTGCTTTTTTGTTGAGATAGCTTAGTGATCTCTTTCAAGTGTTCCTGTTTTTTGAATTGTGCTATTTTCTTGTCAATGATTTGTTTATTGAATCCATTATTAATTGCTGTGTTGACTATGTGTGTGTATTCTTTTTCATATTCTCCTTCTGATAATGGGGTGAAAACCAATCTGTGAGATAAACTGTTCAGGACTGCAAGTTTGTGTGGAACTGTTTCAGTCTGACTCAATTTCCATTATAATTTAGATTCACATCACTGTTACTAGCTTATTCAAAGATACGTAAATCAAGAAATTCCTTACATATGATGTATACTTTCTATGGTATTTCCAGTTCCCCAAATTTCTACTGCAAATGACATTTTTGATTGTACTGTCGCTTCCTATATTCTTTCTATCCACTTAATTAGTCTTCCCGGTAGTTTAAATTTACAAATTCTTATTCCCCCATAGCTACTCTGCCTTGTGTAGTCGCCTTCATCTTATGAGCTTCAGAACTTCCATTATTACTCAGCCTAATTCCTATACAAGGGTAATCCCAAAACTTAGGTCACCAATTTTTTTAAAATTTAAATAAACGTTTATTGACAACAAATGATACATAGATTTTAAACTTCAACATTTTTCTATTTTTCCACATAATGGCCATTTCAATTGATGCATTTTTGTAAACACTGGCAGTTTTTGTATGCCCATGTATACCAGTCCACTGCCATGCTCTTGAAGAAATGTTGAACCTCATCTTTCACCTCGTTGTCACTAAAGCGCCTTCCAGCCAAGTGTTCTTCCAATTTGGGAAACAAGTGGTAGTCACTGGGCGCTAAGTCCGGACTATGGGGTGTGTGGGTGATGATATCCCATCCAAACTGATGCAGGAGATCCACAGTTTGACGGGCAGTGTGGGGGTGAGCGTTATCGTGGAGAAGGTTATGCCCTTGCTCAATATTCCTCTTCTTCGGTTTTGAATTGCCCGTCTGAGTTTTCTTAATGTCTAACAATACCTGTTGGCATTGATTGATTGTCCCAGGATCCACAAAGTCAACCAGCAATATCCCCTTTCGATCCCAAAACACAGTTGCTGTGACTTTACCGGCAGACTGTGTTCTTTTAAACTTTGGTGGCTTGGGTGAACTGGAATGCCACCACTCACGAGATTGTTGTTTTGTCTCGGGTGTGAAGTGGAAATTGCTAAGAAATTAGGGATTGCTCCGTCTAGCTTAATACAATTGTAGCCAAGGCGTGGAAATTGAAGAAAGCGCACATGTGTTAGATGTTTCTGCAAATAAGTAGACCCACATTCAGGGTGGAAAATATAAACATTTTGGGAGGCCTCATAATGTTTCTGAGAAAATGATGGCCGAATGGTACCATTCATGCCATGGCCAACAAAAAAACATGCCAAGATAACGGACTACTTCCTAAAGTGACTCAACTTTCTTCATATTTATTTTTATTTGGTGCATTTCTCTTATGTTTGTATTGTTTCATATTACCGATTATAGTTCAACAATTCTATTATTATTTCTTGTTGTTTACTTCTTAACTGCAACCCATATGCTATAAATTATTAAATTATATAATTTCCAATTTCTCAGAACATTGCTGAGAAATAGCTTCTATCTTCCTCAAATGTCAATGCAAGAGAGTTTGGAAAATTATTTGATACGCTACTATGACAATATCATTTGGATACTGTCTTCCTTAACAATACTTCTTATGACGTCATCATGATGATGTCATATTTCACGTATAATACTTGATTTCATAATATCTTAGACATGCCAAGAAAATGTTGATTTACATTTTAAAACCCTTAACATGATATGACACAAAATAATCCTTAATTATATAAACATATAAACATTATTGAAGCTGACAATCATCTCAATAAATTGATAATATAACAGATAACAAAAGAAGAATGCAGTATAAACAAAGTTAAACTGATGTTTGATTTAAATATTTCTTGGTATAGATGATAACTGTTTCAAACTGTACAGACTAAAAGGACAAGAACACACAAAACAAGCATCTTAAGCGCTTAAAAAGTGAGGATTAACGCAGTGAACAGTGTAATGGACTATTGCACATTTAATGTGTGCAGTGGAACTGTAGCATAAGGTCAGAATTTATGTAATTTTATAATTTTTTAAATAAATTATGTGACAAAGGCTTCTCTGAATAAAACGTTATTAGAAAGTTGTTGTTGTTTTCTAGTGCCTTGCATCTGGCAATGAAGCCATTAGCATTCGTGCTTTCCAATACTTTTGAACTGGTTATTAGAAAGTAATGTTATTGAATGTTATTGACTTTCACATTATTGCTGCCTTTTTTTCAGCTTTTTTTCCCCATGTATATACTAGGAATATTTGTTGTACATAAAACTACATATATTCATAAAACATAGTTTTTAGTTTATAACAGTTCAATTTTTTTTTATTGTGAACTGAAAATGAGTCTATGTAAGAGTGTTTTTTATTAAATGCATTAGTAGAAATTTTACAACATTAATACATGTGTAAGTTCAAGATTGGAAAGAACTACTTATTAAAAGTGATTTTCATCATTTTTGTTGTTGCATTCAACTCAGAATTTTCTGTCTGCAGTCACATTACTTTCCCTTGATTTTATGCTGTTATTAAGTGTCGTCGACAGAAGTGTCGCCCTGGTCCAGACAGAGTGTTACTAAAGGCAATTAGGCACCCTGCTGCTGCTGGCGTAATTACTCACATTGCTAACAGAATGCTGAAGACGGGTATAGTTCCTGACGCTCTCCAGACAGCAAGAACTGTATTAATACACAAAGGTGGGGACCTGGACAACTTAAAGAACTGGAGACCGATTACTATATGTTCTGTAGTGAGCAGGGTAATTGCAAAATGCTTGGATAAAATAGTGCGAGAATACATTAACCTAAATCAATACCAACGAGGGTTCGTCATGATGCCTGCACTTTCATTAACCTCAATATTATTGATGGAATCCTGCGAACAGCTAAAAGTAAGAAAACATCAGCATCTATTGTGTTTCTTGATGTTAGCAAAGCTTTTGATAGTATTGGACATGCTCACCTCATTGCTACCATTGAAAAGTCTGCTTTGCCTGAACAAATCAAGAAACTTCTAATTAACATGCTGACAGGAAATTCTACTCAAATACATACCAACGGTGGAAATACAGATAAAATCCACTTTAAGCGAGGAGTGATGCAGGGAGATCCCATATCACCACTGCTCTTCAACCGGGGCATTAAGCACATCCTGAACGAGTTGACGGTTAGAAACGTTTCAGGAAAATATGGCTTTCAGCTAACTCCTGACACCGAACCACTTACAGCCCTATGTTTTGCTGACGTGCAAGCAGCATCTGCCCTTGTGACTAGTGCTATCCACCACCTTCAAGAAATTGGACTGAACGTCAACACAGTGAAATCCAATGCTATTATAATTAAAAACGGAAAGCTTCTACAGCAGGAACTGATTACCACTGCTGGATCAATTATGAGCATTGGGGCAGACGAAGAGATTAAATACCTTGGTGCAACATTTAGGGACACAATAGTATTTAATGAAACACAGGTTCTAGAAAAATTAAAATTAAATCTTGAAAAGCTTACTTCAACTCACTTGCTCCAGCCTAGTCAAAAACTTACAGTTATAAATCAGTTTATTGGGCCCACTTTGATCTATCCTTTCCAGTCGGTTCCAATAGAGAAAATTCCAAAGGTATGGCTCCAGAAAGCAGATAAAATGATCAAAAGTGCTGTGAAGGAAATCCTACAACTACCAAATGACACCCCAAACAGTATGCTGTACACCAGCACAAAGTTTAAGGGATTATCAATAATACGTGCAACTTGGGAAGCTTATCTTCAACAATTAAATATTAACACCAAACTTGAAGATCTAGACGATGAACATGTAAACGTTGTTCGCAATTTTGCAGCCATAAGAACTCGATGCCTCACAGAGTTGCATATACCAGAGGAGTCCTCCACAAACTCCGTTAAACAACTTAGGGAGAAACTAAGACGCCAGGAGTTTGAAGCCTGGTGTGCATACCCTCAGAAAGGAAGAGGACTGGTACTCTTTGGCGAAGTTCCTGCTGCCAACACTTGGATTTTGAAACATAATGGGTTATCCAGCTCAGAATGGTGTGACATGTTGAAGATGACAGCTATGGTGGTTCCAGTACGTTCACTTCCGGGACGCTCCACGGGTACAAGCCACTGCAGACATTGCAGTGAGATAGAAACTTTACCGCATGTACTCGGGAATTGTCCTCAGGGAGAGTTACTGCGAATAAAGCGTCACAACACCATAAGAACTCTGCTTGCCAATGCTTTGCGAAGCACAGGATTAGAAGTCCACGAAGAAGTACACTGTGTGGCTGACTGTGGCAGTAACCGTCGAATTGATGTCATTGCTATCGACAGGAAGAAAAGGACAGCTGAGATCTTAGATCCCACAGTGAGGTTTGAGACATCCTTATACCAGCCAGCAGAAGTGGATCATGAAAAGAAGAAAATATATGAGCCCACAATTCCATTCTTCAGTGCCTCATATAATATCAGCAACATCGTGGTCACAGGCCTATTCTTCAGAGCAAGGGGCACAGTACCAAATCATTTGTGCAATGGAGACAACAATATAAGCTCCCTAAACAGCTACAGGACGACATTGTCCTAACGACACTAAAATACTCTGTGGCAATATGCCGAAATCATTTGTATGGAAACCATAACATTTAAATTTGAAAGTACTAAGATATAAAATAATCATTTAACTGTGCCGTATACTAACAAAAACTTTGTTTTGTTGTTGTTGTTTTTTTTTTTTTTTTTTTTTTTTTTTTATTAACCTTTTTATGTATTCATTTCAAACACATGAAAGCTATTCTGTGTCACATGGCAAACCTTTATATAAGGTCAGATTTAATAATAAAAATAGGGGTTGTACTGTATATCCTGATTGTGTGATATGTGGTTCTCAGGTGTGGTTCAATGAGGCAATGAGGCGTGTGGTGAGTGAGAAAGAACGACAGTTGGAGGTATTAAGAGCAAGAGAAGCAACGCTCCTGGACGAGTGCCAGCGCCATCGTGAGACCATCCGTCAACTCACAGACACCGGAACTCCTAGTAGCACTTCTGGGTAAGCTGCTAAATTCACATACCTTGCACAGGTTGTAAAAATTAATCTTGTAACTACAGTGATTTTCCTTTGTGATGTGGCCACTGCATGGTACCTTGCATGCTGTCCACTATGGCTTAATCTCATACCGAAACAGTTATAACATTTAAGGGGTAGAATCAGGACCGAAAAATTTGATACATTAGTTGGGATTTGAACCACGGATCTTCCATATCACGCATGGCTGCTCTAACTACTGAACTACCATGGTCAACTTGCCAGCTATGTTAGCCGTGGTAGCTCAGTGGTTAGAGCAGCTGTGTGTGAAGTGGAAATCCGTGGTTCAAATCCTGGCTATGGTTTTGAATTTTTCAATTCTGATTCTACCTCTCAGACATTGCCCACACAGGGCTTATGTGTTTAATAAGTTGGTTGCAGTAAGTTGGTTGGCATAAAAAGATAATTACCATCTAAAGGTTATTTAAACCTGAGACATACTTACCATGGTAAGTTGCACTTGGGGTACTTTCCATTGTGGTCTACCAGGAAAATATGAAAACTGGCAAGTTGGCCATGGTAGCTCAGTGGTTAGAGCAGCTGCATGTGAAGCGAAAGAGCTGTGGTTCAAATCCTGGTTATGGCACTGAATTTTTCAATCCTTATTCTGCCTCTTAAACATTGCCCACACACAGCTTGTGTGTTTAAAAACATCAGCAGTAAGTTGGTTGGCATAAAAACAGTTATAACATTGTTTTCGTGGTCAGAAGATGGAAACAGTGAAGGGATTGTGGAGCTGGAATTTGTGACTAACTTCACTTCCTTAAATTTTAAAAGCAGAACATGTTTCAGAAGCTATTGCTTCCCTCCTCAGCCTGGGTCAGACTGGTAACACTGGAGACAGATCACTGGTGATGGTTGCAGAAGTGGCAGCACTGGTCTTGTGATGAAACTATTCAGCTTGTTCAATGGTAGGATTTCAGGGACAGGCTTTTAAGTCCTAGGGGATATAAGTCTTCCACATGCGTAGGGTAATTAGATGAAGAAGAAGAAAACTAAACTGATAGTTGCTTATAACAGCATGCCTCCAGGAATGACATTTGCTTGTTGTAGCTTACCCTTTCAAGTACTTTTGCAAATACAGATGGGACAATTGGGCAATCATTTTTAATACAATTTTTTTCTCTCTTGCTGAACATTGGTGAGCCTTTGCTGGTTTTGGGATTTCTGGAAATAGCCCTATGATCAATGAAGAACTTGAGATGTCTACCAGAGGGGTTAGTAGGTGGGAAGCTGACTTTTTTACAGTGATGTCTGGTGTATCATCAGTTCCACAGGAATATTCACAACTTCAAGAAAAAGCCCTTCTTCAACATGAAAAACTACTTTGACTTCATAACTCTTGCTGGAGAAACAAACAGCCAATAGAAAATACTTTAAAAAGTCAAATCAGCTTCTCAGGTTGTAGCTGATTATTTGCTCTTTTGCTAAAGTGTGTGTTTCTGTATTACCTTGTATATGTTTGTCCAGATATCCCACACTAATTTAATTTGAAAATCATCTTGGATGGCATGGTATATTTTTTGAGATCTATTTCTATTAAATTTAGTTTGCAATTATTACAAAGTTTATTTAATTTACTTTGTATACTGAACATGGGTTACCAGATTATTTTATGGAAGTGTAGGATACAGTGGTTAAAAATCTGATGTGTTGCACTCACATGACTTTCTCTACTCTTGTACTAACCATTCTTACAAACTCTTATTCCTATATCTTCTTCGTGTTAGTTAAGATAAATTTGTACAACTTATCTCATTCCTTATTTCCTTGTAGGTGCAAGGGGAATGTTAGAATACAGTAGGCTTTGTGCGATAGTCAAATCTTTTAAAGCTTTGAGATTCTGTTGTCTTTGCACACTTAATATACAAAACATGAACAACGATGATCCATTTCACTAAAGTTCTAAGTTTTCCGAAACTCACACACATAACAAGGAATATCTCCGAAATGGTTCACCCTACAAGAAAGTTTATTTAGCAAATTGCACGAAAAACTTGCAACATAAATTGTGTATTTTAGCAAGATCTACATTTTTTGAATAGTATGATTTGGTCTATGTCTAACGGTTTACCAGTTATGCAAAAGTCGTCCAGAGTAAATACGACTACAGGAGCTATAGCCAGAAAATTCAAGATATACATTTCATTTGTCATAAAAATATCTCAAACATATGACATTTTAATCAAAATCGTTAGTGCCATTTTCAAGAAAATAAAAATTTTCAAAAATTTTTCCATGTAAAAGGTAGTTTAGGGTGGGACTATTTTCTTCAAAATCTTTGTGTCGCATTCTTGAAAGACATTAAACTTAAATACCAATGTTGGTTTTTAACCGACTTTTCGTTTTTGGGTTATGCTGTCCACAGACTGACACACAGACACACACACGGACCTTTTTCTAAAAATCTGATGTGTTGCATTCACATGACTTTCTCTACTCTTGTACTAACCATTCTAACAAACTCTTATTCCTGTATCTCCATGTTAGTTAAGATAAACAGTCGTACAAATTATCTTATTGCTTATTTCCTTGTAGGTGCAAGGGAGATATTAGAATACAGCAGGCTTTGTACGACAGTCAAATCTTTTTGACCTTTGAGATTCCGTTCTCTTTGCATGATTAACATATAAAAAAATGAACAACGTTGTTGCAGAGAGATAGAACTGGAACACACGGCTTGTGTGTTTAAAAACACCAACAGTAAGTTTGTTAGCATAAATAAATAATAACATTGTTGCATTTCGTTAAAGTTCTAAGTTTTCCGAAACTCACACACATAACAAGGAATATCTCCGAAATGGTTCACCCTACAAGAAAATTTATTGAGACATAAATTGTGTATTTTAGACCCGTAAACCAATGACAGGTGTGGTCCTCCAGGCATTCTGGGGGTTGTCAGAGAGCGATGTGACTGCCAAAACATAAAAATATGGTGCTCTCTAAAAAGCGGTTACTATTACTGCTATTGCTCTCTTCAATATCAGTGAAAAATATTAGAGAGCAAGAGGATTAATGACTTCATTGTCAGAAATCCAGCATTAGCTAACAACAACAACTTTTTTTTTTTTTTATTGTATAATTTGGTCTATCTCTAACGGTATACCAGTTATGCAAAAGTCGTCCAGAATAAATATGATTACAGTGGCTATAGCCAGAAAATTCAAGATATACATTTCATTTGTCATCAAAATATCTCAAACATATGACATTTTAATCAAAATCGTCACAGCCATTTTCAAGAAAATCAAAATTTTCGAAAAATTTTCCATGTAAAGGGTAGTTTAGAGTGGGGCTATTTTCTTCAAAATCTTCATGTCGCATCCTGGAAAGACATTAAACTTAAATACCAACTTTGGTTTTTAACCGACTTTTCGTTTTTGAGTTATGCTGTCCACAGACTGACACACAGACACACACACACACACACACACAGATCTTTTTCTAAAAATGCTTCTTTTAGATTCAGGTGGTCGCAAAACATATATTTCTGGTAAAATATCGACATGGAATTTTTGGGTGGAATACAATACTTCCCCTACTTACCAGTAGAGAAAGTAAAAATCGGATGTATTGCACTCTCATGACTTTCTCTACTCTTATACTAACCATTATTACAAACTCTTATTCCTATACCTTCATGTTAGTAGAGATAAACATTGCAGAAATTATCTTATTGCTTATTTCCTTGTAGGTGCAAGGGGAATGTTAGAATACAGTAGGCTTTGAGCGATAGTAAAATTTTTAAAGCTTTGAGATTCCGTTCTCTTTGCATGGTTAACATATAAAAAAATGAACAACGATGTTGCATTTGGTGAAAGTTTTCTGAAACTGACACGAATAACAAGGAATATCTCTGAAATGTTTCACTCAACAAAAATATTTATTTGGACATAAGTTGTGTGTTTTAACGAGATCTACATTTTTTGTATCACAGACCCTCCACATTGAATTTTTCAGTTCCAGTTCTACCTCTTGAAGTACTGTATCTTTCTGGTTAAATGAAGGTGGGGAAAAAATGTCATTCATTGACCAATGTGCATAGCAGATTTTATTTGGTAATGTCAGCAAGACAACTATATACATGGGAGAAACAATTGGAAACTGCCCTCTTAGCTCCTATTGAGCATAAAAGATATTTGTAATAGTGTGGTAAGCTATTTGCACTCTTTGCAGAAGCAAGAAGAGCAAAGAAAAAATGTAACCAATGAAGTAATTATTATTTATTTATGCCAACAAACTTACTGTTGGTGTTTTTAAACACACAAGCCGTGTGTGGGCAAAGCTTGAGAGGTAGAACTGGAACTTGGAGGTTCGGTGCCGCAGCTGGGATTTGAGCCATAGGCCTCCATTCTGGCAGTTTGTCACAATAGCTCAATGGTTAGAGCAGCCACCTGGTAAGTGGAGGGTCTGTGGTTCGGGTCCCGGTTGTGGCGTTGAATTTTTGAGTTCCAGTTCTACCTCTCATAACCAATGAAGATTTAAAGCTCCCGTTCTTGGAAATTTCAAAACACTGTTTATTTGGAACAGTAAATTTTAGAGCATTCTCTGCTTGGGTCTCTCGCTTCAAAAAATCCATAAAATTAAAAGCAGAAAGATAAAATTCATTTCATGAACATTCATAAAAGAATAAAAAGGAAAAAGATAAATTAGTAGAAAGGTTTTTGGAAATAGCGAGGGAGCGACTGTATAGGTATCCTCCTTCCTGTGTTTATAATACCGATCAAAGCCATTTCAAGTGATAGCAAAAGGACATTTTCTTTTGTTGGGGAGAAACATGCACAAACTACTGCACAGTTGGTGGGCTGAACCATTCATATACTTTTATATCCACTATAAGTAATGGATGGCTAAATTATTCCCAAATTATTTGTTGTATCGCAGGAAAATACTGGCAGTTGTGGGCCTAAAGTTTCAAGGCAGACATTTAAGACCTACAATATAATTGTGAAGGCAACAAAATGAAGGGAAAAAGATGTACTGACTCAGGGGTCTCCGTCAAGGGGATATGTGAATAGCGACCACAAGGTAACCAAGCTGAGCAGAACATTGCTTCCACTTACTGGTGTTTTGCTCCTCACTGTAACTTTTCTATCTGACCTTACTTTGGTCATATCTTGTTCTCTTCTGACTCCGATGCTGTTAGGGTTCCTGAGGGCTAGGGAGTCTTTATTTTTCCAACCTCTCCATTTCTCTATAAAGTCTTAACCCCTAACATGCTGACCTGTCATGGCATGTAATACGTCCTCTGATTGGTAATCAGAGGATATGGTCGGTGAATTTATTTTGATAATCCTCCCAGTCAGGTCGGTGAGACCTGTAAACCAACGACAGGTGTGGTCCTCCAGACATTCTGGGGGTTGTGAGAGAGCGATGTAACCGCCAAAACATAAAAATATGGTGCTCTCTGATAAGCGGTTACTATTACTGCTATTGCTCTCTTTATATTGGAGAGCAAGAGGATTAATGACTTCATTGTCAGAAATCCAGCATTAGCTAACAACAACAAAATTTTTTTGTATAGTAAGATGTGGTCTATCTCTTACGGTTTACGAGTTACTCAAAAGTCATCCAGATTAACAAGACTACATAGGCTATAGCCAGAAAATTCAAAATATACATTTCATTTGTCATAAAAATATCTTAAACATATAGCATTTTAATCAAAATTGTTAGTCATTTTCAAAAAATTTTCCATGTAAAGGGTAGTTTAGGGTGGAGCAATTTACACACATATACATACCTTTTTCTAAAAATGCTTTTTATGGATTCAGGGGGCCTCAGAACATATTTTCCTTGAAATCTCGACATCAAATTTTTGTGTGGAATACAATACTTCCACTACTTACTAGTAGAGAAAGCAAAAACGTAGGAAATTATTTATAGATATAAAAATAATGTAACATTATTTAAATTCTAATTATATATATTCACAGGCATATTATATCTATATGTTCATAAGATCCTGAGACATATAATGTTAATTGTGATCATTAACAGTCAATCATACTTCTCTGAAGAACTAAGCTTTCTCATGTAATATAAATTTAATATAAGTTTAATTCATTGAATACCCTTTTACACTCTGGTCGACTTATGTCATCCAAATTTGTGTTTGTGTTGTAAGCTCCAGATACTATACAGTTCTATTCCTAACCTTACTACAGTAGGGAGAGTGAGAGTAAAGCATCTCTTTGCTTCAACAGAGAGTGGGGGTGGGAGTGTATGTGGGTGTGGTGGGTGTGTGAGTGTGGGGACTGGGACGGGGTGTGGGCATGGATGCGTGGGCGTGCACATGTGCATGTGTGTCTTTCAAGGATGTGACACTAAGATTTTGAAGAAAATAGACCCACCCTAAACTACCCTTTACATGGAAAATTTTGACTGTAATGCCATATTGTAGAAACTGATTATCCGGGCTTGTAATGCCATATGTTTAAGATATTTGTATGACAAATGAAATGTATATCTTGAATTTTCTGACTATAGACTATGTAGTCCTGTTTACTCTGGATGACTTTTCAGTAACTCATAAACTGTAAGAGATGGACAAAATCTTACTGTACAAAAACTGTGAACCTCACTAAAACACACAATTTATGAGAGGTAGAACTGGAACTTAAAAATTCAATGCCACAACTGGGATTTGAACCACAGACCTTCCGCTTACCAGGCGGCTGCTCTATGTTGAAATGGAACATCG
Organism: Tenodera sinensis; assembly: GCA_030765045.1. Classification (NCBI taxonomy): domain Eukaryota; kingdom Metazoa; phylum Arthropoda; class Insecta; order Mantodea; family Mantidae; genus Tenodera; species Tenodera sinensis. Next base: position 316,181,814 of record CM060962.1, read on the forward strand.
TTGTTCACTCTCTTTATATGTTAACCATGCAAAGAGAATGGGATCTTAAAGTTTTAAAATATTTTACTATCGCTCAAAGCCTACTGTATTCTAATATTCCCCTTGCACCTATAAGGAAACAAGAAATAAGATAATTTATACAAATGTTTATCTCAACTAACACGAAGAAGATATAGCAATAAGAGTTTGTAAGAATGGTTAGTACAAGAGTAGAGAGTCATGTGAGTCCAATATATCCGATTTTTTACTGCAGCCAAGTTACTGAAGCATGTTGCAATTGCAGCTAATAACCAATTATTCATTTCTGTTTTCCCAGTTTCCAGTTTATTTTCTAATGATCACTGCTTGTTTCTGAAAATGTAGGACAGGAGATGTTTCAAAATTCCTGCTGGATGCCGGACAAATGGTTAAAATGTAGGGCATGTTCATGAATTTCCAGACATCTGGTAACTCTAGCTGAACACTTGTTGCCAATTTTAATTTTTATATTTTCTTTGGAATTATTTATAAGCAGTGCTGCTCCCACTTGTTCTTCCTTATTCTTAGAACTATCAAAAAATTGTGATTACAATTGTCTATAGAATACAAATCTTTAAATTCTTAGTATTGAAGTGTCACATAATCTCCATTGTTTCAGAAGGTGCTCAAATCAGTGTCAGTTTGAAAGTAGAGTAATTCCCACCGAACACAGTAAGGTACTCTGAGAGGTAGAATCGGAACTGAAAAATTCAATGACAGAGCCGGGATTTGAACCATAGATCTGCTTTATGCATGGGTGCTCTAACTGTTAAGCTACTATGACAACCTGCCAGAATGACATTGAATTCTCTAACTAGATTCATATTTCTCCTGGTAGACCACAAAGGGAGTCTCACATCAGAGACAAATACCCCAAGGGCGACTTACTATCATAAGTACTTTATGTCCCGGGATTAAATACCTTTAAGCCGGTGTCCCATGGTCCAACTTTTTTGACCAAACTTTTTGTATCCAATGGAACTGTACACAAAAGAAACAGTGTCTCACACTATGATTCATTTTGGTCCAATACAAATGACAGTTGGTGTAGCAAGTGGGCGAAATAAACATGGCAGACACAAATATTAATTTAGCAATTGCTATATTAAGTATAGGTTTGGGATATATTTCCACAAGTCTCAGTAGGAAGAAAAGATGTATTAGAAGTACAAAATGTTGGTGGACACGGTCATGAGAACAGGACACAGGCTGAGGTATATTGGGTCTACTACAAAACGAATTGAGGTTAGAGGACCCGGAAAACTATCGCAATTTTCTATGAATTGACAAAGATTTATTCCTCAACCTTTTACATTGTGTCAAAGGCAAAATTACACATCAGGACACAAATGAGACAAGCACGAAAGAGATAAGGAACAATTGTAGTGGTTTTATTGTTAGTATGGATGGACAGGAGATTTGAACTCATTTCATAACGTAACATTTAAACATACTGTTAACTGGATTTCTTATTATTTATGAAATATAGCTATGTAATAATCACCTCAGTAATATATGTTAATGGTCATGAAAAATCGTTAATGAATCTTCTAGAAAAAATTAAATGTTTTGCTAAAATACCAATCGCATTAAAAGTGCCACGAGCCGTACATACACAACAGACTACATGTTGCCTGCGCAGTCCGCCATCTTGTTACGTTACAGACGCTGATTGGCTATTTTCAAGTTGTTGGGTGAAAAAATTAGATGCAACTCAATCACAATGTATACATACAGGTTGGATACAAAAAACAGGATAGAAATTGTATGGAACAAAATTGCATCCAACTCTGGATGTCTCACGATGCATTTTTGTTGTACAGAATGCTTTGTACCAGAAGTTGGACCATGGGATATTGCATTAGATGTTAATTATTTATTTGTGTGAACAAATTTACTGCTGGTGTTTTTAAATGCACAAACCGTGTATGGCCAATGTTTGAGAGGTGGAATCGGTGCTGAAAAATCGAGCTAGAATCGTTTGAAGAATTCAGTGTCACTCTGGCAGATTGTCACAGTAGCTTAATGGTTAGAGCAGCTGTGCATAAAGCAGAAGGTCTGTGGTTCAAATTCCGGCTTTGGCATACAATGTTTCAGTTCGATTCTACCTCTTAAACATTGCCCACACACGGCTTGTGTGTTTAAAAACACCAGCAGCAAGTTTGTTGGCATAAATAAATAATAATTACAGTTAGATACCTTTGCGAACCATTTAATCTTTACCATACTGTTTTAAGAATCATACTTAGCAGGAGACGTGATATTTAACAAAATGTTCTACTATGAGGGTGGTTTGATAAGTTCTCGGGATCAGCACGAGAGGTCAGCTGTAGTGCCACAAGTTGTTCATGTGGTATTCATTGGACTGTTGCTTGTAAACACATGCCACAACAATGTTCTTGGAGGACAGCTGTAGTGGTGATGCAACTGTATTGTTGTTACCGCATAGTGATTTGCGAGGATGTAAAAAATCGAGATTCAAGCAGTGATTAAGTATTTCATAAAGAAAGGTATGAAAGCAAAGGACATTCATGCTGATTTTCTGAGTACACTCGGGGACTCTGCTCCTTCATATTCAACTGTTGCCAATAGGACAAACAAATTTAAATTTGGTCGGGAGAGCTTAGATAATGATCCGCACAGTGGCCAGCCAAGATGTGTTGCTACCCCAGAAATCATTGCAAAAGTGCATAAAATGGTAATGGAGGATTGCCGATTGAAAGTGCGTGAAATTGCTCAAACTTGCCAGATGTCATCTGAAAGGGTATATTGAATTTTGACTGAAGAATTCGATATGAAAAAATTATCTGCAAGATGAGTGCCGCGACTCTTGACACTGGATCAAAAATGCGTGAGAATGGAAGTATCGGAAAAAAAGCTTGGCACGTTTTAGGAGCAACGAAGAAGATTTTTTGCGCCAGTTTGTGACCACAGATGAAACTTGGGTCCACGACTATACTCCAGAGTAAAAACAGCAGTCAAAACATGCTGATTCTCCACCAACAAAAAAAGCAAAGACTATTCCTTCTGCCGGAAAGGTAATGGGATCAGTTTTCTGGGATGTGAAGGGGATTCTGCTTGTAGATTATCTCCCCAGTAGGCAAACCATTACTGGACACTATTATGCTAACCTCCTGGACCAATTAAATGAAAAGATACATGAAAAAAGGCCAGGTTTAGCAACGAAGAAAGTTGTCTTCCATAAGACAATGCACGCCCGCACACATGTCCTGTTGCCATGGCAAAATTACACCAACTAAGGTATGAATTGTTGCCACACCCGACGTATTCACCTGATATGGCTCCGTGAGACTTCCATCTCTTCCCAAAGGTGAAAAGTTTCCTTGGTGGATGAAGATTTTCTTCAAATGAAGAATTGATAGCCATAGTTAACAATTTTGCAGGCCTGGAGGAATCTCATTTTTGAGATGAGATCAAGGGGTTGGAACATTGCCGGATTAAGTGCATTAGTCTACAAGGAGACTATATCGAAAAATATAAGAAGTTCCAGTGTCGTAAGTACTTTTTTCTATTCCGTTCTGAGAACTTATCAAACAATCCCCGTATTTTGTTGAGATTTACCAGACATCAGTCCACCCTTTATGTTGCCATGTTTCATTGCTAGATATTTATTGTATGTGATTGTGCATGAAGTACATAATACGAATTAAAGAAGGGGCAAGGTGTATTAGAATGTTTGCATTTTGTGTTAATAGGAGCCTAACATATGGGGCAGGAATATGGCCACTGCAGGATCAGGTAGAGGCCCTAGAAGCAGAGAAAGCCAAATTACAGGCACAACTGGCAGAGGAACGCGATAAGAAGGCTGCAGCAGAAATGAATACATCTGTCGCAGTTGTTAAGTGAGTAAAATACATACATTAGGTCTCACTTTGAAAATGGTTAACTAAGGAAATTGAAGCTATTAACAGTGAAGCAACAAGATTCTAAAGTAAGAACAAATTAGAAACTAAAAACTTCACTTATCTTAGTAACCCTGTAACCCTGTCTGAATACAAAATTTGATTGAAATCGTTGGAGCCGTTCCCAAGCTGTGCGGTATATATACAAGAATTGCTCGTTTAAATATATAAGATATCCTGTTCTATGGTGTGTTGATTTGACCAGAAGTGATGGGCTATGGCTGATTTGTCGATCTGTCATGTTTTAAGATTTCTTTTAGTTTGGCTGTTGGGCAATCCTTGCATTTTATCTGATAAACTCCAGATTTTGAGTTTGTTGGTATTGTGCCCTTTAATGGGTGGTTTAGCAGGTTTCTCAGGTTGAATCTGTTGTAAGGGACTAGCTTAACATTATGGTCCTGGAACAGTTTCTGGAATTTGTTGTGCAACTTTGGGTGGAAGGTGAATTTGCTGTATGTAGGTTGTGGATCAGTGTTTATCAAGGGTTGCCCAAAATTATACATCGGCCAAACTAAAAGAAATCTTAAAACATGACTGAAGGAGCACATTACAAACATAACATTGAAACAAATCGATAAATCAGCCTAGCCCATCACGTCTGGTCAACTCAGCACACCATAGAACAGGATATTAAATTACTAAAACATGCAAAAGCAATAGCGGAACTGATAATTTGGGAGAAAATACATATAATGACGAATGTTCACATAGCCATGAATTTTGATATACCACAAGCAACGACATTATGTAGTTTATATCCAACAACCCAGATAGCAGCACAATCACTACCACAACAAATGTTTCCTCTTCAACCGCCAGTCGAGAAACTGTTGAGAATGAAGACGCTGGTCTTCGAAACGTGTCCAGACAAAAATCAGCGTAAGTGGAACTATAAGTGTCTATAGGTCGACTCATTTAGTTCTAAAACATTTGAAAAGTTTCACTGTCTATATCACTTCATACATATTAAGTGGCTATAAGATATTTTAATTCCTTGCCTCAAAAAGGCAGTTGAAACTGTGCACAAAATAAAAAATATTAAAATATCCCATTCATTATTCACCTTTTTCAAAAATGTTGCATAGTAAAGTAGATATATTCCTGTCAAGATTTACTTTCTACAAAAGTTCAGTAGAATGGATGTTTAAGTTGGTACAGAAATTCTTTTTTTTATATGAACCTTGGATGTATGACATCTGGTCCAGGAGACTTTTTGTTTTTTAGATTATTAATTGCAATGTTCAGTTCTTGCATATTAAAATTTTGAAAAAAAATATTGTGTTGAGTGTTAGGGTCACATTCTCTTTTTTGTTTCAAATCTTTCTTAAATTGTTTACATTCCTTTTATTATTTTTCTTTTTCCTTTATATGAATTAGCATAATATTTATTCAAGGTTTCAGCTATGACTGTATCATTTGTTAATATTTTATTGTTGTGCATTATAGGTATGCTACTTTTTCCTTTCCTGTCTGCATTTTTATGAACTTGTGGGCTTTGTTACTATTTAATTGGAGAGCTCTTTAGCAGTAAAAGTAACTGTTTTTTAGAAAACACCATATTTTTACATTTTGGAGGTCACATCGCTTTCTCGTAACCCCCAGAATGTCTGGAGGACCACACCTGTCATTGGTTTACGGGTCTCACCAACCTGACCGGGTGAATTATCAAAATCAATTCACCGACCGACCATATCCTCTGATTACCAATCATAGGATGCATTACATGCCATGACAGGTCAGCATGTTAGGGGTTAAGAGTTTATAGAAAAATTATAGAAGTGGAAAGGTTGGAAAAATAAAGACTCCCTAGCCCTCGAGTACCCTCATAGCATCGGGGTTGGAAGAGAATTAAAAAAATTTTAAAAATTAGCAAAATTAAACGATGAAAAATCAAAAAATAAAAGATGAGAACTACCAAACATTCAAACAGTAATTCCTGAGTATGCTCGAAAAGCAGCAGTTGCATCCTTCAGATTGATTATGGGACATGATTGTCTGGCAAAACATTTAAACAGAATTGGGATATATTCTTCACCTCTGTCCTCTTGTGATCTGCAAGAGGAAATGGACCAAGACCACCTACAAATATTTTTTTTTTATTTAAATCAAATTAATACATATTTGAATATGACAGACATTCAGCCTAGGCTCTTAGCCTGTCATATCCACCCAACAAAATTTCTTATCATACATTTTGCTTCTCTATTGCTATTTAACACATTATAACTAACACCAAATTTTTAATTCTGTTCTCTTTGTACAGACCAATTCCATTTTTTCTTAACTCTACTTAAAAACTGACGTGAGTTCCTGACCTCCTTTCTAAAAATCCTCTTAAATGCTGTTATCCTATCTCCCTTTTCTGCCCCAGTAATTCTTTCCTCCATACGTCCGTTCCTTGGCACTCAAAGACTATGTGCTCAAGGTGTTCCTTCCCCCCGCAAATAGGACACAGACTCTGAGGGATACCCTTTCTTAGCCCTCTCAACCTCCAAGCACCAGTTCTTAGCCATGCTATTGCCTCCCTTTGTTCTTTGTTTACCTTATCAACATGTTTCCCTTTCCCATGTTTCCTTCATTGATTTGTAATCTACCAGGGACCTTTTTTCAATTATACCACCAAACAGTTTTTGGATTTCTATGTCTTCAAACCTCTTTCTTATTATTTTCCAAAATTTGTTATGATTATTCTCCCCTCTCCTCCAGTAGTCCCCCATCCCATTTACTTCTAAGTTCTTTTGAATACTACTTGTCCATCCAGATTCCCTAAGACTCTTTTCCTGGTATTCTACACACTGCCTTAACAAGTTATTTGTATCCAAATTCAAAATTCTGTGCCAATATTTCAGAGCTCTTTCTATAATCATGCCCTTCCTCGACACCCTTCCCATCTCCATCTGCGCTAACTCTCTTGCCACTGCACTTGGAAGACCCAGCACTTCCCTGCAAAACATCCTATGAACTGTATCTATGGTTTCCTCTCCCTCATTCAATCCCCATATTTCTATACCACAGAGCATTTTTGATTCCACCACCATATTATAAATTTTTTCTAACCATTTGACCCCTATATTCGGTACTCTGTACTTACAACTTCTTATTGCTGACATAGCTCCTTTCCCCGTTGTCAGAGCTAATTTCTTTTGTTTTCCCCACCTTCCACTCCCATCTAGTTTTACTCCTAAATAGATACATTCTCGTACTACTTTGTACTCCTTATTCCCCTTTTTCGACTTTTCATGTTTACTCAATTTTGCTCCCATCTTAAACACCATTATTTGCATTATCTCCTGATTAACAGTTAGATTCCATTCATTGCAGTATTTATCTACCTCCTGCAATGCTTGCTTCAGACCATTTACTGTAATTGATCCTGCTACCAGATCATCAGCGAATAGTAGCCCAGGGATCATGATATTATTTATTACAGGCATACAGCTATTATTCTTGCTTATCCCCAGCAGGATATCATCGATAAATAAATTAAATAGTATAGGACTCAATTTACACCCTTGCCTTAGTCCTTTCCCTTGTGCTATTTCCCGAGAGACTATTCCTTCCCCCACCCTCACACAGAAGGTGTTATCTTTGTACAGTGCCATCAAGGTCTTTACCATCTGTTGACTCAATCCTTTGCATTTCAATTTGTACCATAGTAATTTTAGATCCACCTTATCACATGCTTTCTCTAGGTCTATAAATGCCATGTATAGTTTACCTCTTTTTTCTTTAAGGTATTTATCCACTAGTGTTTTTATTACAAAGATATTATCCATAGCTCTCCTCTCACATCTGAAACCCATTTGAAATTCCGACAAGATATTGTTTTCTTCTACCCGCTTCTGTATTCTGTTTGCCAAAATTCCAGTAAAGATTTTTCCTACATTAGACAGTAGTACAATCCCACGATAACTATTTGGTTTGGATGTACTACCTTTCCCTTTATAGATTGGGTGTATAATTGCCTTTCTCCAATTTGCTGGAACATATCTCTTTCCTTCTATTGAATTAAACAGCCCTGTTAATTTCTTGACTCTTTCTATGTCATTGCACCATTCTTTAAGGAATTCTGTGGGGATTCCATCTATGCCAGTAGCTTTATTTCTTTTCATTATTCTAACTTGCCTCATTACTTCCTCATCCCTAATTGAACTGTCTGGAATTTCCACATGTTTATTGTTGACCTCAAGGTCTACCGTCATTCTATTTCCCCCGTACACCCACCTACAAATATGCCCAGCCACTTCTAGTGCCCCATCCATCAGTGAAAAATATTGGAGAGCAAGAGGACTTCATTGTCAGAAATCCAGCATTAGCTAACAACATTTTTGTTACTCTTATTCCTTACATAAGCTAATTACTATGAGAAACAGTATAGTTCTAATCACATAGCTGTGTTATGCCTTTTACTTCTTCACTATTTATTCTCCATGTATGGCAAACTTATACTCCTCAGCGACTGGGGTCTGATGCCTCTCAAGGATCAACGAGAGTATCCAGTATGCATGATTAGCCTGATATCTGCAAAGAGTGTGAAGAAGGAGGCAATATGAAGGAAAGGAAAGATGACAATGGAGCAGCTGGTGGAATGAATAGCCAGAGAAAACCCATCCAGATGCCACTTTGTCCACCATAAATATCACATATGATAATAGGCCAGTATTCTCACCACTTGGTCATGGTGTCCCTAACCTTTTACTAATGTTTTAATTTTTGTGAACCCTTCAGAAGAAGTAGTTCCAAACTGCCACATGCTTAAAACATTGATAATTTGGTACATTACAAAATCAAGATCAAAAATTTTCAGGATTCCTTTTATAAGAAAAAATGCTGAAAAATAACTTGCCAATCACATACACCTATCTAGTACTTATTCAGCTACCCTTTCAATTGGAAAGAAAAGCAGGTTCAATCCTCAATAACTTGAAAAGTCTTTCTCAAAAACCATTAGATTATTAGATTATTTCTAGTACACAGGAATCTAGAGCTTATAGATAAAATTTCCTCATTTTAGCAACCTAGCTGTTCGAAATGAGAACCTTCATTGATACAGATCTGTATATGATAGAGGTCTGAACAGGCTTGGGTCGGGTCCATTGGCCTGATCTGCAGGTCGGGTTGGGGCCCAAGCTGAAAAGTGTTTGTTAGGCTTGGGTCAGGCACATAGCCCTAGGCCTAGCCCAGTCTATGGGTTGGATTTGGGCCCAGCCCGTTGGTCTAGGCCTAGCCCAGTCTGTGGGTCTGGTTTTGGCCCAGCCCATGGGTCTAGGCCTTGCCCAGTCTGTGGGTCGGGTTTGGACCCAGCCCAAGAGCCTAGGCCTTGACCAGTCTGTGGGTCGGGTTTGGACCCAGCCCAAGAGCCTAGGCCTAGCCCAGTCTGTGGGTCGGGTTTGGACCCAGCCCATTGGTCTAGGCCTAGCCCAGTCTATGGGTTGGGTTTGGACCCAGCCCATTGGTCTAGGCCTAGCCCAGTCTGTGGGTCTGGTTTTGGCCCAGCTCATGGGTCTAGGCCTTGCCCAGTCTGTGGGTCGGGTTTGGACCCAGCCCAAGAGCCTAGGCCTTGACCAGTCTGTGGGTCTGGTTTGGACCCAGCCCAAGAGCCTAGGCCTAGCCCAGTCTGTGGGTCGGGTTTGGACCCAGCCCATTGGTCTAGGCCTAGCCCAGTCTATGGGTTGGGTTTGGACCCAGCCCATTGGTCTAGGCCTAGCCCAGTCTATGGGTTGGGTTTTGGCCCAGCCCATGGGTCTAGGCCTTGCCCAGTCTGTAGGTCGGGTTTGGGCCCAGCCCATTGGTCTAGGCCTAGCCCAGTCTATAGGTTGGGTTTTGACCCAGCCCATGGGTCTAGGCCTTGCCCAGTCTGTGGGTCGGGTTTGGGCCCAGCCCATTGGTCTAGGCCTAGCCCAGTCTATGGGTCGGGTTTGGGCCCAGCCCATGGGTCTAGGCCTTGCCCAGTCTATGGGTCGGGTTTGGACCCAGCCCATTGGTCTAGGCCTAGCCCAGTCTATGGGTTGGGTTTTGGCCCAGCCCATGGGTCTAGGCCTTGCCCAGTCTGTGGGTCAGGTTTGGGCCCAGCCCAAGGGCCTAGGCCTTGCCCAATCTGTGGGTCGGGTTATGGCCCAGCCCATGGGCTTATACCTGGGCCAAGCATGGTCGCGTTATGGCCCACGCCTGGCCTGGTCTGTGGGTCAGGTTTGGGCCCAGACCATGGCCCTAGGCCTAGCCCAATCTATGGGTTGGGTTTGGGCCCAGCCCAAGGGCCTAGGCCTAGCCCAGTCTGTGGGTCCGGTTTGGGCCCAGCCCAAGGGCCTTGGCCTAGCCCAGTCTGTGGGTCGGGTTTGGGCCCAGCCCAAGGGCCTAGGCCTAGCCCAGTCTGTGGGTCGGGTTATGGCCCAGCCCAAGGGCCTAGGCCTTGCCCAGTCTGTGAGTCGGGTTTGGACCCAGCCCAAGGGCCAAGGCCTAGCCCAGTCTGTGGGTCTGGTTATGGCCCAGCCCATGGGCTTATACCTGGGCCAAGCATGGTCGGGTTATGGCCCATGCCTGGCCTGGTCTGTGGGTCGGGTTTGGGCCCAGACCATGGCCCTAGGCCTAGCCCAGTCTATGGGTTGGGTTTGGGCCCAGCCCAAGGGCCTAGGCCTAGCCCAGTCTATGGGTTGGGTTTGGGCCCAGCCCAAGGGCCTAGGCCTAGCCCAGTCTGTGGGTCGGATTTGGGCCCAGCCCAAGGGCCTAGGCCTAGCCCAGTCTGTGGGTCGGGTTTGGGCCCAGCCCAAGGGCCTAGGCCTAGCCCAGTCTGTGGGTCGGGTTATGGCCCAGCCCAAGGGCCTAGGCCTTGCCCAGTCTGTGAGTCGGGTTTGGACCCAGCCCAAGGGCCAAGGCCTAGCGCAGTCTGTGGGTCTGGTTTGGGCCCAGCCCAAGGGCCTAGGCCTAGCCCAGTCTGTGGGTTGGGTTTGGGGCCAGCCAAAGGGCCTAGGCCTAGCCCAGTCTGTGGGTCGGGTTATGGCCCAGCCCAAGGGCCTAGGCCTTGCCCAGTCTGTGAGTCGGGTTTGGACCCAGCCCAAGGGCCAAGGCCTAGCGCAGTCTGTGGGTCTGGTTTGGGCCCAGCCCAAGGGTCTAGGCCTAGCCCAGTCTGTGGGTTGGGTTTGGGGCCAGCCAAAGCGCCTAGGCCTAGCCCAGTCTGTGGGTTGGGTTTGGACCCAGCCCAAGAGTTTAGGCCTTTACCAGTCTGTGGGGTTGGTTGGGGCCTAGCCCTGGCCTGGTGTGTGAGTTGGGTTTGGGTCTAACTTGAAAGTTTGAAAGATGTTTGTCCTGCTTGGTTCAGGGCCATGGGGCTGAAAATTCCTTTTAATCCAGTGTTCGTGACTGCTGATGCAATCTTCCAGAAACCAAACGCCATCCCTCCCTGTCTCTTCACTGTTCATGATCCAAATTTGTTGAAGTCGTTGCCTTTTATACCCCTTCTACCCATGTCATTGCTGGTCGACCTCTTTTCCTCCTTTCTGGTGGAGTCCGCTTCATAATTTGACATGGAAGTCATTCCTCCATCATTCGTTTTATATGTCCATATCATTGGAGTAATTTTGTTTCTATCATATCTATGATTCTTCCTCTACTTTCATAATCTCTCTTATCTGCCTAGTCTTTATTTTTTTTCTTTTATTTTCCTGCTGACCTTAGAACATCAATTTCTGTAGCTAACATTTTGTTTTGATTCCTGTAAGAGATTTGCCACACTTCTGCACCATAGGTAAGTATGCTTTGAATTACTGTCCTATTTATTTGTAATTTTGTATTTTTTGTTATATGTTTATTCCACCAAATTGAATTTAGGGCATTAATTGCTTTCTTTGTTTCATAAATTCTGTGCTCAATTCGTGTATTCCTTTTCCCATGTTGATCTATTTTTGTCCCTAGGTACATATATACTTTGCTTGGCTTTATTATTTCTCCATTGTCTAGTTTCAATTGTTCTTTCTCCTCACCGATGATTAAATATTTGGTTTTCTGTGTGTGTATTGTCAGTCCCCATATTTCATGTTCCTCTTATAATTTTCTAGCCATATATTCTATGTCATCATGATCTTGTGCAGGTAATACTTCATCGTCTTCATAGTTTAATGAGTGTATATAAGTATTTTGGATTGGTATCCACATTTGTTGACATTTTCTCTTCCAGTTTCTTAGTGCTCTTTCATTTATATCCTAATAGCATTGGAGATAGGCTAGATCCTTGTTGTAACTTGAAAACCTTCTGTTACTTTGTTTCCTCTTTTTATTTTTGAAATCGACCTTCGTATAGTGTTCTAATTCCTTTTATTAATTTTTTGTTAATTCGTGATTCTTGTAGAACTTGCAAAATTTGCTTAATGTATGTTATCATATGCCTTTATGAGGTCAATAAATATGAAGTGTGTGTCTCTATTAGTAGCTTTTTTTCTTTTCTATTATTTGACTTATGCAAAAGGTTATTAATCAAGGCTTCACAGGTGATCAGCCGTGTCAGATTAATAAACATTGAGCTTTCAGCCATTTTAGACTCCAAGTCTTACATTATGCAAAACGTGTTATCTGTCCATGTCTTACCAGCTCTAAATCCGGATTGTTCTTCTATTTCCATTTTTTTTTATGTCTTCTGGTTCTATTAATTTTGTCAATATGCATCCTAAATTCTACTGCAGGGGAAGACAGGTATCGCTGCTGTGACATAAGGTTCGCATGCTCCCAGCGAAAGCCAGTTGAACGTGTGACATCACAGCGGGCAAGAGGAAATGGTGTGCAGACATCGTAATTTTAATGCTGACTGTTTCAATTACGGAATAGTCACAGATTATAAATAATTACATTTCGGCTTTATGTCATATATATAAATTCTAGTTTATGTGAACAGTCATGCTATAACGCAAATAGAACAGAAATTATAACTATTTTGCCTGAGCTAGAGGAGAGCTATACATAACAATTAGGTGGACATTTTCAGACATTTGCCGTTTCACTTTTCTTTAACTAGTTTGTCAATGTTAGGGTGTAATGTACGGTACATTTATAACCGAAGACTGCATGTTAGATTGTGATCTGAAATATGCTTCAGGATTTTGACTTAGAAAGGTTCATAACATAAAAGAATTGTTCGCACACATACGTAGAACCAAACATACGTAATATCTATGCAACAAGGGCATACAACCTCAGAAATCTGGTTTGAAGAACATTCTTATAACAATCAGCCAAGTCTTCCTTGTGTTTATATTTGTCCTTCAGCAAATCGTCGCACTGTAAATTTATCAATTCAATTTGCTGCGTACTAGAAACATTGTTAACATCCAATGAATACGGGGTCGCAAGGACCTGAAACGTAGTTGACAATGTTTCTACATCTTGAAGCCTGGTCTCAAACGTGTGAAGCACGGGAAACTGAACACAAACACAAAACCACAACACTACACAACATCAACAAAAACACAAAATAAAAACAAAACTCATACTAACGCTGTTAAGATCCCTCACACAACAAATAAAAAACCCTCAGGTTAGGCTGAAGAGGGTTCTCCCTAAACGCCCAAATAACATTTTTCATATTCATTCAGTTTCATGCAAGTAGCGCCGCTGATTATAGGCAGCATAGCAATACACTGCTCTCGCCTGACGTCACAGGAATGTACAGGCTGGCTCTTCGTTTAAATACGTCACACGGCCCGAAGTTGTCTTCCCCTGTTCTACTAAATGTATTTGGAACTGATATACGTCTGTAGTTTTCACTTATTTTTATCCCCTTTCTTGTGTATTGATGATATTATTGCTATTTTCCATGCTTTTGTTTTTTTTTCTCCTTTTATAATTTTATTAAATTATACCATAATCATTTGTAATCACCTGCTGTGCTGTGTTTTGTCTGTACAAGTGCTCTGCGCTCGTCGCTGACTGCCGCTGTCATAGAACAGCACGGATAAAACCAAACAACATTTTTAAAATTACTTTTAAAGGCTTTACTTACCAACATAAGTATAGCAGATGCTGAAACTGACCACCATCGTTGTCCATACATTTTGGCACCTCTTTGGGAAATTATTCATCACTCACCGTAGTTCACGTTGAGAAATGCTGGCAATTTCCTGGTGGATATTTTGTTTTGATTCTTCCAGGGTGTGTGGGTTTGTCTTGTACACTTTATGCTTTAAGTTACCCCAAAGATAGAAATCACAGGAGGTTATGTCGGGGAACCAAGGGGCTCACACATTTCTACTAATAATTCTGTCCTGAAATACACTTTCAATTGTTCTCATTGAAAGATTGGCTGTATGAGCTGTTGCAGAGTCTTGTTGAAAAAAGGCAAAAGCACACTCCCTGTCGGTTAATTCTCTAAAAAGAAAGGGCGTAAAATTGTATTCACATATGTACAGGTGACAACTGTTGACTCGAAAAAAATCATAATAAATGCTGTATAGTAGAAAACAAAGGCTGAACCATAATACACTTTGTGATTAACTACAGGACTAAATAATAAAGCACACTGATAATAATGCAGCCGCACAATATTGCGTCAACTCAATACTGATTGTGAGCAGAGCAGAAAAAAACAAGTGATGCTTGTGACCTTGTGTATATCAGCTGCTGTCATCGTATTTCCGTTTTTGCGGTGAAAAAGCACAGCATAGTGGCTCACATGTATTTGGATCTCTCTGTAGTTTCCTGCTGCCGTTCTTTATCAGTTTTATTGGTATTTCTTCTGGGCCTGCTGCTTTTCTATTTTTCATCTTAACCACTTTTTACTTTCCCCATATTTATAGTTATGGATCTACTAATATCTGCTTCTAATTCTGAAGTAGTCTCATTTTCCTGTAGAAACTCTATAAAATTAAAAATTTAAACTCTTGAAAATTAAGAGGTAAAAAAATGATCTATCATATTTTTGGATCACCAATGTTGAAATGCCGAGAATAGTATAATTATCGTAGCATTTCTTTACTAGAAATTCTATATGACTAATCTGCCAACACATTTTTGATGATGATAACGATCCGGATGGTAAACTATAATCTATTCTTGGTTCAGGCTCAGAATGTCAGCTTCTGCAAACCTCTAGTGGACGCTTTAATGACAATCTGGAGTATAACAAATCTGCAGGTCTCTTTTTGGGACTATTGCAAAAATGTCAACATGTGTCATAACATCAAGCTTGAAAATCACTGTCACAAAGTCCAGCATACACAAAAATTACCATATAGTATACGCTTGACTTTTTCAAATAAATACTCAGTTTGGTAAGAATGAAACCTTTCAAGTGCCTACATCATTTTGAGAACATGCGCAATTAATAGAAGCAGACTAGAACATACTAAGGCAACCATCTTACAAGAGTATGTACACATATTTGGTAAGAATAACCTTTCGAGTACCTACTTCATTGGGAATATACTCAAGTAATAGAAACAGACTAGAACATACTCAGATGACCATATTACAAGAGCGTGTACTCAACATTTGGTACAAAGTAAATATTGTAAGTACTTACTTCATTTTGAGAACTTACTCAAGTAATAGACACAAGGTACAAGTTCCTTGGACAACCACCTTAAAAGAGCATATACTCATATTTGGTATGAGTAAAAACTTTTGAGTACCTACTTAAGTTTGAGAACATACTCAAGTTATGGAAACAATAGAACATATTCTGGTGACCTTACAAGAGTATATACTGATATTTGGTATGAGTAAAACCTTTTGGTACCTACTTAAGTTTAGAACATATTAAAGTTATGGAAACAGTAGAACATAGTCTGGTGACTTTCTTACGAGAGTATGTACTCATATTTGGTATGAGTTAAACCTATTGAGTACCTACTTCATTTTGAGAACATATTGAAGTTAAGGAAACAGTAGAACATAGTCTGGTGACTTTCTTACGAGAGTATGTACTTATATTTGGTATGAGTAAAACCTATTGAGTACCTACTTCATTTTGAGAACATACTCAAGTAACAGAAGCGGGGTAGAACATTCTTTCATAACAAATCTTAAGAGACCCTAAGCTTCACTTATCATAAGATCTGCTGGAAGTTCTTGAAATCAAATGCAGACTACATAGTTTCACATTAAATCTAATGTATCATCAGTGCGAATCTTGTTTACACTGGTCACCATATTAACAACCTAAATTGTGTGGGTTTGTTTTATACACTTTATGTTTTAAGAAAACCCAGATAAAAATCGCAGGGGGTTAGGTCGAGAGACCGAGAGAGCTACAAATTCCTATCAATAATTCAGTCCTGAAACACAGTTTCAATTGTTCTCATCAAAAGATTGGCCATATGTGGTGTTGCTGAGTCTTGTTGGGAAAAATGCAAAATCACGCTCCCTGTCTGTTAGTTATCTAAAATAAGGGGGTAAAAAAAATTGGGCCTATAACTCTATCTCTGCTAATGGCGCACCATACACCAAGGGGTACTTCATGAACAATATTAAGTTTCTCAGAACTCCAAAAGCACACATATCGTTCAAGCTGGAACTAAGCCTTATCTGTGAAAAATATTAAATGTGGGTCTATTTTGCCATTGTATACACTATTGAGAGTCCACTCACAAAATGTGCACCTAATTACAGAATCACCTGGTTGAAGAACATGTGCCACAGTTGTTTTATATCAGGCATGTCAAACGTCACTCCGAGGGTGTGAAGGGAGGGGTCTACCCCTCCTTAACTGCAGTAGCATGCACTAGTAGAACCGGTTTTCGCTTTGTTTTTCCCGTTTTCCGATTTGATCATCACGGAGGGAGGGGAAATAGGGGAAAATTTTTCACGCCTGGTGAGTGCTGTTTGACACCCCTGTTTTATATGGTTTTAACTTCAGCAATTTAGTAGCTGTTCACACAGGGACATGAGAAATGCCTACCTGTTGCAAAAGATGCCTAAGTGATTTTGGGGGGAATTCTCCAAACGATGGCCGATACTGTCTAATGTTTCTTTATTAAGAAACGTTCGCTGTCTTTTAGATTTCTTAGCCTGAACGCTTCCTGTGGCCTGAAATTTATTGTGAAGTTCATAGATTGTTATAGGGCCTGGAACTTTTAACACTGGAAATCTTTCTGCAAATTGTACTTTCACTCGGCAAGCTGACTCAGTTAACACATGCGAATGATAAGTAAATGCATACTGTGCAGAAGAAAACAAATACTGAATCATAATACATCTTGTGACTAAGTAAGGACAAAATAATAAATCACTCGTAATAACTGAACTACATCACATCACCGTAATTCAATACTGCAGAACAGAACCGCATCAGCAGTATGACCTTGTTTACGCTGCAGTCCGTTATCATGTTTCCACACGCCCAGTGGGCAGCCCATTCAGAGGTATTTTGCTCTCCCGTTATTTGAGTCTAGCTTTAGACACTTCAGCAGTTGCAGTACTGTATGTTTCATAAGAAAGTGTTATTCTACCAAACTAAATATGAACACAACATAATGAAACACATCCTTAAACACAAAGCAAGCTCATTAATTCATGACTCAGTTTCTCAAGATTTGGAGAAATAAGCTATGTGAAGAACTGCTGTTATAAGTTCAGCTGCAAGCTGATTTCTTATTGGAGATTTGTTTATTTCCACAATAAAAAAATCTGATGTGTTGCACTCACATGACTTTCTCTACTCTTGTACTAACCATTCTTACAAACTCTTATGCCTCTATCTTCTTCGTGTTGAGATAAACATGTGTACAAATTATCGTATTGCTTATTTCCTTGCAAGTGCAAGGGGAATGTTAGAATACAGTAGGCTTTGTGCAATAGTCAAATCTTTTAAAGCTTTGAGATTCTGTTGTCTTTGCACACTGAACATATAAAAAAATGAACAATGATGATCCATTTCACTAAAGTTATGTTTTCTGAAACTCACACATATAACAAGGAATATCTCCGAAATGGTTCACCTTACAACAAAATTTATTCAGACATAAATTGTGTATTTTGGCAAGATCTACATTTTTTTGTATAGTATGATTTGGTCTATCTCTAACGGTTTACCAGTTATGCAAAAGTCATCCAGAGTAAATATGACTACAGGGGCTATAGCCAGAAAATTCAAGATATACATTTCATTTGTCATAAAAATATCTCAAACATATGACATTTTAATCAAAATCGTTAGAGCCATTTTCAAGAAAATCAAAATTTTCGAAAAATGTTCCATGTAAAGGGTAGTTTAGGGTAGGGCTATTTTCTTCAAAATCTTCGTGTCGCATCCTTGAAAGACAAACTTAAATACCAACTTTGGTTTTAAACCGACTTTTCATTTTTGAGTTATGCTGTCCACAGACACACAGACACATACATAGACCTTTTTCTAAAAATGCTCTTTTTGTGTTCAGGGGGTCTCAAAACATATATTTCCGGTGAAATCTCGACATCAAATTTTTGGGTGGATTACAATACTTTCCCTACTTACCAGTGGAGAAAGTAAAAATAACTTTTCACATTTATAACTGGAACCAAATAAATACAAAACGTTCACATATAGCATATGCACATTAAGAAAGCATTCTCTTGATAATCCTTCATAAAACTGTATAAGACTTGACCTTGAATTATATTTCCCTCGCTCATCTCAGGTCAATCAATTCACACTGTAATGAAGGGGGAACATTATCAGTAATCAGTTTAGAATTAAAACACATGACAAACATATGCAAAACCATTTTCAGGCAACCTAAATCGCAGAACCTTGATGTAAATTACCCTAGAGTAGTTGTCAGGAATGATGGCGGTAAGTAACAGAGAACGCATTTCCCTGGCTTGACTGTGAATAACGCAACGTTTTTTTGCTTCTGCCATCTTCGGAACTGTTAATGAACGTACTGTCACACAATGGAATGGACTTATTGCTTGGAATTACTTAATTTCACTGTAAAACTGTACAAATACTCTCACACACACACACTCTGCAACAGACTGCTCTGGTTGGCTAGAAAACATGTGACTGTGATGTCATTGGATATTTGTCTACTGCACAACTGCCTTTGTTCCTGACAGTGACTCTAGTAGACCAGAAAGAATGCATGTGTACATTTTTAATTTTTCGTGTTCAATTTTTTACAGGTAGATAAAGATGGGAAATAAGTATATTTCGTCCTTTTTCATTTTAACTTGTAAACAATAATTTCTCCTTAAAAGCTACAGTTTTATTTGCAAATTATGTAATAGGAATGTCTTTGTCCTAAAGTCCTAAATTTAGCTCATTAAATGCTATGTGTACTTTTTCATTCTTTTGAGACAGTGGAAGGGGCAGGTCGGCAGTAGCTTGCTCATGCTGTAGGTCACTTACGCGTGCTGGCACACTGCGATAGCAAAATGCACTGTTGCAACATTTGCGTCCCTTTCATATTTCTGTTGTACTGTTTACATGTTTATCTTTTATTTATTTGTTTATTTATGCACTTAATTGGCATTACTTCAACAGCTTATTCTCACCCTGGGACAATAAGTACATTTAATATAAGAAAACTAGAGTACATGATCATATTTACTTGGACTACATTATTTTTATTTATTTCTTAATTATATAAATATATATATGTATATCTCAACACAGTTGGTACTACATATGACACCACAAAAAGACCGAAAGAAGGAAATACAAGCAGAAAAACGAAACATTCCCATAGACATAGATAATGGTATTTACTCAATCTTAGTATCTTATAATTTCTTTTTCTTCTTCTTCCTCAGCCTTCAAAGACGACAAAAAGCAATGAATCTTATAAAATTCATGAATGCTTTTGTTTTCATTGCATTTCGTCTTTGTTGGAGTTGTATAGTTCTGAGTATCTAGTTTAATGGTTCTTATTATGTTACATCTGGGAGTGCAAGTTGCAGCTACAGTATGTGCAATCGGCGAGTCACACTTGCTGTTCTTTTGAATAATGTGTATCGTTTGCTGATGTACTGGTTTGCCACGTCCTATAGGCCAGGAATTTGTTTTATAAGTAGCAGGTGCCTTTTACCTGTTTTCCACAGCTGCCACATATTTATACACGCTTAAGAGTTTTATGCAATCATGCGCTACTACTCATATCTGAATGACTACATAAACTTTGCAACTCTGCCTGGGTTGTTTTGGTTTCTATACATGCGCTGGCCACATGATGTCCTTATCTCCCTCTTCCACTGTCTCAAAAGACTGAACAAAGTATAAGATCTTTTAAGAATGCTAACTCAGAAATCCAATCCGAAGCACTGAACTGGGGGAAAAGGTGATGTTTCATTTCCATGTACACTTTGTATTATTTCAGTTCCCACAAAGAATTAAACTGCAATGTTGAATGCTGCTTACCATCATTCATGGTGGTCACTTGACTAGCTGCTAGCATACCACAGCAGCAGTCACCATATACACGGAGGGTAAACACATGCAAATGCCCATTCCTTTTTAGAGTTTTACTATCCATAGTTCTTTTTGCTCGTCTCATTATGTATATACCCTTGTTGCTTCCAGCCAAGGTGTTACTCAATTAACCCCCTAGAAAATTTGTATGACATTCTCAGGAGTACTTTTACTATCAGTGCTGGTGGTACTTTTCATGATAATTGTTATTTTATGCCAATCAACTTATTGCTGGCGTTTTAAACACACAAGCCTTGTGTGGGCAACCAGCTGTAAATTGATTGGCATAAAGTAATAATTGCATCTAAAGGTTATTTAACTTCTTCTTCTTCTGCTGCTGCTTCTTCTTCTTCTTCTTCTTCTTCTTCTTCTTCTTCTTCTTCTTCTTCTTCTTCTTCTTCTTCTTCTTCTTCTTCTTCTTCTTCTTCTTCTTCTCCTCCTCCTCCTCCTTCTCCTTCTCCTCCTCCTCCTCCTCCTCCTTCTCCTGCTCCTTCTCCTTCTTCTCCTCCTCCTTCTCCTTCTCCTTCTTTCTCTTTCTCTTTCTCTTTCCCTTTCCCTTTCCCTTTCCCTTTCCCTTCCGACTTACAGAGTCAGTACCTGCCTGGATCCATTTCCTGCAGTGATGCTTCTCAGTTCTCCCATACCTTTCCTCTCTTCATTGCTATGTCCTGTATATTATCCATAAATCCTTTCCTCGGTCTTCCCAGGGTTCGAATTCATGGGGGGGGAGTTGGGGGGGATTTTCCCCCCTCATCAACTAATTTCCCTGGTTCGTTAAAGAAGAGTTCCTTCCCTGTCAGGAAAGTATATTTTCTTTTTTGTGCAAGTATTTACTATTACTGCCCTTTGAAAATACAAAAAGACACAGAACACTTTTGATGCAGACTGTACATGGTACAAGTGCGAGCTCTGAGTAAGCAAAAGTATCATATCGCAAGTAAGCTAAACAAACAATTCTTCAGGTCATTAGCTGGGTTGGCATCAGAGTTACAATTCCAGCAATTCTGCACTGGCAATGATTGCAGCTTGCAGTATTCAGTTCAAATTTGTGACAAGAAAGCAAACATTTCAAGGAGTAATGACAGTGATGTATTCCAGTTTGAATCTCAGGCTTTAACTTCAAGTAATATTAATATTGCAGCATAGGGAGTGACATGTGTTAGTGAAAATAGTGAGAGCAACTGCATTACACTAATCGGGGGATGTATGGACAAAACTAGATCTGAAAAATGGAGAACAAATGCCCCTGACTTTCACCAGTTTTGGCAGAGTTATGTGCCTGTATTGCTCAGAAATACAAAATCACGGTGCTCTTAAAGACAGTAACATGCATATTGCTGCTGCTGCTACTGCTGTTTTATGCATATAATGTACCAATACTACTACCACTGCAATTACTAACATTATTGTCATAAATATAACACAAGCTTAAGTTTTCCCCCATGTCAGAAAGTCTGATTTGAACACTGGGTCTTCCCCTCCCTGTTCTTTCTTCCGTTCTTACTTCCATGATGTATTTTAGCTTGTCTGAACCATTTCAACTGTCTATTCTGTTGAAGTCTGTTTCAACTCTCTCTTATTCTTTCATTCCAGGTTCTGTCCCTCCTAGTCTTGCCCCCTATTCTTCTACAATGTTTCATTTCAACAGCTGCTAAGTTACTTATTTCCTGACTCCTTACTGGCCAACTTTCCCCTCCGTATAACAGGGTTGGTTCAATTATTGACTTATAGCTTTGTAATTTGACGAATATTAAAAATAGAAGCACTAATAACAGTGAAGTGTTCGTGTATGAGGTCATTTTGAGTCTTTTTTTAGACTCAGCTTCACTTGAATTGTTTTAAAAACTGGAAACGTTTTCAAGACCGTTCAGTCTCATCATCAGCTGTTGGGTGATTGACGCTATCTTCTTGTTCCCCCTCTCTGCTACTATAGTCCTGCTGCCATCTGGTGTTAAGGGTGCAGAGCTTTAACACTTCATTTACAGCTAGGATTTCAAAGTTAATCACTTTATTATTGTTTTTGATTACGTATATTTTTTACCAAATGCTCAGTTCTATTGGTGAATTTAGAGATTTTAACACTTTTATATCGAGGCCAATGTTGTGGTTTTCATTCCAAAAGTGGTGTGCTACAGCAGACTTTTCAGTTTGTTTTAATTTTATGTTTCTTTGGTGTTCCTTTAGTCTGATTTCCAAATTTCTTTTAGTTTTTCCTATGTAGCTTTTATTGCAACTATTGCAGTTGACCTGGTAATAAATTCCAGATTTTAGATTGTAAGGGATAGTATTTTAGTGGCTTGTTCAGCACGTTTTTTAAACTGTATTTTTTTGTGGTGCCAGTTTTATGTTTAGTTTTTTGAAGATCCTTTCAAATTTCCTGCAGGCCCAGGGATTCAACCCAGCCAGCATTAGGAACATGTCAAAAAATGCAGAAAAGCTCAAGATAATTTTGCAAACCACTACGTTAATACCACTTACAAATAACAATTGGAAATTTAGAAAATTCACCTACCATCCCTGGGCCTTCAGGAAATTTGAAAGAATCTTCAAAAACTAAACATAAAACTGGCACCACAAAACAAATACAGTTTAAAAAACCTGCTGAACAAGCTACTTAACAATACCATCCCTTACAATCTGAGACAGAATATTGTAAGACCCCAAAAGGATATCATTTATGTAAATATTTATTGCAAATGTAATTTATTTTTGGTGTTGATACGAATTAGTTGAGTAACGAAAACGTGTTGCTATTATTCATTGTTACAAAAAATTAAGTTTGTTTAAAAACGTCATAAATGTTAAGTTCCACATTTAAATTTAATATGTATAAACAAAAGAATTATATATATTTAATATTAAAAGCGAAGGGAGAATAGCGTCTGTATGTTTGAGATGTGAAGACGTGTTTCTATAACATGCATAGAAGTGGGTAGAAAAGACTTTAGAAAAGAGGAAAGACTATCAATGAAATATAAATAGGTGCGACGAAAAATAATTCAATTGTAACGACGAAAAAAGTGTTAATAAAGTGATTTATAGTGAAGTTACATCGAGGGTTTGTTCATTCCATCTAGTACCACGTCCTGAGAGAAATAATAGTCTCATTGCTCAATCCGAAGCACATTGTAATTATAAAAACAGCACCAAATCTAAAATCTGGAATTTACCAGATCAACTGCAATAGTTGCGAAAAAAGCTATGTAGGAAAAACTAAAAGAAATTTGGATATCAGACTAAAGGAACATCAGAGGGACATAAAGTTGAAACAAACTGAAAAGTCTGCTGTAGCACATCACTTTTGGAATGAAAACCACAACATCGACCTCAATATAAAACTGTTAAAATCTCTAAATTCACCACTGGAACTGAACATTTGGGAAAAAAATATACGTAATCAGAAACAATAATAAAGTGGTTAACTTTGAAATCCCAGCTGTAAATGAAGTGTTAAAGCTCTGCGCCCCTAACACCAGATGGCAGCAGGACGATAGTAGCAGAGAGGGAGAACAAGAAGATAGCTTCAGTCAACCAACAGCTGATGATGAGACTGAACGGTCTTGAAAACTGTTTCCAGTTTTTAAAGCAATTTAAGTGAAGGTGTGTAAAAAAGTGACTAAAAATGACCTCAAACTTGTAATTTGACGGTAATTATTATTTTATTTATGCCAACAAACTTACTGTTGGTGTTTTTAAACACACAAGCCATGTGTGGGCAAAGTTTAAGAGAACTGGTTTGAGAATTTAATGCCATTCTGGCAGTTTGTCACAATAGCTCAGAGGTAGAGCAGCCGCCCGGTAAGCGGAAGGTCTGTGGTTCAAATCCCAGTTGTGGCATTGAATTTTTAAGTTCCAGTTCTACCTCTTGTAATTTGACCTTTATTTAAACCCGGGACATAAAGTACTTAGTAAGTTCTTTAGTAAGTAAGTCACCCTTGGGTATCTCTGATGTGATTTTCCCTTGCGGTCTACTGGGAAACTGTTAATCAGTTGGGGAATTTAATGTCTAACTGGCAAGTTGCCATGGCAGCTCAGTGGTTAGAGCAGCCGTGTGTGAAGTAGAAGATCCCTGGTTCAAATCCTGCCTGTGGCATTGAATTTTTCAGTCCTGATTCTACCTCTTGCTAATATTCATGCTCTTTGAACACTTCGTAAGCTCAAACTTCATCCAAGATGTTTTATTTACATTTATCATCAAATCATATGCTATGAAAAATTGTTTTATTATTTTTAGAATTTAATTTGCGTAGTGTTCAACCTCCTTTTGTGAAGAATTTTAATTATTATTGTAATATTGTCAGTATATCCTATTGCAGTGCTGCCATTCTTCTGTATGAGTTGAATAAGATCATTTATACAAAGTAAGAACAAAAATGCTCCCAATTGTGATCCCTGTTTAACAATTCCCCATTTTGACTTTATCTCTTTGTTTTTTCCACTTATAATTTTGTAATTTGTTTCAACAATTTGCATTCAGCTTATTAAATATGATTCAATCCAATTTTGTAAATACATTATTTTGACACAACTGTATCTTTGTTTCGTACCATCTTCGTAATAACAATGCCATTAAAATGCTTATTAGAAAACTTGCACACCATAGAAGTTAGAGTGTTTCCTTTTCTATTTATGCAGTTAAATGGAAATAAGCTTTTCTATTGCAGTGAAGGGACAAATAGCAGTCGGGATGCTGCAACGAGTCCTGAACCGCTTTCACATCATATACAAGAAGAACATTCCATCAAAGAAAAACTGGTAAGTATATTCCAGCTTTCTTTATCCATTATTTTTCCATTCACTTTATGTTAACTGATATAAATGTTTTCTAGACATCATTTCAAATTAGGAAAAACAAATTGGGTTACATGCAAGATGCAGAAACAAGTCTGTTTTCACATTTGACAGTAGTTTTTACAAATTAGGCTGTTAAACGGCAATGTGTCCCATACATTATTATCCATCAACTGTGCCACATGCAGCTGTTTATGTTGCTCCTCTTCCACTTCTAGGTTTATTATGATTATTAGTTTGTATTTAGGTTTATAACTCCTTTCTCACCAGCCGGGATCTTTTCTATCTGCGTAGTCCTGTCCCACGGTTTCAGTGCGTCCCCCAACTTGTGTGCTTTTCGGAGGTCTCAGGCGCGAAGGTTGGGCGGACCGTTCCCACTGCCCTCATGTGTAGCCTTAGATGCAGAGTCCGTCCACATCGCCATGTACACTCACGTAGCTCTCTGAGGGCTCGGCCTATGTTAATTTCCCGACGACCATGTGCCATCGGGTCAGTATCACCGGCCAGACGTGTTACTGCTGACGGAACCCCGGTGTAATCAACCACAAGTCCCCTGAATCCACGTTGACTCCGTTGAGACAGCATCGCCTAAAGTGGGGAGCCACAGGCGGTTATTCCTGTGGTGAGGGAATAAAGCTGGGGTACGCATGATGAACGGTTTATCCATGTGGACAAGCAGTGGAAATCGGAGGTAAATCCCTCTGAAGTACACTTTAACGTTGGTCATGGAGGGCTCGCTATGACGGCACAAACCATGGAGATTTGGTGTCTTTTGTTCTTTGACCCCCGGATGACAGGCTGACGCCGACAGTTCCGGAAGGGGGTCCAATCAATCATATATCTGCTCAAAACTCATTTTTTTGACTTCTTGTTGTGACATTGGCTTATGAAAGGAAGACGATTAAGGATATCAGCTCATTTTATATCAAACTCGAGATAGATATGTGGCCCGGTGAAGAACGCAATGAGACTACGAGACGGTACGCTATTAAGACCAACACGGCAGACCAGTTGCAGAATCTTTTGAAAGCGAGATTATTGGGTTCCTACCTAATTCGGGTAGCCCCACATAGATCGTTCAACACATGTAGAGGAGTTGTAACCAACTCCAATCTGAACGGTCTGTCGAACGAGGAGACTGTCACCTGTCTCTCTGACCCGCGTGTATATCAAGCCTACCGTCTTATTCGAAAGCAGGATGGCAAGGAGATAGCTTTGCATACTGTGTTTTTGACGTTCAAGGGCACTCAATTGCTTGAGTATATTTTTTGTGGCTACGAACGTGCCGCCGTACGCCAGTATGTGCCGAATCCCATGCGCTGGTTTAGATGCCAGTGGTTCGGTTATACAAGACCACCTGTAATTATCCCGCCATTTGTGAGCGTTGTGATTTACCAGGCCATAAGGACACAGCATGTGCACGTGATCCTCTTTGTCTGCACAGCAAAGAGAATCATCCATCCAGCTCATGTCTGTATTCCACACTTATGGATGAGAAGGCTATACAGGGGTTGCCCGTGAAAGAACGGCTCACATTTTTGGAAGCGCGTCGCCGCTTTGAGCAGCTGAAACCTGCAAGCACCAAAGGTTTCGCTTGAGCAGTCCACCGCACCCCTGTCCTCACTGTGGCCGTTCAACATGTTGTAGTCGCTGATGCTTCAACGCAGATAGACTTACCATTGAGCACCTCTGCACTGTCCTGTGATGCAACTCCATCGGCAACTACATCTTCCGCCGTGCAGACACCTGCTCACCAGCCATCCACAAGTAGTGGCCACATGGTTCTGCCTGCAATCACCAATCGTTCAAGATTAAACAACGGGCGAGTAGTCGCACATCCTCAAAGATGTCCCGCTCCCGTTCAACGAGCCGCCGAGGATCTTCAGACTCCCAAGTAACGGCGGAGTTGCCTGAGGGCGGCGAAAATCACTTCATCAGTCCCAAGTGCCACAAAGTAAAGGTGTAGAAGAAAAAGATGAAGACCAGCCCGTAATCTCTTTTTACCAAGCAAATAATCCAGTGGAATGTTAATGGGTTGCGAGCACGTGTTCCGGACATTCAGCATCTAGGTACTGAACGCTCTCAATCAATTGTCTGTCTAAAAGAAACCCATTTGCACCCTTATCACCTTTGTGGTTTTTCGACATTTAGACATGACTCTGCAGCAAGCATTGGTGTTGCTATTCTGGTGGTTCATAACGTCTCTGCCACCAGCATCCCGCAAGCAGCAGCAGGGCCTGTGTTTGTCTATCTGTCGCCACTCAGTGTTGTGCACCAGAACGATCTTCAAGCTCTTTTGGCACAAATTTAGCCGCTGCTCCTCTTTCTAGGTGATCTGAATGCCAAAAACACCTTATGGGGTTCCGACACTGACGATGCTCGTGGGTGCTTTGTAGCAGACGTTTGCGATATGTCCGGCTTAATTCTATTAAACACTGGTGCCCTACATTCCTATCATCTGTCTATGGTACACACTCCGCTCTAGACATTTCCTTTTGTAGCCTGCCATTGGTACCACTTCTTGATTGGTCGGTACTCTCCGACTTATTTGTCTCTTTATCTCTTGCTAAGGATTCCTCTCCTGGTCCAGATGACATCCCTCGACAAATTCTGCTACATCTTCCACCTGCAGCTTTGTCCTTCCTGCTGGGCATTTATAACCCTACCTGGCGTGAGCAGCTTTTTCCGTCTTACTGGCGAGTGGGTATAGTCATCCCTACCCTCGACCAGGAAAAGATACGACTCTTCCCTATAGCTACCGCCCTATTTACCTAATGAGTGTCGTTTGTAAGACCTTGGAACGGATGATTAACACTCGTTTAGTGCGGTGGCTAGAGACAAATAACCTGCTGAGCAATGTTCAGTACGGTTTTCGTCGCCATTGCTCCAGTTTCGACAATCTTACACACATGCAGGCTTACATAGAAAATGCCTTTCTGCTGAAGCTGCATATCGTGGGGGTCTTGTTCGACGTGGCGCTATGGTATCCTCCGTACCTTTCATGGCTTACGGGATCACTTAGCCTCATTCGTTTTTAATTTTGTACAACTTTGACGCTTTCTTGTCTGCATTGGAAACTAGCTCTCACAAGAGATGATCCAGGAAAACGGAGTACCCCAGGGGTCGATAGTCAGTATCACACTTTTCGCCGTAGCTATTAACAGCATAGCTGGTGTTGTTCATAGTGGAATCCCAATGTCACTACATGTTGACGACTTCATGATCTACTATCGCTCTTATAGTCTTGAACACATCGAACGTCAACTGCAGTTGACCATAGCATCTATCGCCGAGTGGGCTTTTCGCACCACTTTCACTTCTACCCTACGAAAGCAGTGTATCCATTTTCATCGACTTCGCGGTGTACACCCTCTTCCTGATCTCTCTTTGCGTGGCACACCTGTGTCGTTTGTTCCGCACCTCAAGTTCTTGGGCCTTCACCTCGACAGTAAACTCACATGAGAAAGACATGTTCGCCAAGTTCGTGCTTCCTGTGATCATTCGCTTCGAGTGCTCCGAGCTTTATCTGGAGTATTCTGGGGTGGCGAACGGACTGTCGTGTTGAGGTTGTGTCGCTCCCTGGTGTGGTCTGAAGTAGACTATGGCAGTTTTATCTATGGCGCATCGTCTGCCTCTAAACTTCGCATTTTAGACACCGCCCATCACGCTGGTATCCGCCTTGCTACTGGGGCTTTCCACAACAGTAGAGTCGATTGTCTGTATGCCGAATCTGGTGAACCTTCACTGTCTCTCCGACACTCGGTTTTACTTTGCTCTTACGTGGAACGTTTGGCCGCTTATCCAGACCATCCTTTTCCGTCTGTTTTGCATCCAGACCTTGCCCTCCGTTATCTATGACTTAACTAAATCCTGTCCATATTCTCATTTCCTTACTCAGGGGTCTCCGTCTAGGGGATATGTGAATAGCGACCACAAGGTACCCAAGCTGAGCAGAGCATTACTTCCACTTACTGGTGTTTTGCTCCTCACTGTAACTTTTCTATCTGACCTTACCTTACCTTGGTCATCTCTTGTTCTCTTCCGACCCTGATGCTATTAGGGTTCCTGAGGGCTAGGGAGTCTTTATTTTTCCAACCTCTCCTTTTCTCTAATTTCTCTATAAAACCTTAACCCCTAACATTCTGACCTGTCATGGCATGTAATACGTCTTCTGATTGGTAATCAGAGGATATGGTCGGTGAATTTATTTTGATAAGTCTCCCGGTCAGGTGGGTGAGACCCGTAAACCAACGACAGGTGTGGTCCTCCAGACATTCTGGGGGTTGTGAGAGAGCGGTGTGACCGCCAAAACATAAAAATATGGTACTCTCTAAGAAGCGGTTACATTTACTGCTAAGTCTCTTCAATATTTATGAAATATGACTTGAGGGGTAAAATGTACCGGAGTTAAAATAGTCCCCCATTCGGATCTCCAGGCGGGGACTACTTCTTGGGAACCAAAACATTATATTAATAGAAGATCTAGCATCAGACTTCTACAATGGAGTGCGGGTGGTCTCACACAAAAAAAAAAAAAGAGTAGGACTGAATAAAATTGTATTTGACTATAACATAGATATATTTTTTATACAAGAAGCAAATCTAACAAATGACCATCTTAAATACTTCAATTTTACTGGTTTTCTACTACACCTACCACCCAAAAACAGCCAGATAAGTAGTGAAATATTAGTTGGAGTCAAAAAGGATATTAAATCCTCCTTTGAAATTGTTAAAGAAGTGGATAACACAGATAAAAGTGAATTAATTAAGCTAAATTTTTGGGATAACAAACCACATCTACATTTATACAGTATTTACATTATTTACTTACTGCAGCAAAGTTCTTGTAACAGCAAACACAAAAAAAATTCAAATCTTTCAAAACCAAAGTCTGACATTAATTACAGGTGCTATCAAAACCACACCAATAGCAGCTATGGAAATACTAACCAACCAATACCCCATTGAATATGAAATAGAAAAAGCGGCTCTTATTCAACACGAAAAGTTGATCAGACTCCCATTCAATACATGGAACAAGAGAAATTTTACACATACACTAAAGACTCAGGAGAGCTTCCTTTCCAAAATTCAAGACATCAAGAAGGATGTACACCTTCCTAATTCAAAGGAAAACTTCATATCTAAAGTCAATCCGACACATACATTAGACATCACATATTATTTACACCTACAGAAGAAGTTAAGAAAAGTGATACATCAACTAGTGTTATAAAATTATTGGCATTAGAGACAATCCATACTAGATTTCCAGAACATGAGTGGCTCCATATTTATACTGATGGATCATTGATATCAAACCAAGATGGAGCAGGTACTGGAGTCACATGTCACCTCTTTTCCTATTACAAATCTTTAAGTTATGGAACTACAAACTTTGATGGAGAAATTGAAGCAATTCGAATGGCCCTACAAAATCTTTTGTACAGAATTTCACATTTTCAGTAAGCAGTTATTCTCTCAGATTCCAGGGCAGCAATTATAGCAATTACTTCCAAGTTGTCACCAAAAAACCAAACAATTATAGAATGTTGGAAAATCCTTACCCATCTAACCGCACTTCAAAAACACCTAGTCTTCCAATGGATACCAGATCACTGTGGACTGAGTGGTAATGAGAAAGCTGATTTTCTTGCAAAAATGGGTACCAGCGGTGTACAAAACTCTATAGTTAATCTACCATTTTATGCAGCTAAAAGATTAGTCAACTCTGAATTCAAAAAAATTATTGCAAAATATTACTATGAAAAATCAAAGAATAAAAGATGGGAACTACCAAACATTCAAACAGTAATTCCTGAGTATCCTCGAAAAAGAGCAGTTGCAACCTTCAGGTTGATTACAGGACATGATTGTCTGGCAAAACATTTAAACAGAATTGGGATATATTCTTCACCACCCTGTCCTCTATGTGATCTGCAAGAGGAAATTGATCGAGACCACCTTCAAATATGCCCGGCCACTTCCAGTGCCCCATCCATCAGTGAAAAATATTGGAGAGCAAGAGGATTAATGACTTCATTGTCAGAAATCCAGCATTAGCTAACAACAACAAACTAGGAAGCCACTAAAGAAAAAACCACTAAAAATAAAACTAAATTTTGAGGGTCCACATTTACCAGAAACAAGGGAAGCAAAGTATTTGGTAGTTATACTTGATACCAAACTTACATTGACCAAACAAATAGAAAATGTAATACAAAGAGCAGAAAGGCACCTTTCACTGTTAAAGCGTCTAACAGGAATGAAGTGTGGATGTGCCAGAGCAACTCTTAACATAACATACAATATACATATATATAAAGCTATTAATTATTTACTGCAGTGAAGTTCTTGTAACAGCAAATAGAAAAAAAAATCAAATTTTTCAAAATCAAAGTATGAGACTAATTACAGGTGCTATCAAACCCACAATACCAACTATGGAAATATTAACCAACCAATACCCCATTGAATATGAAATAGAAAAAGCAGCTCTTATTCAACACAAAAAGTTGATCAGACTCCCATTCAATACATGAAACAAGAGAAATTCTTGCAAAAAAGGGTGCCAGCTTTGTACAAAAATCTATAGTTAATCTACCATTTTATGCAGCTAAAAGATTAGTCAACTCTGAATTCAAAAAAATAATTGCAAAATATCACTATGAAAAATAAAAAAATAAAAGTTGGGAACCTCCACACATTCAAACAGTAATTCCTGAGTATCCTCGAAAAATGGCAGTTGCAACCTTCAGGTTGATTACAGGACATGATTATCTGGCAAAACATTTAAACGGAATTGGGATATATTCTTCACCACACTGTCCTTTATGTCAGTGGTGTCAAGGTCACAGGCAGTTGAGGGTCCTACTGGGGTAGTGCTACAACCAGGGGGCAAAACATGATGTAATACATATCATCACTAGCAGCGTTATCATCCAACATCTGTTTACTTGCAGTTGGGTTGTGTCCACAGATAAAACCTTTCTTGGAGTGCGTATACCACCTTCTGATTTTTTCCCTTCAGAATTGCCTACAAGGATACATAGCACAGATACAGGATGAATCTACGAAGGGGAACAGTAATTCTCATCTGTAAATAGAAAACTACTTGACGTAGTTAATTAAGGAAATTGAAGCTATTAACAGTGAAGCAACAAGATTCTAAAGTAAGAACAAATTAGAAACTAAAAACTTCACTTATCTTAGAGTAATGTTGCAAGTTCTTGTTGCAAAACTGACTCAAGCTTCGAGTTGACTCCAACTCATCCTCAAAGCTATACGGAATGAGTTGGAGTCAACTCGAAACTTGAGTCAGTTTTGCAACAAGAACTTGCAACATTACTAAGATAAGTGAAGTTTTTAGTTTCTAATTTGTTCTTACTGTAGCTACTTGACGTAGTTATTCAAGTTGATTAAAATAGTAAAATAGTTTCAACTTTCTGAAGATTAGACTGAATTATAGGTACTGTGAAACCTATCCTAGCCCTTGGGTTAGCATTCTCAAACTGGGAAGTACACCATTTACACACTTACATACCTCTTAAAGATAGATGTTTTTAATACTTTTCCATTCCGGATGTGAAAATGTCAAAATCAATTTTCAAGTGAGTGAATGAATAAATAATAAATAAATAATAAATAATAAATAAATACATAAATAGACAGAACACAAACACAAACACAAACACACACACACACACACACGCACGCACACACGCACACACACACACACACACACACACACACACACACACACACACAAACACACAGGTAAATAAGTAAAAAAATAAATAAAAAATAAATACTGTATTTTATCACATAAGGCACCCCTCGCATATTTCCCTCCCCTATGATTTTTCATCACTAAAAAGTATTTACCTATTAAACATCGCATAATTCCCTCTTGTGGTTCGCTCTTACTGGATCAGCCTTCCAATGACTTGATAATGGACAACAATCGATGCAGCAGTGCCTGTCACGGACAACAATGGATGCAGCGCTTGCCACAAAAATACTCGTATTGCCACTGTCACAACTTATCGTAAAATTGAAATGTGAAGTTGAAGATGTGTTTCTAAGTCAGTTTGTTACAAGTCATCATATTGTTAAGTAGAGTTTAAAAAAAAAACTGATATTTCTTGTGGCATTAATGGTTCTGACGACATGTTGTGGAATAGTGAACATGAAGATGTGTTATCTGAGCCAGATATAAATGAAAATAATGATGATAGTGACGAAAGTGAGACCGCAGAATAGTCAGAGAAAAGAAACAATAAAACAATACATTGTAGGCCCAATGAAACCGCAGTATGTATCCAGTTCATTCACGAATTACTATATACCTATATAACTTTTACACAATACTGCATGGTTTCCCTTCCTTTCTGAATTCCTAGAAGCACCGCTCGCATAATTCCCTCCCCAGTGTTTTCAAGCAAATTTTTCGAGAAAATAAGGGGAGGGGGGGGGGGTGAATTACGCGATAAAATACGGCAAGTAAATCAATCAATCAATTAGAATAATTACACAGTATTAATAATAGTGCTTTAAATACAAACTTGCATAAGATATATCTATATTTATACAAAAAGTAACCGGCAGCTTTCAAATTGTGCTATCCCTTAAATGCATATTCTTAGCAATTTTGATTAAACGTAAATAACAGAATATTTACTTGGATTATCTTCAAATAAGTGAAATAACACAAAACATTAGTACTAAGAGGGGTTGGCGATTTCCTCCAAAATTAGAGGGAATAACATGTAAGTTGTTTGAAAACTACTATCCTTAAAGATGATATTTTAGTGTTAAGCGTATACATAATGAATTTAAGACAATCTTAGTGAAAACGTAACTAAAATACATTGTCGAATTTCTCTTGAAGGCGACGATCACATTGTACTTCTATTAGCTCCAGCCGAACTGCTGCATTATTTACTTTATCTACGTTCATAATGTCTTTGTATGTTGTATTTTTAAATACAAGATACTGGTTGTATATCAGGTACTGAATACTACTACCGACAATTTTGCATAGGAATTGTTTTTCCCATTCGAAACAGGCGAATACAAATGACTCATGTGTGTGCTCT
Source organism: Tenodera sinensis (assembly GCA_030765045.1). Classification (NCBI taxonomy): domain Eukaryota; kingdom Metazoa; phylum Arthropoda; class Insecta; order Mantodea; family Mantidae; genus Tenodera; species Tenodera sinensis. Next base: position 316,216,016 of record CM060962.1, read on the forward strand.
CGGACGCAGCCATTGCTCTGCCTGCATCACACTGAAAACTGTACTGAACTGGTATTTAATGGATTTGCCCGCTATACCCAGGGCACGGCGACTAGCTCTCTGCATGGCATTGCCACTCGGGGCCACGATTGACACCACTGCTCTATGTGATCTGCAAGAGGAAATGGACCAAGACCACCTCCAAATATGTCTGGCCACTTCTAGCACCCCATCCATCAGTGAACTGTCCTCTATATGATCTGCAAGAGGAAATGGACCAAGACCACCTCCAAATATGTCTGGCCACTTCTAGTGCCTTCCCATCCATCAGTGAACTGTCCTCTATGTGATCTGCAAGAGGAAATGGACCAAGACCACCTCCAAATATGTCTGGCCACTTCTAGCACCCCATCCATCAGTGAACTGTCCCCTATGTGATCTGCAAGAGGAAATGGACCAAGACCACCTCCAAATATGTCTGGCCACTTCTAGTGCCTTCCCATCCATCAGTGAACTGTCCCCTATGTGATCTGCAAGAGGAAATGGACCAAGACCACCTCCAAATATGTCTGGCCACTTCTAGCACCCCATCCAACAGTGAAAAATATTGGAGAGCAAGATGACTAATGACTTCATTGTCAGAAATCTAGCATTAGCTAAAAACAACAACAACAACTTCTTCCGCTACCACATCTCTTTTGCTATGGTCCTGTTGCCCTCTGGTGTAAGGGATGCAAAATTTTAACACTTCATTCAATAAATTGAAAAATATGTTGATATTTCTAGACACATTCTGCTCCAACTTACTTGTAATAATATTAATCACAGTACTAGTTTTGGAGAGGGTCCTCTCCATCATTCAGCTGTTGATCGGCTGTTTCAGCATCAGGTAACTGCCTCCTCCTTCTCTTGTTGCCTGGAATACTGTTCTTCCTATTGGCTAGTCGTAAGACATTGTCTATGATCGGTATGTCGAAATTCATCTGCCGATCTTGATCCTTAATGATGTAAATATTTTCCCACAGTGTCAACTTACAATAATTTTTTGCTGATTTTAAAATTTGGATATTTAGGCTAATATTATGATCGCAATACCAAAAGTGATGAGATATGGCTGATTTATGTTTCTTTGTATTTGATGTTTCTGACGTGTTCCTTCACTCTGGTTTCCAAATTTCTTTTTGTTTTGCTGATATATATCTTATGGGAGTCTTCACAGTTGACATGGTAGGTTCCTGATGATTTAATACTTGGAGTTGTATTTTTTAGAGGGTGATTGAGTAAATTTCTCACACTATACTTGTTTTGCAGAGCCAGTTTTATATTATAATCCTTAAAAATGTTGAATCTGTTGACTAGATTTTGGGTGATATGTAAATTTAGAATATCTTTCTTGGGTATTGCTAATTTTCAATTTGCTGACGTCGTTGATAGTTTTTAATCTTCTATGTTTTTTTAATAATCTAGTTAGGAAATTCAAATTTGCAACAAGTTTAATATGCTCAAGTTCTTCATTGATTTCTCCATTTTCTAGCGGGATATTGGTCATTCTGTGAATTAAGCTATGGAAGATTGAATGATATTGATGTGCTTTTGGGTTTAAATTATTGTGTTACTTTCTCTATTGGTAAGTAGGAGAAGTATTGTATTCCACCCAAAAATTTGATGTCGAGATTTCACCAGAAATATGTTTTGAGACCACCTGAATCCAAAAGAAGCATTTTTAGAAAAAGGTCTGTGTGTGTGTGTGTGTGTGTGTGTGTGTGTGTGTGTGTGTGTGTGTGTGTGTGTGTGTGTGTGGGTGTGTGTATGTGTGCGTGCGTGCGTGTCTATGTGTGTACAGCATAACTCAAAAACGAAAAGTCTGTTAAAAACCAAAGTTGGTATTTAAGTTTAATGTCTTGCAAATTTTGAAGAAAATGGCCCCACGCTAAACTACCCTTTACATGGAAAATTTTTATTTTCTTGAAAATGGCTCTAACGATTTTGATTTAAATGCCATATGTTTGAGATATTTTTATGACAAATGAAATGTATATCTTGAATTTTCTGGCTATAGCCCCTGTAGTCGTATCTACTCTGGACGACGTTTGCATAACTGGTAAACCGTTAGAGATAGACCAAATCATACTATACAAAAAAACATAGACCTTGCTAAAATACACAATTTATGTCTGAATAAATTTTCTTGTAAGGTGAACCAGTTCGAAGATATTCCTTGTTATGTGTGTGAGTTTCGGAAAACTTAAATCTTTTGTGAAATGGAACATCGTTGTTCATTTTTTTAGATGTTAAATGTGCAAAGAGAACGGAATCTCAAAGCTTTAAAACATTTGACTATCGCACAAAGCCTACTGTATTCTAACATTCCCCTTGCACCTACAAGGAAATAGCAATAAGATAATTTGTACAAATGTTAATATTAACATGAAGAAGATATAGGAATAAGAGTTTGTAAGAATGGTTTGTACAAGAGTAGAGAAAGTCATGTGAGTGTAACACATCAGATATCTGTATTAACATGAAGAAGATATAGGAATAAGAGTTTGTAAGAATGGTTTGTACAAGAGTAGAGAAAGTCATGTGAGTGGAATACATCAGATTTTTTGATGTAGTTGTCTATGTGTGTTTGTTTCCTATATATGCCAAATTCCAGTCTGTCCATGTTTCGTTCAGTGCTGATATTTCAAAATGTACTGCTCCATTACTGTTTTTGATTATGTATATTTTCTCCTAAATGTATAAATATTAAAAATAGAAGCACTATTAACAGTGAAGTATTCTTTGTATTAATATTTCAACATACCTAGGCCTTTGGAAGGAAGTAAATCTATCCATGCCCGCAGTTAACCCAAACTTCTTAGTTAAACATTATGATCTTTGTGAACATGACATTCTCTTCAGTAATTTAAAGCATTAATAAACTTGAAAATAACTTACATTGATTCTATAAGTTATTATAAAAGACATGACTCATTAAATACAAAATGATTATCTGGGTTTGTGGGCTGTGGTCTAGTGGAAATTATCCAGATGTTTCATTCGAAGCTGTATCAGACATCCTCAGTGGTGTGACCGTAGCAGTCTGCCAGTCTCGTCAACAACTGATACAAAGCTGTTTGGTTTCAGAGGTTTCATATGCTTAGCATGTGTGGGCATATGACGGTTGGTCCTATCTTTGTTTATTGGTTTGGCTGCTGTGTGAGATGGGTTAAAGTGGGAGCTGCTTCCATTATCTATGATTGTTGTTGATGGGCTAGCATTTACTGTAGCTGAAGGTGTAACTTCAATAGGAAGTAAGAAACAAAGCTCTTAAATAAAGCTTGGGATCCAGCATTATACAAAGCATGCAAAAGCCTGACTGGAGACAAATTCAAGATCATATGCCATCAATAGCTTCAGTCACAGTGAATGCCAGCCCATCGACACAGCAGCCAAACCAATAAACAAAGACCAGACATACTAAGCATATAAAACGACTGTGTATCAGTCTTCACCGAGACTAGCAGAGTACTACGGTCGCACCACTGAGGATGTTCAAACAAAACATTATCCAATATTCCAGTTAACTGCATTTATCTTTCCTGTAAATAAAAGACATTAAATTAATTTGAATTACAAACGAGTTTCATTTAATAACCAAACTACATTCAAAACATACACGATGTGTGTAATATTATCAATCTCGATGAATTGGAGTTAGGTTGATTAGGATTGCTGATCACTAATAAAGAGTTACAATCAAATCAATTTTTGGTGGTACGAAGTTCACTGGGTGATCTAGTAAATTATATAACTTAACAAGCTTCACATTTTTCCCACAGTAAGTTTTTGTGTCTCCCTGTTGTATTAAGTTCTTTGGAAATGGAGGGTATTTCAGAGGGTTTTGGAGAAAACTCAAGGTTCACATTTTATTCATGGAACAGTATTACATAATAAAGTATTTGAGTTGAAAAGTAAACCGAAATTTAAAAAAAAAATTATTCATGGAAGGTGTTGTTTGGGGTGGGAGGAACACTTTTCACTTATCAGCTAAATTATTTTTATGAAACACCTTTTTTGCAGGGGATGGCATTGAAGGCACCCAAAATGCGCATCTTGAATGTAACCTGAGTATTGGATTTCTGTATTGATAGTCATACTTATATTTTATATAAGCATTAGGGAATGGAAAATCAAATTTAAAAATAAAATAAGAAGCAATATCAATGGTATTACAGTTTTAAAACAGCCTGGATTCATACATTGCAAGAGTGACTATGTAAGAAGTATGTTTTATGTTACTTTATTAGAGTTAAATCTTCAGAAATCTGAGCTATGTTATGTGTAACAAGATTATTTTGAAAGCATTTTATATAAATAAAAATTCCTGAACAGCAACAACAATTCCTTAAAATTAAGTAAACTCTTATTTTTTATTTTATTTCAGTCAAGAAGTACAACATCACTGATACTACAAGGCAAGATTAGCATATCATCGTAAGTAAATAAGCATATTTTAAATCATGAAAGTTTAATGTGGATCACCAATATTTGCAATTCTGGAAACACAGGAGTGCTTTGTTGCAAGATCTTGTGACTTTTTCCAGTTATTAAACTGTCACTTCACTGATTTTCATTCCTTCCTAATAACCTAGTTCAACTATGCTGAAACTTGGTCACTATCACTTTATGGTGTGAATACTTCAATTTCCCTTATCAATTCCGTTTCTTCACGTTGTAATGAAATACCCATGATGTAGCCTCTTCTTCCTTACTGTTTGCTCACTGGAGTGTCACAAGACATCTTGTGGGAACAGGACTTGTTGCAAGGTGCTACAACCATCGCTCACTCACACTCACTCACCCACTTACTCACTCACTCACCAACCCACTTACTTGCTCTCTTACCGACCCACTTACTTTTTCACTCAGCCACACTCACCCACCCACTGACTCACACACTCACCCACCCACTCACACACTCACACACCCACTCACGCTCTCATACATACTCACTCATGCTCACATACACAGTCACTCACTCACATACACATTCACCAACTCACTCACATACACACTCACTCACCCACTTACTCACTCACTCACCAACCCACTTACTTGCTCTCTTAACGACCCACTTACTTTTTCACTCAGCCACACTCACCCACCCACTGACTCATACACTCACCCACCCACTCACACACTCACACACACTCACTTGCCCACTCACACACTCTCACTCATCCACTCACTCACACACCCACTCACGCTCTCATACATACTCACTCATGCTCACATACACAGTCACTCACCCACTTACTCACTCACTCACCAACCCACTTGCTCTCTTAACGACCCACTTACTTTTTCACTCAGCCACACTCACCCACCCACTGACTCACACACTCACCCACCCACTGACTCACACACTCACCCACCCACTCACACACTCACACACACTCACTTGCCCACTCACACACTCTCACTCATCCACTCACTCACTCACACACCCACTCACTCACTCACACACCCACTCACGCTCTCATACATACTCACTCATGCTCACATACACAGTCACTCACCCACTCACTCACATACACATTCACCAACTCACTCACATACACACTCACCCACTCACTCACATACACACTCACTCACCCACCCACTCACGCTCTCATACACACTCACTCATGCTCACATACACACTCACTCACCCACCCACTGACGCTCTCATACACATTCACTCATGCTCACATACACACTCACTCATCCACCCACTGACGCTCTCATACACATTCACTCATGCTCACATACACACTCACTCACCCACCCACTGACGCTCTCATACACATTCACTCATGCTCACATACACACTCACTCATCCACCCACTCACCCCCCTCTCAACTCACCCACTCACTCACATACACACTCACTCACCCACCCACTGACGCTCTCATACACATTCACTCATGCTCACATACACACTCACTCATCCACCCACTCACCCCCCTCTCAACTCACCCACTCACTCACATACACACTCACTCACCCACCCACTGACGCTCTCATACACATTCACTCATGCTCACATACACACTCACTCATCCACCCACTCACCCCCCTCTCACTCACCCACTCACTCACATACACACTCACTCACCCACCCACTCACCCCCCTCTCACTCACCCACTCACCCACATACACACTCACTCACCCACCCACTGACGCTCTCATACACATTCACTCATGCTCACATACACACTCACTCATCCACCCACTGACGCTCTCATACACATTCACTCATGCTCACATACACACTCACTCACCCACCCACTGACGCTCTCATACACATTCACTCATGCTCACATACACACTCACTCACCCACCCACTGACGCTCTCATACACATTCACTCATGCTCACATACACACTCACTCACCCACCCACTGACGCTCTCATACACATTCAGTCATGCTCACATACACACTCACTCACCCACCCACTGACGCTCTCATACACATTCACTCATGCTCACATACACACTCACTCACCCACCCACTGACGCTCTCATACACATTCACTCATGCTCACATACACACTCACTCACCCACCCACTCACCCCCCTCTCACTTACTTACTCATTCACTCACACTCACTTACACTAACACACACACTCAAATACACACTCATACCCATTTACATACCCACTCACTCACTCACCCACTCACTCACTCACCCACTCACTCACATACACACTCACCTACATACTCACTCACACACTCACATACTCGCTCACGTACCCACTTACATACCTACTTACATACCCACTCACTCTCACCCACCCACTCACTCATTTACACACACCCACTCACTCACTTACACCCACCCACTCACTCACACACACCCACCCACCCACTCACTCACACACACCCACTCACCCACCTACTCACTCACTTACACCCACTCACACACACCCACTCACTCACATATTCACTCACTTACACTCACTCATACACCTACTCACCTGCTTACTCACTCACACACACTCACTCACACTCACCCACCCACTCACTCATTTACACACACCCACTCACTCACTTACACCCACCCACTCACACACACCCACCCACCCACTCACTCACACACACCCACTCACCCACCTACTCACTCACTTACACCCACTCACACACACCCACTCACTCACCTACTCACTCACTCACATACTCACTCACTCACATATTCACTCACTTACACTCACTCATACACCTACTCACCTGCTTACTCACTCACACACACTCACTCACACACACCCACTCACCCACCCACTCACTAACACACCCACTCACCCACCTACTCACTCACACACACACTCAGTCACACACACCCACTCACCCACCTACTCACTCACTTACTCACTCACACACACCCACTCACCCACCTACTCACTCACTTACTCACACACACACACTCACTCACACACACCCACTCACCCACCCACTCACTCACACACCCACTCAAACACACCCACTCACCCACCTACTCACTCATTTACTCAGTCACACCCACCTACTCACTCACTTACTCACTCACTTACACTCACTCACACACACACCCACTCACCCACCTACTCACTCACTCACTCACACTCACACACACCCACGCACCCACCCACTCACCCACCTACTCACTCACTTACTCACTCACACTCACTTACACTCACACTCACTCACTTACACTCACACCCACTCACTCACACTCACACCCACTCACTCACTTACACTCACTCATACACACACCCGCTCACTCACGTACATCCACCCACCCACTTACTCATGTACCCACTTACATACCCACTCACTCACCCACTCACACACACCCACTCACCCACTCACTCACACACACCCGCTCACATACATCCACCCACCCACTCACTCACCCACTCATGTACCCACTTACATACCCACTCACCCACTCACTTACACTCACTCTCATACACCCACCCACTCACGTACCCGCTCACTCATTCAGTCTGTCACTCCAATGCCATATGATTACTAAATGGCAACACGTTCACAACTATACATCAATTTTGGAAACCTGCTGGCACTACAGTGTTGACAACACTAACATAAAAGATTTCCTATTTCCCTGTGCCACCCTGTATAAAAAGTAATTTGAAAAGTTTGTCATAAAAAGAATATGCTTAAAAATCTCCATTGACTTCCTAGAGTAATTTTTCAGATCCATGTTAACAAAGTACATTGTTTCAGCTGCAATGTTGGAGATCCAGTGCTCGTAGTGTGGGACGAAGATCACAGGAATTACACAATCCTGCAGGAGACAAGCACCTTGTATTTCTTACATTCAGACAGCTTAGAGTTGCTGGGCTTGCGACCTGGTTCTGGTATGTATACTATCACCCCTTCTGTTGCTCACTTTAAATATTATCTGGAGCAAAATATGTGTGCTCCTCATGGAAACAAAAATGTGTTACATTCATGTGACTCTTCTCACTACTCTTTAACTTTATCTCTCTTCCACAAACTATTTTTGCAAAAGCTTATTTGATATGATATATTTATTTACATTTCATCATTTATACAAATTAATTACAATTCTATACTGCTTAAATATCTAACCTATAATATAGGTTTCCACACTTGCCTGAGTTGCTATATTTCCAGGGACCCATAGCATCTAACACCATGAATATTGAAATTAGAAGCACTATTGACAGTGAAGTATTCTTCAATTTGAGGTTATTTTGAGTTACTTATTTACACTTACCTTCACTACTAAACTGCTTTTTTAAAGCGGAAACGTTTTCAGGACCATTCGATCCCATCATCAGCCGTTGGGTAACTGACGTTATCCTCTTGTTCCTTTTCTCTGCTGTCATCTGGTGTTAGGGGCACAGAGCTTTAACACTTCATTCAATGCTGGTATTTCGAAATTAATAACTTTATTACTGTTCTTGATTATGTATATTTTTTCCCAAATATTCAGTTCTATTGGTGAATTAATAGATTTTAACAGTTTTATATTAAGGCCGATGTTGTGGTTTTCAGTCCAAAAATGATGTGCCACAGCAGACTTTTCAATTTGTTTTAATTTTATGTTTCTTTGGTGTTCCTTAAGTCTTGTATCCAAATTTCTCTTTGTTTTCCCTATATAGCTTTTGTCACAACTATTACAGTTGATCTAGTAAATCCCCGATTTTTTATTGTATGGGATGGTATTGTTTAGTGGCTTATTAAGCAGGTTTTTTAAACTGTATTGGTTTTGCGGTGCTAGTTTTATGTTTAGTTTCTTGAAGATTTTTTCAAATTTCTTGAACGCCCAGGGATGGTACGTGAATTTCCTAAATTTCCAGTTGTTTGTGAGTGTGTTAATGTAGTGGTATGTGAAATTATCCTGAGCTTTTCTGCATTTTTTGACATGTTTCTAACTGTGGCTGAGTTGAATCCATTTGTATTGCAATTTCTTCTATGTGTTGTTGCTCTTTCAGAAATTCCTCTTTACTTAATGGGACATTATATAAACGATGTATCAAGCTTCGAAATGCTGCCAGTTGGTGTGAAATTGGGTTGCAATTGTTTTTCTTGATGTAATTGTCTACATGTGTGGGTTTTCTATGTATACCAAATTTTATACCATCTATATTTCTAGTAATTTTGAGGTCCAGGAAAGGTAATGTGTTGTTGTCTTCTATTTCAATTGTAAATTTTATATGGCTGTCCTGTAGATTCAGTAATTTTAGAGAGTCGTCTTTTAGTTTCTGGGGGATTATAGCGAAAATGTCATCGAGTATCTTCTCCAAAATTTGAATATATGTGGAAAGGCTTTAACTAAATGAGATTCAAAAAAGCTCATGTACATATTTGCTAAAAACGGTGATAGTGGGCTCTCCATTGCTAGTCCTTTTGTTTGTCTGTAAAATGTGTTGTTAAATGAGAAGTAATTATTTTTTGTGCAAATTTCTGTAAGATTAATGATATCATTTATTTCAATGGGGTCAACTGTAGTCAGAGTCAACCATTTTTTAATAAATAAGGGTATTTTTTCAACCAGGATGCTGGTAAATAGAGCTTTAACGTCGAAAGACACCATAATGTGGCCTTTAGGGATAGTGTAATTTTGCAGGTTTTTTATGATATAGAAGAGATAGACAGAATCTTACTGTACAAAAAAATGTAGATCTCACTAAAACACACAATTTAAGTCTAAATAAATTTTTTTGTGGAGTGAATCATTTCGGAGATATTCCTTCTTATTTTTTTTCAGTTTTGGAAAACTTAAAACTGTGGTGAAATGGAACATCGTTCAGTTTTTTATATGTTAAACGTGCAAAGAGAATGGAATCTCAAAGCTTTAAAAGATTTGACTATCGCTCAAAACCTACTGTATTCTAATATTCCCCTTGTACCTACAAGGAAATAAGCAATGAGATAATTTGTACAAATGTTTATCTCAACTAACACGATGAAGATATAGGAATAAGAGTTTGTAAGAATGGTTAGTACACAAGTAGAGAAAGTCATGTGAGTGCAACACATCGGATTTTTTGCTACGGTTTCATTTGGTAAACTGAACCATTTCTTCTTATGCAATTTTTCTCTCACACTCAGTGTTGCGTCACACTCTAAGACTAAATGACAATTATTATTATTATTATTATTATTATTATTATTATTATTATTATTATTATTATTATTATTATTATTATTATTATTATTATTATTATTATTATTATCATCATCATCATCATCATCATCATCATCATCATCATCATCATCATTATCATTATCATCATCATTATCATCATCATCATTATTATTGTTCTTATTATTGTTGTTGTTGTTCTTCTTCTTCTTCTTATTATTATTATTATTATTATTATTATTATTATTATTATTATTATTATTATTATTATTATTATTATTATTATTAATCATTATCATCATCATCATTATCATTATCATTATCATCATCATCATTATTGTTCTTATTATTGTTGTTGTTGTTGTTGTTCTTCTTCTTCTTCTTCTTATTATTATTATTATTATTATTATTATTATTATTATTATTATTATTATTATTATTATTATTATTATTATTATTGCTATTGCTATTACTATTATTATTATTATCATTATCATCATTATCATTATTATCATTATCATTATTATTATTATTGGATATGTAGTAGGCCATGATCAACAGCCGGAAAAGAGAAGATTGCTCAGTTATATTTCACAATTGTTGTGATTTATGTGCTTCCTGTGCACTAATTTTGGTGACCAAGACACTGTAAGTGTTACATTTATATAGTACCATCAGCCACACTTAGGATTTTTAGAATTATCGCATATATTCTTGTCAGAATATACTTATCTCATTCTGACTGAAACTGCTTGGTTACCTTTTGTTTATATAAAGAGGTTAGCTCAGTAAAATGACAGTTTTGCAGTTTTAGTTTAATGTGTGTGGTGCATGGCTAATGCTGTTGAAACTGTTAAGAGACAAACCCAAATACAAATAAAGCGTCACAACACCATAAGAACTCTGCTTGCCAATGCTTTGCGAAGCACAGGATTAGAAGTCCACGAAGAAGTACACTGTGTGGCTGACTGTGGCAGTAACCATCGAATTGATGTCATTGCTATCGACAGGAAGAAAGGGACAGCTGAGATCTTAGATCCCACAGTGAGGTTTGAGACATCCTTAGACCAGCCAGCAGAAGTGGATCGTGAAAAGAAGAAAATATATGAGCCCACAATTCCATTCTTCAGTGCCTCATATAATATCAGCAACATCGTGGTCACAGGCCTATTCTTCAGAGCAAGGGGCACAGTACCAAAATCATTTGTGCAATGGAGACAACAATATAAGCTCCCTAAACAGCTACAGGACGACATTGTCCTAACGACTATAAAATACTCTGTGGCAATATGCCGAAATCATTTGTATGGAAACCATAACATTTAAATTTGAAAGTACTAAAATATAAAATAATCATTTAACTGTGCCATATACTAACAAAAACTTTGTGTTTTTTTTTTTGGTTTTTTTTAATTAACCTTTTTATGTATTCATTTCAAACACATGAAAGCTATTCTGTGTCACATGGCAAACCTTTATATAAGGTCAGATTTAATAATAATAATAATAATAATAATAATAATAATAATAATAATAATAATAATAATAATAATAATAATAATAATAATAATAATAATAATAATAATAATTTTCATTTTCATAATATTTCATTATCATTATCATTATCATTATCATTATTATTATTATTATTACATAATGGGCACTTTCCTTGCTTTTCTCTTTCCCCCAAACCTTTTAGCATCACCATCCCTGTCCTGGCCCATGCAATTCCCACCCTTGCTACTTGCTTCCCCCACATCATTTACAGTTCTGTATATCTACACAACGAAGTTGTGGAATTAAAACTAGCAAATATTTTCTGTCTTTCTATATTCTGAGTTTAACTCTTTTCCAAAATCCTTTCTCCATATCCGGTTATCCCTCCAAATATCCCACATCTTATTTCATTTAGTGTTTCTTCTATGCACTTATACCAAGTATCCTCTTTATTTAGCTTTTGCTGCAGCTCCAAACTCTGCTTTAAGATACTATTCTCCAATTCCTTAATTCAGAACCAGTACTTCAATACTCTTACTACAATTTTAGCTTTACTATTGTAACTGTCAGCTAACTTGGCGGGTGAGGCAGGATGTGCAGTGGCACTTACTGATGACATCAGCCATGTCTACCAATAGCATTCAGTCTGTTGTTGACTCTCGTACAGAGAAGGCTGTGTTCACCTTTTAAATATTAAGGTATCTTTTTCATAGTGTAGTGGTTATATGTGTTTAGTTAAACACACAGTACTTAGTGTAAGTAATGGAAGAAAAGAAAAAGCAGCAGCCTGTTTTACACAAGCAGGCCAGGAATATAATACATAAGATGCGTTCCTGTCTGCTAGCGGGCCATTACGTAGCATTGCCGAAAGTGGAGAACGCACAGCTGAGGCTTGCGGCATAGGTCTCAGAACAGTGCAAAGAATTGTTCGAGAGGGCAGATTATTTATCAGATCCCATATTTCACTCCCCTGGCAAAAATAGGCAATGGCAGAAATCTGCAATTGGAATGGGCAAATTGACTTAAGCGTGCTTCGTCGTAAAGTTTTAGATTTTTATGACAGAGGGAAATTTTTACAGCGAGAAAGCTAATACCGTAAAGGAATGTAGCAAGAGGATATAAGGGAAGTGATGTTAAGAATTTTGAGGTGTCTGCAATTTAAATTTGCTATTAACCAAGGGTAACATTTCTATGTAATTTTTCATTTCTTTTACGTCATCTTCCCCCAAAATTCCTGTTGCAGAAACTGACTTAAAACCATTACTGCTGTTTTGCAAATTATTAGATAGTGCAATAAACGTAATTTAACGATATTGCCTCCATACATTACAAATAATGTTTTGTTATTCAATATAAAACTAAAGCACATAAAATGTGCAAATTGGCCATGCAGAGTTGTTTAAGGAAAGTCAATATCGACATAGTATTAAACAGAAGCTTACAACACAATTGCATAAGGAGGTATTACATAATTTGTAAAAGACAAATATGCAACTATTTTAAATATCATAAGCCAGAGTGCATTACGTGACTCTTTATGCTATTTTCAAATAAATGAATAATTGCTACCTATGATTTGCTATTTTATAGGAATGAGTCATAAATCTTGTCTTTTTAATCCCTTGTCTTTTAACAATTGCATTTTGTTATATTATCACGTTTCTGAGTAACTGAAATAAATGCTTACTGTAAGAAATTAAAGCAAATAAGACGAGGAAAATATAATGAGCATACTTTGTACATAAAGACATAATACTTTCATTGGGGTACACGGAATTACAGTATAATACACTGTTTTGCTGGTTTCCTGTAATTGTTGAAGGGTAATTGTTAGCTGTAGCGTGAGATACTTGTGCCACATGCAACAATATGGTAACACAGCAATACTAGCTCTGTCTCTAGCTATGTGCGAGCAACTGCCAAGTTAGGTGCCAGTCACTATACCAACTCTCTGTAGCTCCATTTATGCAACACTATTGGGTGAAACTCTAGGTAAACCCAAAATTAACTTACAGAAACTTTGTATACCTTATACACATTTTGCCATCCTCCCTCTAGACCTCAACTTTCCGTTCCATATAACATTTTCACCTCAGCGTCTGCTCCATATACTCTTTTCAACCGTTTTATCTGCATCCCTGGTATTTTATCTAGACATGATCTAATGGCTTTCATTGCCAGTTTTCCTTTGACTATAACCAATTTTGTTTGCTCACTCCATCTACCATTACAGTTTAATCTTACTGCTAGGTAATCAGATTTCTTAACGATCTTGATTTCCTTTCCTTACCAGCTCCATTTTTCACCCTTTATTAGCTTGTTGCCCTTTTTAAATACCATTAAAAAGCTTATTTTTTTGTGTACTTCACATTAATTAACATGAATTTCCAAAGAAATGGTTTCATTACACGTTTTCTTTGCTTCATCAATGGATAGTTTATATTCTTTTCTATTTTTAACTAGGCTAATTTTATAATGAAAATTGAGTCAGATTGAAACACTTAACGTCACTTATATGTAATTAATCTTGACTGGTTTCAAGAGCTTAACTTGCTCCCATCATCAGAATTGCCCGACTGGTTCTTGTAGATGTTGTCTGATGTGTGGTTGTTTTGGCTGACATCTAGCAGTGGGCTAATGAACTTCCATAAAGGGTTTGTGGCAGCAAATCAAAGTTCATTACACAGTTTGTTTTTTATGATATGAATTTTCTCCCAGTTATCCAACTCTGCAGCATGTTTTTTAGCTTTTAAAAGTTTTATGTTTGGTGTACTGTGTTTAAAATAGTTGACTATTTCAAAGTTGTCGGTTGTCAGTTTTTTGAGGTTAGGGTATCGTGAATTTTGTTTTCTGCACAAGTTTTCAAGCTTTTCCTTGAAGTTTATCATCTTTATCCTCATTTTATTGCTTAAAACAAGAGGCTAATACATAAATAGGCTAATTTTGTTTTTTCTGTATGTACGTATACCCTGGGAGAAATAACCTGGCACCTGACAGCCTCGTTGGTCACGTGGCTCATAAGGTGTGAGTAGGGGGGCGTGGCTTATCACATCCAATCGCATTACAAACACACCATGTGACTATCACATGACCAGAGGTGTGTGTACTCACCCATGTTAAAATATGTGTGTGTGTTCCTGGCTTCTGCCTTCCGCGTGTTTTGCCACTCACAACAATATATTGTTTGATTGTTTAACAAGTGCAGAGTGAAAGAAGGTGACTTATGAACAAATTACATACAGCAGTGTATCTGAGGAGATTGTAGTTTTGTTATTTCATATATTTTATATAGTTTACCGCTGCATATTTCAGCGTTTCATTGCATTCGCAACAGATTTTAGTGGTCTTGGTTACACTGCATTTTGTTTAAAAATGACTTATAGTTCTGGTAAAGCCAAAAAGCGTGTATTGAGTACACGAATAACCCTAAAAAGTCGGGCTTGGGAGATCTGTGCCATAAGAGAATACTTTGAAAAAGCAAAGAAAAACGGTGGGCCTCTTATTATGGTGGAACCGCTGGCCACGGATAGCGAGTGAATAAGCAGCAACGCTGCGACAGAGTGGCCGGCAGGCAGCTGTAACATCAAGTGCCAGGTTATTTTTCCCAGGGTATAAGTGCAGCATAGCTAATGATTTCATTTTACCTAGTTGAGGTGTATACCAATTTGAAATCTGTTATTTTTACTACCAGTGTACCATATCTTATTTGTACTCCCTGTGACATATACAGGGATTGAAAATATTTAGAAATATATTTATGAACTTTTCATTCTGCTGGCATAAGATGAACTACATATTGTTATGTCAATACATTTGACCAATTGACTGAGCTGAGCATCTGTTTAAAATTTAGAATTTTCTCATGTGTTATTAGCCTTGTTATTACAGTTTTAAATCTTTCATGGTTAACCATATTTGTATCACTTGTTTCAGCCAAAACTAAAGAATGGTCAGAGAATGGAAAAGCTATCCCCATTTTATACATGTTTTAAGTAAATAGAAAAATTATTAGTGCACAATTGTGAGGAGAAAAAAAGTTGATGCAAATACAAAAATGTTCTTCTCATTTATAATAAGTAATCATTAAGCATTTTATGTATGGTCATTCATATTAACATTTCTTGATTGAAATAGGTTCTTTTGTTAAGTCCTTTTTCTGTGTTTTTCACATATGCTGAAAAGAAAAAGCTGTGTAGCTCCCAAGTTTTTAGAACCCTTGGTGCTTGAAGCCAAGCCACATTATGTATTTCAAGAATAAAGCCTTTTCTCAAATAATGTGTGTCTATAAGGAATTAACACTTATTTGCATTATATTTGCAGATGGCTCACCGAGACGTTTGTATAGCACTGGAGAAGTGACAGAAAAGGAATATTGCCATGCAAAAAAGGTTTGTGTTACATAAGTTTTATTTATATTTATCACAGTAGTCTTTTATATATGCATATAATTATTGTACAATTTTTACTTTCTCTACCACGTATAGTGCAGTAGAGGAAGTATTGTATTCCACCCAAATATTCAATGTTGAGATTTCACCAGAAATATACGTTTTGCGGCCCCCTGAATCCAAAAAAAGTAATTTTTAGAAAAAGATCTATGTGTGGGTGTGGGGGGGTTGGCCTGCATGGGGCCTGGGTGGTTTGTGTAGGGGCATGGGTGGGTGTGGGTGGGTGCATGCATGCCTGTGTTGGTTAAAAACCAAATTTGGTATTTAAGTTTAATATCTTTCAAGGATGCGACACGAAGATTTTGAAGAAAATTGCCTCATTTTTTCGACATTTTTAATTTTGTTGAAAATGGCTCTAATGATTTTGATCAAAATGCCAAATGTTTGAGATATTTTTATGGCAAATGAAATGTATATCTTGAATTTTCTGGTTATAGCCCCTGTACTCATATTTATTCTGGATGACTTTTGTATAACTGATAAACCTTTATAGATAGACCAAATCATACTATACAAAAATGTAGATCTTGCTAAAATACACAATTTATGTCTCAATAGATTTTTTGTTGAGTGAACCATTTTGGAGATATACCTTGTTATTTGTGAGTTTTGGAGATCTTATACTTCTGTCAAATGGAACATAGTTATTCAATTTTTTATATGTTAATTGTGCAGAGAGAATGGAATTTGAAAGTTTTAACAGAATGACTATCGCTCAAAGCCTACTGTATTACCATATTTTTCTTGTACCCACAAGGAGATAAACAATAAGGTAATTTCTGCAAATGTTTATCTCCGCTAACATGAAGATATAGGAATTAGAGTTTGTAAGAATGGTTAGTACAAGAGTAAAGAAAGTCATGTGAGTGCAACACATCAGATTTTTTTTGCTGGTCATTTTACATTTTGTATGCATGAGTGTCATGGATATTCTTTACTTTATGTCCTGCAAAAATTTGTTCAATTTGTCCAATACCAAACGTGATTAAACGAGCGCTGACAGAACCAGCCAAAGGTACCCTGGAATAGCAGTGCAGGTAACCTCAATAGTGGAGAGCCATTTGCTGCCAACCTCTACACCAATGTCCCAGACATATGTCTTGCAGACAATATTAAAATTGTACTTGTGTTCATCACATGTGCTACGAGGGTTGTCCGTAAAATAAGGTTCCCAATTTTTTTTCACAGTGAAAAACATATTTATTGACATTGAATAATACATTTTTGTAAAACTTAGACTTTTTCCTATTTTTTGACATAATCGCGATTCTGATCAATGCATATTTGAATGTGATGTACCAACCTTTGTATGCCTGCATCATAGTACTTTCCCGCCGTGCAGCGAAGATAGCTTAAAACAGTTTCTTTCAGCTCCTCCGGTTCTGAAATGCGTTCCATGCAGGTGTTTCTTCCAGTCAGGGAAGAGATGGTAGTCACTAGGGCCTAGGTCTTGGCTGTAGGGAGGGTGCATGACAGTGTCCCATCCAAATTTGTTGATGAGATTGGTTGTCGCATGGGCAATGTGAGGACGAGTGTTGTCCTGATGGAAATGCACTCCCTTTGTGAGCATGCCTCTCCTCTTTTTTTGGATTGCGTGGCGAAGGTTCTTCAACGTCTCACAGTAGCGGTCCACATTGATTGTTGTACCGGTAGGCAGAAATTCGCACAATAACCCCTTTCTGTCCCTTTGATCTTTGAGCGTTGCTTCTTCCACTTTCACAATGGTGTCGTCTGAAACCCATGGTCGTCCAGAATGCTGGCCATCATGGCTGTATGTCTGTCTTTGAATTCTCTGCACCATTTGCGTATGTGTTGTACGCTCATACGTTGTTCTCCATACACTTCACACAGTTGGGAATGAATATCCACCGGCGCAATGTTTCTTGCACACAAAAACGAATCACAGAGCGTAATTCACACCTGGCGGGAGAAGCAAGTGGAAACTCCATTTCTAACGGCTGCCGAGCCAAGACTGAGTGTGGCAGACAGCTCGCAGGGTGGGGAACTGGAAGAGGAAAAACCAAGCAGTATTGCTGGATCTCACATAACAGGCATTCCTCGCGACTGCAGGACTTTGGGAACCTTATTTTACGGACAACCCTCGTGCGGTAGAAGCAGACTATCTTTGCTGTTTATTGTGAAAATAAATATCCTGTTTGATTCCTGCCATTCGGTAAATAAATTTTGTAAGTGTAAGTTATGTTTTACTGCTATAGCTAGATTTATTAATATTGTTGATCTCATACCATTGTATTACAATGACAAAAAAAGAGCATGTAGTACCTATATGATGGTTTATTAAGAACACACATGATATGTTGGGAATGTGATGCTGCCCTTCACCCCATCACAAAATGAGATTGCAGATATGAAATATTTTCATGTAGGTAAGGTCTTGAACAATTGATGGGGTACCTTTGGCGCCAAGAGGGCAAAAGCAGAGAAACTGATCCATTTTAAGAGCTGATCAAAGATATCCAGGTGATTTATCATGTGTTTAGTTTGGTACAGTCGTTTTTACGAAGTTGCCCGATGAGAGATGAGAGCTTTTATCTCTTCTCAGGTGCTGACCAGGGAATAAAGTGCAAACTTAACTTTTCAAATTAAATTCAAATTTCTTTTGCTGCACACTTTTTTATTATCAATTTTAGTTTGTTACAATACACTTTTATAAACGGTTATTGGACATAAACTAGCATGTTACCCTTTGACCACAAAGGATAACTTTCAGTATAATCGACAGTAACAATAACACAGATTGCTAAAACTGCAGAAAAAAATGAGACCAGAGGAATAAGGTGTACTAAGAATTAACTGCTGTTTAAAAAATAAGCATAAGGGGTGTCATTTGAGAATTCAAAGCGAGGGTGTTTGGGATGAGGGCTGAAACCTAAATTGCAATCAACACTGACTTTAAATTTTCCTCCCTCAATATTTAAATTAATGTGTTTGTAGTTTAAACTAAATTTGCACTACTTACTGAAGCTTTATTTAAACCAGGAATTTTTACTTTCTCTACTGGTAAGTAGGGGAAGTATTGTATTCCACCCAAAAATTCAATGTTGAGATTTCACCGGAAATATATGTTTTGAGACTTCCTGAATCCAAAAAAAAAAGCATTTTTAGAAAAAGTTCCATGTGTGTGTCTGTGGACAGCATAACTCAAAAACGAGAAGTCGGTTAAAAACCAAGGTTGATATTTAAGTTTAATGTCTTTCAAGGATGCAAGACAAAGATTTTGAAGAAAATAGCCCCACCCTAAACTACCCTTTACATGGAACATTTTTCGAAAATTTTGATTTTCTTGAAAATGGCTCTAACAATTTTGATTAAAATGTCATATGTTTTGAGATATTTTGATGACAAATTACATGTATATCTTGAATTTTCTGGCTATAGCCCCTGTAGTCGTATTTACTCTGGACGACTTTTGCATAACTGGTAAACCATTAGAGATAGATCAAATCATACTATTCAAAAAATGTAGATCTTGCTAAAATACACAATTTGTGTCGCAATAAATTTTCTTGTAGGGTGAACCATTTCGGAGATATTCCTTGTTATGCGTGTGAGTTTTGGAAAACTTAAAAACTTTCGTGAAATGGAACATCGTTTTTCATTTTTTTTATATGTTAAGAGTGTAAAGAGAACGGAATCTCAAAGCTTTAAAAGATTTGACTATCGCACAAAGCCAACTGTATTCTAATATTCCCCTTGCACCTACAAGGAAATAAGCAATAAGATAATTTGTACAAATGTTTACCTCAACTAACAAGAAGAAGATATAATAATAAGAGTTTGTAAGAATGGTTAGTACAAGAGTAAAATCATGTGAGTGCAACACATCAGATTTTTAAAATGGAAGTACTGTATAGTTTCCACTCAATGATATAGACAGTGAAGCTTTCCAAAGGTTTTTGAAGTATATGAGGCAACCTATAGTTACTTATAGTTTCACTCACACTTATTTTTGTCTGGACGTGCTTCGAAGACCAGCATCTTCATTCTCAATGTTTTCTCGACTGACAGTTGAAGAGGAAACATCTGTTCTGGTAGTGAGTGTGCTGCTATCTGGGTTGTTGGATATAAACTTCATTATGTCGTCTGCTTGTGGTATATCAAAATTCATGGCTGTGTGAATATTCGTCATTATATGTGTTTTTTCCCAAATTATCAGTTCCGCTGTTGTTTGTGCATGTTTTAGTAATTTAATATCCTGTTCTGTTGTGTGCTGAGTTGACCAGAAATGATGGGCTACGACTGATTTATCAATCTGTTTGAATGTTATGTTTGTAATGTGCTCCTTCGGTCACGTTTTAAGATTTCTTTTAGTTTGGCCAATGTATATTTTTGGGCAACCCTTGATAAACACTGATCCACAACCTACATACAGCAAATTCACCTTCTACCCAAAGTTGCACAACAAATTCCAGAAACTGTTCCAGGACCATAACGTTAAGCTAGTCCCTTACAACAGATTCAACCTGAGAAACCTGCTAAACCACCCACTAAAGGGCACAATACCAACAAACTCAAAATCTGGAGTTTATCAGATAAAATGCAAGGACTGCTCAAAAATATACATCGGCCAAACTAAAAGAAATCTTAAAACACGACTGAAGGAGCACATTAGAAACATAGCATTCAACAAATCAACAAATCGGCTGTAGCCCATCACGTCTGGTCAACTCAGCACACCATAGAACAGGATATTAAATTACTAAGACACGCAAAAACAACAGCGGAACTGATAATTTGGGAGAAAATACATATAATGAAGAATGTTGACAGACATGAATTTTGATATACCACAAAGACGACATAATGAAGTTTATATCCAGAAACCCAGATAGCAGCACAGTCACTGCCACAACAAATGTTTCCTCTTCAACCGCGGGTCACGAAACCGTTGAGAATGAAGATGCTGGTCTTCAAAATGCGTCCGGATAAAAATAAGTGTAACTGTGTCTGTAGGTCGACTCATTTACTTCTAAAACTGTAGGTATAGTTTGTTAGAAGGTAATGTGTTGTAATGTTTGGTTTGCAGTCAGAGAACCGATACCGTGTGCCAAAGGGAACTAAGTTCTATCGTGTGAAAGTGCGGCCACTTCAGAGGGATTCTTCTCTTTCACGAAGCCATCATCACCATCACCATCGGCAGCAGCAACAGCAGCAATCATCAGCTCAGGAGGAATCTGGAAACACTGTGTCTCTCGAACAGTCCGTTACATCACAACCTGAAGAACAGCCACAGGTTACGGCCAAGTGATTACTGCTCTCCACATCTCACTTGAAGTTTCTTATATGTACCTTTAATTTATTCTATTTCTATCATAACAACAGAGGGACCTGAGGTGATCTTCCTTTGTTGCACCAATCATAAGAAATTAAATTGACAGTTAAATATTTTTAAACTAAATATTTTATATCAGAGGCAGATGGAAGAGGATGAAGAAATTTTTGCAAAGAACTTATTACCTAATGAGTGGTTCCACACAGCATCAGTGATATAGTAGTTTAAGGTTTCTTAATAATTAGGAATATGACACAGTGATGCACAAATTAATATAATTTGAGGAGAATTATACTCAATGCTCCAGGCTTGACACGTTTGGTTAGGATCTTGCCAACATCAGCTTAATGTTGACTGTTGGAGTTTGATTTAGGCATCTCTCTCAGTGACCTGGTGAACTTGAACATTTGGCATGAGTCCCAACTTTCAAGTTCATCTGTTCACCGAGACAGGCACCTTATGGGCAACAGAGGGTTCCCTCAATCAACAACCAACATTAGGAAGATCCGAAAATATTAACAACAAATTGAGCATGGGATATTAGTTTGACTCAAATTATATTAATTTAAGGTATGTTTGATTTTAAAATTTTTATTTAATTTTAATATTTCTGTGGGTATTTTATAGTAATAAGTAATATCTAGTCGAAAAGTGAGTGAATTATGTTATAAATAATTGTTTGCTTTCTTAATGGTCACTAACGTTAGTCCTAGTATCGACAACTCCAGTTTCCAGTTGGATAGTAATTTTGGCAACATTAGCTCCCCCCTTTTAGAACAAAACTAGGTTTATAGTAACGTAAAGCAGTAGGTACTTACTCTCTTATAGTCTTAGAAATTTTTTTAAAAGCAATGCAGGAAGAACTTAACACAGTGAAACCAATTTTAAAAAATGTTTAAAAATTTGAATTGGTCAAGTTAACACTGAGCAACAATTAATGCAGGAACATGTTTTGATCGCACCTCATGTACATCATCAGATGGCTGATTGAAACGTCTGGATCAAAGGTACATAGTTGAAAGTTTATGCCCTGGTGGTGTAAGTTGATACAGTTTTACATAGGCATTACGTTAGGAATCTTAAAATTCATCACACGTCCATGCTTCTCTGTAAATATTTTCTCACAAAAATCTAATTCTTTAGCGTTTCTGATGATTTTTAAGAGTTTAATTTCTTCATTTATACTGTGGCTAGTTTTTCAGAAATGATCAACCAATGCCAATTTGTCCATCTGTTTATATCTGATGTTTCTGAAATGTTCTTTTTTGTTCCATGTTTAAATTTATCTTTGCTTTTCCTGTATAAATCAAATCACAATCCAAACAGAAAATCTGTTATGGCCTCTGTTTTTTTTTTTTTTAATTTTTTTTTTTTTTTTCCCCAGATTTGTCCAATTTGTATGATTTGATTAAGTTTTTTTAAAGGGAATCTTTCTTCAAGTGCCAAAATAATATTGTGCTTTTTAAAAATGTTACGAAATTTGTAGATAGGTATTGGAGGGAAGATACATTTTTATACTGCACGTCAGGTTTCTCTTTTCTGAGCGTTGCCATTTTTTCCAAGCGTTTTTGGATTTTCTTTTTTACTATTTCTTTGGTAAAGCCGTTATATTCTGCCATGTTTAAAATATCCGTATGCTCGTTGTATTCCATACTGTTCCACGGTATGTAGTTTTGTGTGCAAGTGGCCTTCCTAAAGATTGAGTTTGGAATTTACCTTCCATTAAGACATTTTTAAATATTTTTTTTTGTTCTCTCCATTAAGATTAATAATAGCTTTAAAATAGTCTCCCTTCTGCTGCTTAGGAATGACAGTGTCAAATCATTAGAAATAAGTTGACATAACTCCATTGCCACAAACATTCCATTTTATGAAGATTAAAAAATTGTGACATTTGTCTTAGTGTTTATTATTGTATCTTTTTAGAATAAGATGCTTATTATTCTTATTTAATACCACAGAACATATCTTTCCTTTGTCAGAATATTTCCAAAATATGAAGTACCAGCTGAATGCATTTTGCCAGCTGATCATTACTTCCATTGTAATTAATACATGAATAAAACTTAAAAGGTTTTGAGCGCTGTGAAACAAGTCCATTTTCTAAAAATAAAGGCTATGGTAAAACTATGGCCCTTGTTTGTTGGTGTGGAGATAGGGCAGAAGGTTGGGTAGGGATTCCTGGAAGGTCTTTGTTGAGAATATTTTCATCCCCACAGATGAGTGTCAGTAAACCAAGCCGTATGGACCCTAGACTCATATGAGCCTTTAGTTAACCCTTTCCTTGAATATGTCCTGCCTGGTTAAAGCATTAAAAATCTGATGTGGATATTCATATGACCTTCTCTACCCATGAGAAGCTTGCATATACCTACAATAGACTATCCTACTCACTCCCTTTACGTTGCAATGTGTTTTTGCTTATGAATGACCCCAAATTAAGCCAGAAGCACCTGGTTATAAATGTTAAAGCAGTTCTTGTTATGGACGTAAAAGAGAATAAATGCAACTTCTGTTTGTTGAAACTGTGAGTATGCAACACAGAATATTTTTAAAGTCGCTAACCTTACAGAACACAACATAATCAAACTGGAATATCAAACTTAGGAAGGCTCCAAGTCTATCCACCTGGCCAGTTATTCCCAGAAAGTTGATTGCTGTTTTTTCCTACAATCCTATACACAAGATTCTGCAGCACGATTTCCTATTTGATAGCTTTCAATTTCTTTTTTTCTTTTTGCTTCAACTTTTGTAAGTCTGCCAAAGTGTAAACACAAACAATGGTCACAAAGAATGAATTATATCAGAACTATCGCATGCACAGGAGAACTTGTTGAGATTAGTTGTTGCTTCTAGTTTTTCAATGGAATCACACAAGAAACCCAAATTAGCAGCAATATATGCCATATAATTTCTTAAGGATATGTATGACTGAAAACTTGAGATTTCGAACACACACTTTTTCAAATTATACTATAGGTATAACGTAATGCAAAGAGGCTATAGCCTAAATTTCATCCATTTTGCTGTAAAAGTTTGCAAATAATGACCAAATTTGTTAATTTTTGCAACGCCGACAAAAAATTTTAAATTTTGGTCTAATATTTTAATCCTAGGTTCAAAATATATTTACTTTTGAAGTTTGTCTTAGGTTCTTCTGTGTTTAAACTCAAATTGTTTTAAGCTTACATATTTTTTGCTTAAATAATTGTAAATTTTATGTTCAAAAATTAAAAATATATACTTACATACATCTGGCAGTAAAAACTAGCACAAATTTTGTTACATTTCTTTGAACTTGTGTGTTAAATTTTGTTCTTGCAATACAGAACCTGCTGCGCAAGGAACATTTTACAAGAAGAAAAATGCTGAAAATATCAATAGGGAGATAACAGCAACACAATTCTAAAGTAAGAACAAATTAGTAATGTTTCAAGTTATTTTTTGTTTGAAAAAATAACTTGCAACATTACTAAGATAAGTGAAGTTTTTAGTTTCTAATTTGTTCTTACTTTAGAATCTTGTTGCTTCACTGTTAATAGCTTCAATTTCCTTAATTAAGCAACACAATATTTAAATGCATAGCTCACATTAAAATCCATGCAACATTTAAATTTGCAGTAGGGCATTTTAAAATGGCTTCTGGAGGCGAATTATACTGTATCTTTTTTGTTCATGAATTGTTAATCATTTTATAGGATATAAATTTAAAAAGTTCCATTTTTCCTCAATTTTCATGAAAGTTGAGTCATACCTACATCTCCATAAATGACTGTCACTTAGCAAGTTTAGAACAATTTCTATTGGTGAAGCATTCTTTTGTCTAGTTCATACACTGCCGATTTAAAAGCTTTTGAAATGTTCAGCGTAGTACACCACTGATCAAAGCTAATTCCTGCAGCAAGTAACAATTGGTGTTGGTGGTAATGAAATATTGGGGTTTTTGTTCCTAAGGAAATCAGTTCTTACAGGGGCCTAAACAAACATCTTTCCATTGGACACCAATTTTTCCTCATTGGGATACAGGGACCAGGCAGTTTTATACCCTGTGTAGCATATACACGCCACAAGTCACATTTTAGCTAGCGGATACTAAGTGCTTCTGCAGTTTTCTTCATGTAAGACACTGTGTCGGTCAGGTTCATCATACTTAACATCATGTGCATGCTTTCTCTGAAGAGCCTAGCAACATTTATGTGATTTGCTGCTGACATTTCTTTGCAAGCTATCAAAAGGGAATGATTACAAACTGTCTCGTAATTTTTAAGAAGACCAACCACACATTTCCCACCTTTGTTCCTAGGCACATATCCGTAGTGGTAAAGTTGCAGAATATGGACTTAGAGACTGCATAACACAGGGTGCGAATGCATGAGAAATGAAAGTAGCCAGCTGTAGTAACACATTTGCATGGTAGAATTGTATAGTTGGCAATGCATCTAAGAGCACTAACTTTCGGCAATGAAACCATAAGCTCATGCAGTATGTAAATAACCTTAAATGTGCATAAATTTCATAAATATACGTTTATAAAAGAAATAAAAAGTCGTGTTTTAGAGGCATAAACCCCTTAAATAATCATGAAATCATAAGCTCATGTAGTTGTGCAGTATGTAAATAACCTTAAATGGGAACATATTTCATAGTGTACGTTTTATAAGAATTACATGTGACAAGTGATTGACAAATGAAGTGCTTTAAACATTGGATTTCACTGGAAATAATTGTTGCAAATTACTAATAATTTTGTTATTTGAAATGCAGATTTCCATTAATAATATCTAAAGGGAGTGAGGAAAACGGAAATCTTCACTTTTTAACACTTTCTGCTAAGGTCACATCTCTTTTATTTAGATTTATTCCACTATTTAGTTTGCGTTTTTATTCCATGGTTTCAGTTTTAGAGTCGCACTTCCGTTCCATTACCTGTGTTCCTCACAGTAGTTGCCAACCTCTTTGTCCAATAGTGTATTTCTTCATGTCAAGTTGGTATGATTTTGCAACATTGCACATCAAGAAGCCTGCATTTGGTAACTTTATCCCATATTTTCTCATTTTCACATATAACTCTGATTTTATGTAATATTTCTTCATGT
This sequence comes from Tenodera sinensis, assembly GCA_030765045.1. Classification (NCBI taxonomy): domain Eukaryota; kingdom Metazoa; phylum Arthropoda; class Insecta; order Mantodea; family Mantidae; genus Tenodera; species Tenodera sinensis. The sequence continues at coordinate 316,242,974 of CM060962.1, forward strand.
AATTTTGGAAAGTAGTGTGTCCTTAAAGTAGATTGATCTGGAAGATTGAAAAGTTCATGTATTTCATGAGAAAAGCTTTAACCTCAAACTGTTCATTTTAAGTAGAAGAATATCTGCCAAAACAAAAGTTTGGCATAAATCTGAAAAAAAATCCACAACACTTGGAAGATCCTGAATGTGAGCTGTGGGGGAAGGGGGTGGGGTCCTGCTTCACCTAAAACAGGGGAGGACAGGTAGTGCCAGTGTGAGGTAAGCTCACACCATTGAACATGCTTGCACTGAAGAGGAGTTCAGTGTATGACATCACCACACTCTGTTGTTAATAACAACTAACATTTTAGATGTAATATTAATGCTGACTATTTTAATTACACAATTGTTCATAGATTACAATTACATTTTGGGTCTATGCTACGAAAAAATATATAACAATTTTAGTTTATGCGAAGGACAGTCATATAATAAAGTAAATAGAATAGAACATAATATTTTCTCTGCCAATTAGCAGAGACCAATACAGCACAAAATTACATGGACATTTCCCGACACTTCCTGTTTCTGTAATGAAAACACTTAAGCTATTAGCAGTGTGGCACTGGTGACGCGAACAATAATTTGAGAAACTGTAGTCTGCCTTTGATTTCTAGAACTTGCAGCAAATATTAAGATAAATGAACCTTATAGTCTCTATATTTACAGACTTTCTGTTTCGTTTTTCTTTAACTAGTTTATCAATGGTAATTATTATTTATTAATGTCAACAAACTTACTGCTGGTGTTTTTAAACACACAAGCTGTGTGTGGGCAATGTTTAAGAGGTGGAATCAGGATTGAAAAATTCAATGCCATAGCCAGGATTTGAACCACGGATCTTTCACATCGAGTGGCTGCTTTAACCACTAAGCTGCCATGGCCAACTTGCCAGTACAACATTAAATTCCCCAGCTGATTCGTACTTTGTAAGTCACCCTTGGGGTATTTATCTCTGATGTGAGATTCTCTTGTGCTCTAACTGGGAAAAAGTACGAATCAGCTGGGGAATTTAAAGTTTTACTGGCAAGTTGGCCATGGTAACTTAGTGGTTAAAGCAGCCACTCGATAAGCGGAAGATCCGTGGTTCAAATCCCGGCTATGGCATTGAATTTTTCAGTCCTGATTCCACCTCTTAGTTGATCAATGTTGGGACATTATGTCTGAGAAATTTGTAACCAAAGGATCGTGATCTGACAAGGATTTGGGCATAGCTAATTTCATAACAGAACCAGACAGAAACACTGGCTGCCCTTTTTTTCTTGTACTGGGCATGTTATTGTCATCAAGTGTGCTACACCTGACTGAACCTGCCACTTCTGTACTCATAGTGCCGTTGATCTAGGCAACATGGAATTACATAGCTTTCACCTGACGTCACATGAATTTATAGGTTTGCTCTTCATTCCAATACATCATACCGCATGAAACCGTCTTCCTCTGACCTAAATGCTGTATTACTTGGGAGCATTGATCAGCTTTTAAAGACTTCCCCCAAGGCTGTCAATATAGAATTTTTCCATCTGTACTGAATGTACCTGAGAATTCTTTGACATACTGCCACAACCAAAAGCTTCCACTACTTTTTGCCTTCTGCATTTTGGTGACAATGAGGATATGTAAACCACTCAACATGTATATTCAGCATTGCCGGGCACTTCTCGATGTAAGGAACGACAATAACAAATCAAAAGGGAAATTTTGTTGAGCTCACAGTGCACGATACAGTACTCTGGCATGTGAAAAAGAACAACTATTACTGATATCAAAATTCCAATCAGACATTTTATTACTCACATTCTTAAGTGCACTATGGACAATTTTCAGACCTTTAACTCTACTTTTGTGGGAGAAGATAAGTGTTTTAAACATTGGAAAATAACAAAGAAACCAAACTTGTGTAAGCGACACATTATTTACCTAGGCCTTTTTCACAATTTACATATTAATAATTTACAAATAAGAAAAAGATTACAAAAGTTTAACTTTTAAACTTTGAGGAATTTTACAAATCCAGATAAACAGTTGACCAATGTAATTATCGTGCTCATTCTCTCATATTTATATAAGGTTATCGAGAAGTCGCTCCGCAGCTCTCGTGTAACCAAGGTTCCCCTAGAGACGGGAATTCTGGTAGCAGCACTGGCTACCATGACCCTATGCTTATAACGTTCCACGAAATAAAAAATCTGATAGATTTATGTATGATATTCATGAAATGTAAATAACAAACATAATATTGAGCAGTAGACACCGGCATGGTGCGGAGGAACTTGTTCTATGAAAGGAAGAAGATTGTTGACAACCCTTTATTTTGAAGTGACATCAACCATGCATTACAAAAACCACTAAATATCTGTGTTTAATTCTCCATACTTCCAGCACAATTGATAAATATTATGTGTTTGTTGAATCTGAAAGACATAATATAAAACTATTTGATTATATTTGAGGATTCAAAGATATTGAACGTTTGCAATTTTAAACTCTCACATAGCAGATATTGGCTATTCCGATGACGCGTGGTTTGATAGATTTTCCATTTACATGTGTACATTTTGTATCTAGGTTTTAGCAGATTGTCCTCTCCGGCCCTTAATTTCTCATTCCTGGAGATTATGGGTATTCTGCCCTCTTCCATTTTACATACATGTCTGTACCAGTAGTCGTTTCCTTTCAATGGCAACGACACTATTTTCTTCCACGTTGATAAGTCGTATTTCTGTATTCCATATTTTGTTTTCACTGGATATTCTGGTTGACCTTCTCCAGGAGTCCATTTCCAGTGCATTCAGCTTATTAACATGTTTTAAAGTCCATATTTCTGCTCCATAAAAAACTGTGCTTGGTAACATACTTTTGAAGATCTTCCTTTTGTACTAGTAATAGTGTTTATACTCCATAATGCTGAATTTAACATTCCAGTTACTTTCTTCCTCAAGTATATTTTTTTTACTGATGTCCATGTTTGCTGTACCGTCTTTTTGTAGATTGAGCCTAGGTGACAAAAATTACTAACTTTTTAAATCTTTTTACCATCAATGTATGAGGTATGTCTAAAAAGTATCCAACCTATGACCAGGAAAAATAGATTATTTACCTGATGGGATTGGGACCCTAATCCCCTTCGAAGCAGTCCCCTGGCATGTTCACACTTAGCCCACCACTCTTTCCACTTCTGAAAACAATTCTGGAAAGCTTCTTTTGGGATGGTGTTCAATTTCATTGTCGCATTCCTCATAATCTCTTCTCTGCTTTCAAAATGGGATCCTTTCAATGGTGTCATCAGTTTCATAAACAACAGAAGTCGCAAGGAGCCAATTCCGGAGAATAGGGAGGTTGGCGAATGACCGGAAGTTCATATTTTGCCAAAAAAGTCTGGATCAGTTGTGATGAATGTGCTGGAGCATTTGTCATGATGCAGCTGCCAGGTTTTCACCCTCCAGAGGTCTGGTCTTTTTCACTGAACTGCATCACGCAAAATTGCATGTGCAGAATCTTTACTGATCCCAACGTCTTCGGCAATCTCTTGTACAGCCAAACGTCAATCTCCCAGTATCTGATCTCTCACTTTCCCAACAACAGTGGTTTGTGGCCTCCCAAGATGGTCATCACTCTCCAGCAAAGTGTTGCCATTTTTGAATTGGTTGAACCACTCTTTAATTTGTGTTACCCCACATAGCATCATGTCCAAATTTTTACAAATTGTTTCTGTTTGAGAATCACCTAGTTTTTGGCAAAATTTGATGCAATATCTTTGCTCAGTTCATTAAGTCATTTTTCAGGGAAACTAAATCCGACGAACACTTATAACAGCACCTCACTTTGGTGACCTGCAGCCGACGACTGACACATGCAAACATGGTGAGAAAATTCAAGCATGCGCATTAAGGTTCCTCCTGCCACCGAGCACAGTGGCGCTGCCGCAACACTACTTTGTGCGGCTTAAATGAAGGTCAGATACTTTTTAGACAGGCCTCGTATAATCCATTTAAATAATTCATAAAATACTCTGTTTTATTATAATTAATCTTCAGGCCCCACTTTTGGCAGTTGATTGTATATTTGTTGTTAGCTAATGCTGGATTTCTGACAATGAAGTCATTAATCCTCTTGCTCTCCAATATTTTTCACTGATGGATGGGGCACTAGAAGTGGCCGGACATATTTGAAGGTGGTCTCGATCCATTTCCTCTTGCAGATCACATAGAGGACAGAGTGGTGAAGAATATATCCCAATTCTGTTTAAATGTTTTGCCAGACAATCATGTCCTGTAATCAACCTGAAGGTTGCAACTGCTGTTTTTCAAGGATACTCAGGTATTACTGTTTGAATGTTTGGTAGTTCCCATCTTTTATTCTTTGATTTTTCATAGTAATATTTTGCAATAATTTTTTTGAATTCAGAGTTGACTAATCTTTTAGCTGCATCAAATGGTAGATTAACTATAGATTTTTGTACACTGCTGGTACCCTTTTTTGCAAGAAAATCAGCTTTCTCATTACCACTCAGTCCACAGTGATCTGGTATCCATTGGAAGACTAGGTGTTTTTGAAGTGCGGTTAGATGGGTAAGGATTTTCCAACATTCTATAATTGTTTGGTTTTTTGGTGACAACTTGGAAGTAATTGCTATAATTGCTGCCCTGGAATCTGAGAGAATAACTGCTTGCTGAAAATGTGAAATTCTGTACAAAAGATTTTGTAGTGCCATTCGAATTGCTTCAATTTCTCCATCAAAGTTAGTAGTTCCAGAACTTAAAGATTTGTAATAGAAAAGAGGTGACATGTGACTCCAGCACCTGCTCCATCTTGGTTTGATATCAATGATCCATCAGTATAAATATGCAGCCATTCGTGTTCTGGAAATCTAGTATGGATTGTCTCTAATGCCAATAATTTAAAAAACTAGTTGGAGTACCCTTTTTTTAACTTCTTCTGTCAGGTGTAAATAATATGTGATGTCTAATGTATGTGTCGGATTGACTTTAGATATGAAGTTTTCCTTTGAATCAGGAAGGTGTACATTCTTCTTGATGTCTTGAATTTTGGAAAGAAAGCTCTCCTGAGTCTTTAGTGTATGTGTAAAATTTCTCTTGTGCCATGTATTGAATGGGAGTCTGATCAACTTTTCGTGTTGAATAAGAGCCGCTTTTCCTATTTCATATTCAATATGGTATTGGTTGGTTAGTATTTCCATAGCTGCTATTGGTGTGGTTTTGATAGCACCTGTAATTAATCTCAGACTTTGGTTTTGAAAGATTTGAATTTTTTTTGTGTTTGCTGTTACAAGAACTTTGCTGCAGTAAGTAAATAATGGCTTTATATATACATTGTATGTTGTGTTAAGAGTTGCTCTGGAACATTCCCACTTCATTCCTGTTAGACGTTTTAACAGTGAAAGATGCCTCTCTGCTCTTTGTATTACATTTTCTATTTGTTTGGTCCATGTAAGTTTGGTATCAAATGTAACTCCTAAATATTTTGCTTCTTTTGTTTCTGGTAATTGTTGACCCTCAAAATTTAGTTTTATTGTTAGTGGTTTTTTTTCTTAGTGGAAAGATTTGGTAGTTTGATTTTGTTGTATTAACAGTCATTAAATTTTCTTTGGTCCACCTTTGTAAGTTGGTTAAGGATTGTTGCATGGTTTTTTCTAGTTCTGTACTCAGCTTTTTGGTTTTGAAGTCCACATTACTAAGTCATCAGAAAATCGCACACACTTAAAACCTGATTCTTGTATTTGTTATGGCAGATCGTTAATAAATATATTAAAAAGTGTTGTGCTGAGCACTGCGCCTTGTGGTAAGCCACTGTGTACTTGTTCGTATTTAGATATATTTCTTCCATATCTGGTAGCAATAAAGCGTTGTGTTAGGAAATGACATAGCCATGAAAACATTGTACCTTGTATCCCTATTTTATTTACTTTCTTTAGTAGTTTTGTTCTGCATATAGAATCATATGCACTTTGAAAATCAATAAAAACTGATGAATTATCTTTTTTTTCTATTGAAGGAGTCTTTGATTTCTTGACTGAGAAGTAAGACTTGTTCATTTGCAGAGTGGAACTCTCTGAATCCAGCTTGACATGGGGATATTAAATTTTGTATATTTAGTTGCCATTATCTCCCTCTTGTGTAATAATCACCTGGTCATTGTGAATAGTTAGTGATATAAATACACCAATCTTGTATTATCCCCAATCCCATTATTAAAATGCATAGACTTTCATGATCGGTATCTGATATACTAAGAATATCTTCCAAACTGTAAGAACATGGTCCACTGGGGTTTCTCCTCTCCTTTCCAGACATTTCATCTGCGGCTATGACAGACATCTTCAGTGAGTCTTCTACTAGACCTCCTTGATTTTTCGATGGAAACTGTAGCAATAGCTGACAATGTGGCAGTATTTATAGTGCAGGTACCCGTGGCACTACAAGCTGATTGGTTCAGCTGGAAAACAATAGGCTGCTGCAGTGGGAAGTCCTGAGAATTGATTGGTCTGTGAGAAGTCTTCTTTTTCACCTTTTGTAAAGTGGGATGCCATACCGTGAGCAATTTCATTGCTTCCTCCTTCTTTCAAAGTTTTCCTGATGTTTAAAAATTTCAATAGGCTCTCGTTACAATCTCAGATAGTACTGTTGTGTGATAGACAAGACCTTTATGTCTTGATACTATGTATATGACATGTTCCCCCTCTGCAGAGCAAGTGCTGATTTTTCTGAATGGTCTTATCGGCAATGCCTTTTATGTTCAGAGATGCGTGTGTTGACACTGCATTGTGCAGCACCAATATAAACTTCCTTGCTCAAACTAAGTATCCTGATGACAGAGGGGCCCCAGTGTCCTTAGCTGACTGGAGATTTATTTAATGGGCTTAAAAACTGTCCCAATGTTGTATTTTTCTAGAAGTTTGCTTATGCGTCTGTGATCTTGTATAAATAAGGCAGAAAAGCAGTCCCCTTCTTGGGTTCCAATATCGTGGTTGCTCTATCTCTTTCTGAATTTAAAGCCCTTCTAACCTGCTTTGTACTACAGTATGTTAACTACCAAACTTGGCCTGCAGAGGCCCGGCCCTTCAGCCGGTCACGTACAGTATGACTTGGCTGGCAGTGGTACAGCCTGTTTCCTGGTCAGACATGCATGGACGTCAAATCAAATCTCAAATCACATTAACAATTATCAGAATAAACAGAAAACCTATCTTATCGCAGGAGATGTTAGAAATGTTGTCTATCTGCATTGATACATCCACGGCATCTTCTGAGGAAATTTTCATACACACGCAATAGTTCAGCTTCCAAAAAAGTATTAATTTCTCTCCTGATATTTTGTTTTAATTTCGTCTCGTACGAGGCAACTAACCGTTCTAAAGTTTCACCGATCTCATCTAATTTCTGTTTCCTAAACACACCATTTTACCTTTCTTTTCCTATCACGAATTGATCCTGTTTCCCTGATTTTATTTCCATGCAAACGAATTGTGTCTACTTGGAACACGCACGCCAGGAAATTTAGTTTCAAATTGCCTTACAACTTCCCTACAAGATGATTAAGCACACATGTATCATACATAAACACACTTTGTTGTACTGCATATTCCAATCAATTCATTTTGGAAACACTTCAAGCAAAACTAAACACTCGTGGACTAAACACCACAAAAAACCTAGCTAACAGAAGAAAGACTGATGCACGTGTGATGATCAGCACGTGCACACAGGGAAATGTATTGAAGGTCACACGGGCTGAGCACTTGCTGGCCAAGTTTTGTAGTAAACATACTGTACATTATCTCTTAACGTCCGGTAGGGATGTATTAATTCCTGACTAAGGTGTTCTGGTTCATCGTGGATTGTTTTGTTGGGAGGTGGGTGGTGGTGATTGGAGTTATTGTGAAGGTACCTGTTTGCACGAGTTGGTTTGCAGTAAACTCAGTGTCCAGGGCTATCATCACTCTTCTTGTATACCAGAACATCTGAAAATGCTAATTTATCTTTTTCCTCCTTCTCCATTGTAAACTGGAGTTTCTAGTAGACCTAGTGCTTCTTGTCCTTGGTCCCATATGACGAAGGTATCATCTACTTAACACAACCATAGCCACAGATGAAATGTCCGGGAAGGAGACAAGGAACCCCAATAGACCACAGTCTTACATCCTGGAAGATATTTGTAGATATCTAATCCCATTCTTTTACATTTTTGATCCGTACACATAGGCTGATGACTATACCAGGTGGAAGGCAACCTACTACATTCCTTCTAATATGTGCTTCATAGAAGCATTACAAACAAAAAAGTCTATTGACATTTTGTTCTTTGATCAGCCGATTTCGAAAAAAATAAATAGCTTTTATTCCAAATTGGATGCATAATTCCACAAGAATGTATGAAGATAAAAGATGCATAGAGTAACTTATTTTTGACATAGTTTTGGTAGTAATTATGGGACATCACACAGGGTTTCGGAATAATTAATCACTTAGAAGAATTAAAGGAATATCCTGGGCAGATTTTTCAGATGTGAAGTAACCCGACAACATAGCGTTGAGGTTGCTCATGGATCTGAACTGGTTTCTGGATGTAAACATGTCGGCCACTTGCAGGGTAGTGTAATGTTTTGGGAGATAATGATTCCAATTGGCCTACACTCACACAGTAAATATGGAAGGACATGGCATGGTATTTGTTTATGCTCACGAGACGTGGGGTAGCAGTGGTGAAGCGTGTTTATGTACTGAGCTTGGGAAAGTGACACCCACACAATCTGCAGCGTTGCCAGCTTGTTTTCGACAAAACTAAAATATCTCCGTAGGAAATGGTCACAGACAAAAACATAAGATACAAAATATGTTCCAAATACTGAGATCTATCCCTGGTTTAAATTAATGTGGTAAACTTTCCTTCCACCCGGTATTCATTTTGAAAAGTTTTGGCAACATGGGACATCCTTGGAGTAGTTTTTTACTTGTGCCAAATTTTTGTGATAAATTTGTTTTGTAAGAAATGAAAAAGCAAATAGCAAATATGTGTGCTGTGCACTTTTCACCTACAGTGCACAAGATAATGAAGGAAGATTGGTTCAGGGAGAAGTGCATGGACACTTATAGAGAACAGGGCACTGTATCTTAAAGGATAAAGTGTAAGGTGTGGCATAGGAGAAGGAAAAGAAAGGAATACAAATGGAATAAAACTAAAACTACATTATGGTAGCAGGATTTTCTCGGTCCTCCCTAGAATCTGGAAGTGTGAGAGAGAGTATGACATTTAATGTTTATAAAGAAAAACCCAATGTAAACAAAGCCCAAAATTAACAGAATAGTAAACAAGTTCACTGCCAATGAGCAGCTGTTCCACAGACAAAACTGCAGATATGACTTAAATGTTAAAGTCTACATATAAATAGAACCAAAAGAATAAATATTGTGATTTATTACATTTACATGACTTTCTCTACCCTCTGTCGTTTATTAATGTGTATACAAAGTATTCTTAAGAAACTGTATTTTCCATATATTTGATTTTAATTAAGATAAACCTTTGCAGAAATATCTACATTACATATTTGTTATATATACGAAGGGAATGTGATAGTCCAATGTTTAAGAAATGATCACTATATGTTGTTGTTAGCCAATGCTGGATTTCTGACAATGAAGTCATTAATCCTCTTGCTCTCCAATATTTTTCACTGATGGCTGGGAAGGGTGCTAGAAGTGGCTGGGCATATTTGAAGGTGGTCTCGATCCATTTCCTCTTGCAGATCACATAGAGGACAGAGTGGTGAAGAATATATCCCAATTCTGTTTAAATGTTTTGCCAGACAATCATGTCCTGTAATCAACCTGAAGTTTGCAACTGCTGTTTTTCAAGGATACTCAGGAATTACTGTTTGAATGTTTGGTAGTTCCCATCTTTTATTTTTTGATTTTTCATAGTAATATTTTGCAATAATTTTTTTGAATTCAGAGTTGACTAATCTTTTAGCTGCATAAAATGGTAGATTAACTATAGATTTCTGTACACTGCTGGTATCGTTTTTTGCAAGAAAATCAGCTTTGTCATTACCACTCAGTCCACAGTGAGCTGGCATCCATTGGAAGACTAGGTGTTTTTGAAGTGCTCTTAGATGGGTAAGGATTTTCCAACATTCTATAATTGTTTGGTTTTTGGTGACAACTTGGAAGTAATTGCTATAATTGTTGCCCTGGAATCTGAGAGAATAACTGCTTGCTGAAAATGTGAAATTCTATACAAAAGATTTTGTAGGGCCATTCTAATTTCTTCAATTTCTCCACCACTATATACTGACCCTAAAAATCCATACTCTTTCCATACAGTTACAAGAAACAACTGAAAACCGAAAGGACTTCAGAAAAATTACATAAGTGTTTAGAAATTTGAATCATTGATAAGGTATATCTTAGAAATGGCTTATGACATAAAAAGAATTATTTGGAATAGTTTTAAAATCTATTTTTTGGTATAGTACGTGTTCATATATTGCTTAACATTTACCAGTTAAGATTACACAAAATTCCCTCGAAATGAAGAGAACTTCACAGACTATTCCGAGAAAATTTAAGATCTACAGTTTATTTGTTATATACATATCTTTAATGGATGGTATTTTAATTAAAATGTTAGGGCCATTTTTGAGAAAATCTAAAATTTCAAACAATCTTGCTTGTAAAGGCTAGTTTGGATATGGAGGAGTTTCCTGAAAATCATGTTGCATCTTTGGAAAATACTGATATTTCTCAGACTTTTCGTTTTTGAGCAATGCTTGATCATAGACATATATTTCTTTCTTGGAAGTTTGGAAACTGTTGTTATAATCAATTTAATCCAAAGGGTAAGTCAATAACACTACACAGCACTTATTTAGAATTTCCCGGAACATGTTTCTACAACTACAAGTAAGTGATTGTCTACCTGAATATATAAAAGCAACTAAAAACCTTCACAATTCACATGTTTTGGAGGCTGACTTTCCTCAAAAAAAAAATCCATTATCAACCAGACATCATCAATGATGTCCAGGAATTCTAAAGTTTGTGTAGTGTTATTAATTGACTCACCTTTTGGATTAAATATATGGACCTCTTTCTAAAATTTTCTGCCTTTCTTTCTTTTTTTCAGTGAGTCTCATAAATGTATATTTCTGGTGAAATATTGCTATCAGATGTTTGGGTAAAGTGCAACTGTTCCTCTACTTACAATAAGTAAGCAGTAGAGAAAGTAATTTTAGTATTTTTATTGATGCAATAAAAATGCTGACAGTCGCAGAGGGTAAAAAAGAAATAGTATTATTAATGGATATTTCAAATGAAAAAGTGGCAATGGATTAGAAAAGTGAAGAGAGAAAAAGAGGAGAATTTAAGCAGTGTAATAAGGCTCTTAAATTCTGTTGATAACAAAACGTCCTGGTAAAAGAATAGAGAAAAACTGTCAGTCTCAATTATAAGAAATGTGTATAATTTGTCCTGCATTTTGTAATGAAAGAAGAAACAAACTTTACACCAATAATAATGTTATAGTCTTGGGAACTGAAAATAAAAATGGATTGCAGTATGGTGTATAAACTGGTTCACACATGTCTGCATCTCATTCTTATTGGTTCCTGATATTACAGTCTATTGCAGAGAGACAAACTCAACCAGATTTTATAATTCTTTCACAAATGAAGAGCTCTGTTCTTTCCAAGGCATTCAAAATAAAATATTTTAAAACTTCTTACTTTACTTACTTTAGAATCTTACTTTAGAATCTTGTTGCTTCACTGTTAATAGCTTCAATTTTCCTTATTTTAAAACTTATTGAAACTAATGTGGCTTCATATTTATCATTCAATTTCAATCCCATTTGTTGAATATGAATATCAGAGGATATTAATTTGCACTTCATTGCAAGCAGGACTGAGTTTTAATGAATCCTAGCCCAAAGGGATATGTTATTGGAGAAAGAAAGTTGTTCATGTCACCAAATTTCCCTTCAATTTGACTTAACTTTGTTGCCAAGGAGTATATTTAATACAATTGGGTACACTTGGACTTTAAAATGTGACAAAAGTGATATGATACCTAGCAACTTTCAAAAAGTCCCATCCCTGTTTCCAACCCTAACTTACAAATCAGTTAACATTCCTTGGCTTATCTGGACAGAACTTTGCCCATCAAACCCAACCAAAGTAATTGTTAAACACTCAAAACTACCCCTAGCATACTTTCAACCACTTAGGCAAATTTAACCCTCTATGGACGGAATTATTTTCCTCTGTTTATTAAACCAGTTTTTTCATATTACTTTTGCAGACAGTACAACCAAAGCAATTTGATTGTTAGAGCGTTGTGCAATGTGCTGGCCATCCATTCAAAGCCTAGCATCGTGAATTCAAGTCCCAGCAACTACAGTCAAATGTGATGGAGGGGGGGGGGGGGGGTGTGATACCACATTCGGAGGCCAACAGGGTTACATTTGGCTGCATTGCACAGGTTTATTGTAAAACTTTAGTATTTTTACAACATAAAACAGCTATAAATAATTGTATTTTATTGCTGAAGGTGAGTATAAAAGAAAGTAGAAAAAAAAGCCAGCAAAGAAATTGCAAATCTTAGCAAAACACAGTTGCATGTAGGCTAAAATTTGTACAATTATACAAGGGAGTGATTTACAATAGTAGTTTTTTTGTACCTTATTGATTAATGAACATGATTCAATGTGCATGGGATATACTCTCCACCAATATCAATACCCATTGCCACCTTCCTGGCACTTCATTATTGCATCACAGAACGATTGTTTGGGGTGTTACGTAGCCACTTGTGGACATCTGTATGCTATTCCTCATTGTTGCCAAGCTTTTCCCTTGCAGTAAATATAGTGGGTATGGCACAACAATGAACTCCAATGATGTCATCTTTGCAGTTGTGGGATTGCACATTGTCGTGCTGGGGGTGTGTACAACTTTCCCTGTTGCCGAAGCTGCTGAATCCTGCATCTTAGTCCTGTAAAGGGTATTACAGTACAGGCTGCTATTAACACTTGTTCCTTGTAGAAGCCAGTCCATTAGGAGTATGCCACAAGACGGAGATCATCTGCTTACCTGCAGACGGAGCAGCACAAAATTTGTTGGCCCAGAAACTTCCAGGATGTTGCCCTTGCATGAATTGAGCATTTTTCAGAGGTATATGGTAATGGCACCATGATTTATCTCCAGTTTCTCCAAAAAAAATGTGGATTTCCACTGTACATTTGCAACAGTCAGCAATAGACATCAACTATATTTTGCTTCTGGTTGCATGGTCAAGGCCTGTCTGCCATTGGATGATTATCCACCATAATCAGTACAGACACCTCAATGTTGCTTAATGACAGCAATATTGATCGAAGAACTGTACTAATAAACATGAAAGTTGGAATTTTTTACTCTAACTTTAGTTTCTACACCAGAACTTGCTGGAAAACTTGTTTCAGAGGCTGTTGTTTCCATCATCAGCCTTGATTCACCACTGTGCCTCCTCCTGTGGCTTGTAGATGGTACTTTCGCAGGGTGTATTGCACATACAAAACCCTTTCATACAAAACATCAAAGTTTATTTTTGTGTATAAATAATTTTTCCCAGACAGAGTTCTGCTGGTTCGTAAGAGTTTTTAAGAACTTGTGTTTTTTTTTTTTTCCATCTGATGCCCTGCAGCTGCCGATTTTTCCCTTTGTTTATATTTCATGTTTCTTGTGTGTTCTTCAAATTTTGTATCAATGTTCCTCTGCCTTCCCTATGTATATTTTTTTGCGATCTTTACATCCAATTTCATAAATATGAGAGGATCTCCCTGTAATTTTGTCCTGAATATGTTTATTTGAGCAGCAGTGATGGAAAACTCGTACATTAGTTTTTCAATAGAGGTTCTGTAAACTTCACCTGGAGTCTGAATGTAACATGTTTCCCTGTATTGTTGTACAGTGTGACTTACGACTACGCAAAAATGCGTTTCTTTTTATTTTACACTCTTCAATATCACTTTTATAGTGGTAAAACAAAATATTATGGAAATTAGTCATGTGGTATAACTGTTAAGTTTGGATATGACCAGAATTTTACTTATGGAACCCACACTAACAGATGAAAGGAAGGAACAAACATTTCCACGTGCATCTTAAGTTCTGACTTGTTTTTACTGGAGTCACACATTTTAGTCATTAAGGGACCCTGAGACTGAATAATGACCAAAAAATTGTCAAATTGACGATTTTTAGGTTTATGCATATAAATGTTCCCCAAACCTTCAGTCATCGGTTGCCAGTGAAACTGTTTAGATTCCGCCATTTTTAAAGGTCAAACGCAGACTTTAAATGCCATGTGCGCTACCTTTAAACGCCCCCTTTTCTGCTTAACCACCCCTTTCCACTGAATTTGGTTGTTTTTTACCCTTTTGGTCCATATTTTATTCAAATATTGCTGAAAATTTATGTAGTGGTATCTTGTGCTGCTATCTGACAAGATGCCAGTGAGCTATTACTACGTATTCAATATAAAATCCGTAATGAGTTTTAGGTCAAACAGGTAATCTGACTCATGATCATGATGCGTGTCTGTAGAAAAATTGATTTTTCTCGACATTACATTTTTAATACACTATGTGCTCCAGTTGCATTAAATATTGTGCTATGCTCCTAGAATTTTTCCAGCATGTACTATATTTATGTGGCTTCAATCTCAGTCTCTGGTTTCAACATTTGAAAATTTGTTTAGCTTTAAAAAACTTAAATGCCCATAAAAACTTTTAAAAATATTTTAAGTGTCCATCAAAGCAAAGAAATTAATTACTTTAAAAGTAAGTAGTTTTTCTTCCTGCCAGAGACTGATGGTGTTTGTTAGGCAATTAGAGTTTATAAAATAGTAAAACTGTTGTGATATTTTAGTTTTTGAGACGGTTGGAATATTTTGAATACTAAGGTATTTTCACACCATGAATAAATTTAACAATTAATTCTCTCAAAACTATAAATCAAATTGAGCTGAAACTTTGTGTAATAGTTTATAACATAAACACCCTTAAGTGTGCAAAGTATTGATTTCATACCTATAAAAATATAGAAAATCCAAAATTCAGTCCCAGGGTCCCTTAAAGTAGCTAAATGTAATGACTGAGGTTGGGTCACTAAGCCAGACTATTGCAGAAACGTGATTTAGTCCATCAGCCTCCTTCACAACTCAGTTAACGCTGCATATTACATGAGTGCCATACCCCTCCCATTGTTTTGCATGTTTTCATTTAGACACAAGAGTCTGTGGAGCATTGTATTCATTCACAGTCAAGGTCTATCAGCAACTCTCTTAAGGACATGTGCGAGGCAATAACGTTTTAAGTCTCCACTACTTTCATTCCTTATCTAATATGAAGTTAAATGCAACAGCTTTCAATAATGCAAAACTTAAAAATTTAAAAGTATCCAAAAAGTATTGAAGGTTTATCTCAAAGTATTAAGACACACTTTGATACCACCCAGTACCAAGAATATCCACGTATCAAGATCCTATCCCTAATATTTATCTAAACATTTTGTTTCTTTGTTATGCTGTCCACACATACACATACACCTTTTTCTAAAACTAGTGTTTCCTTCATTATTTTTTATTTTGCTTATGCAGTGATTCTCAAAACATGTATTTGCATTGAAATCATATGTTATGAATTTTTTGATGGAGTGTAATACTTGCTCTATGCACTCATTAGTGGCAGAGAAAGCAAAACCTAATCCCATTCATACTTTTTAACCCCTTGTGTACACTTGATGAATGTGGACAAAACTTTAGGTACAGTTTCAAAAAGCTCTGCTTGCTTAGAGTATGCATCCGTGCAGTGCCAAGTGATGATTCATGTCTAAAGTGGCACTATAGCCCTGTATGTTGTAACGGGTGATCCAAAAGACTCGGAACCAGCTGCATTGTGTTTTTCCTCTATGTGCCCTCAGCGCTCATCACCTACTGCTGCTGCCATAGAACAGCGCAGATGAAACTATACAAAATTTTTAAAACTACTTTAAAGGCTCTGCTTAGCAATGTTGTTAAAGGAGATGCTGAAACTGGCCACCGTTGTTGTCCATATATTTTTGGCACCTTTTTAGGAAACTATCCATCACTCATCGTAGTTCACGTTGAGAAATGCTGGTAATTTCCTGGCGCATATTTTTTGTTTCCGGGGTGTATGGGTTTATCTTGCACACTTTATGCTTTAAGTTACGCCAGAGATAGAAATTGCAGATCACCTGGAAATCCTCCTGCAAATTGCACTTTCACTTGGTGAGCTGACTGAGTTAACTCATACGAATCATAAATAAATACATGTTGTGCAGTAGAAAAATGCTGAGCCATAATACACTTTGTGACCAAGTACAATAATAAAGCATACTGGTAATAACTCAATCACACGTCAGCTCAATACTGCACTTTCAGAGCAGAGAAAAACAAGTCAACTACATGACCTTGTATGCAGCAGCTGTGTTATCGTGTTTCTGTGTGTGCAATGAAAAAACACCACGCAGTGGTTTGGATGTTTTTGGGTCTCTCTGTAGCTCAGTTTTTAGAAGCTAATTGAGTTACTCTGTATTCACTGTAAGGTTGATCCGTGTGAAACTAAACCCAGGGGGGCCAGTGCACAGTTATAATGTGTCCTTCCGCCATTCGCGCCACAAATACTGTCAGAATCATGTGTCGACTGAATGCGGTACATAATAGAAAGGAACCGCAACCTTATTCCGCCAACTTAAAGAGTGACTAACATGTAACTAGAGGTTAAAGGCGATAAGATTGACAGTTACAACAACAACAACAACAAAAACGTGAAAAAGAACACGTAATCACTTGCACTTTGCATGTTGTGTAGCCTTCATTAACTCACGTTTCATCTAAGTAATACAACTTACATCCTTGTCCACAAAATAATGTCCTCCCTATCAATTATAGCACTTTTTCGGCCTCTTTTGACAAATTCGAACCCTATTTCACATAACATTTTATAAAAGGGGGTTCTTCTGAAATTAGGCAAGTCTGGATCAGCATTAACCTGTTGTAGCTCTTTGTCAATTGTTGGTGGCTCATTTTTAAAAAAAGAAATTGTGCTCTATTGCACAAATTGCACTTTTAACAAAATCTTCACATTCTTGCATGGCATATTTCACACATTTTCTTTTTTTGCCGGGTGTAACTACTTTTCCCTTTTCAGCTTTTTCTTTACGAGCACTGTTTATACTGGTACTCGAAACACCGGTGAACTCAGAAGTTAATGTCACTACTTCTTTGATGGGAACAGTTGGATATTTCTCACGTAACTTACGCATTGAACACTATTGTTTTTTCACCACTAGTCAATGGTTTGCCAGCCTTATGCTTTACATAAGTCGACGAAGACACAAGAGCAAATCCACCGTGGCCATCTGCCATGACCCTAAATGGAAACTGCTAGCTTTAAACAATACTTGGATATCAAGTAACTCACACGAGTTGCATGTTAGGACTTGTAGCTCTGTTTATCAGAATACATCAGCATTAATGAACCTCTTAGGTATTTGTTTAGAATATTATATCATTTAAGGGTAAATTCATTCTAAAATTCAGATTAATAGCATGGGACTACTTCCCTGCACGCATTGCTACCGTGTTGTACCACAGTGCACTGGTCACATGGGTTTGTTTTGACGCGGACAAACCTAAAAGTGAATTTAGTATAATTTAATGCTCCACTTAGTCACGATATGCAGTTGATACCAGTGGTTTTAGTGATAGAAGATTATTTCCTAAGAAAGCAACAATTGTAGTAACATAATTCACAATTCATAAATTGTTGGTATGTTTTTACTTTACATGGCGGTGGAAAATAGAGTTATTGCTGTATTAGTTGTTATGCATTTCTTTGTAAAAATTTCAGGGTCAGTTGTTGTTTGATGTAAGAAAGTCAAGAGTATGTAGATGATTAGATATATATATATTATACACATATATGAGATCTCATTATAAATATGACAATTATAACAATGTTGTTACCACGCATAGATACACTTTTATCACAATATATAGAATAAATTTTTTCTTTCTTGAAATTGATTTAGCAAGCTCAGCATATACAAATCTAACCCTCTGCTATAAAATGAGCATTAATAGTAACTTTTTCAAATAGCAACATAGATCAACAATATATTTAAAATGCTGTACAGTATCTATATTTTATAAAAGAAGGAATGCTATTTCTCCGTGACGTTAGTGTATCCTCTTTCCTTTTGTAGGGCTGTGATATGAAATGACCATGACTCAAACGTTGTTTTCTTGTCACATTGGTTTGGTGCAGACAGACCCATGTGTTAGATTTAATTACAAATAGTTCAAAATTGGGTCCACGTACTTTATAATGTTACTAGGTGTGTGTGACTTGAAGCAGTAACCTGCCCTTGAGTCCTGGTTGTATCAGTATACAGTTATTGTTTTTTTTACCAAACTTTCAAGGATTTGTGAGAGTTTTTAATAGAAATGACACTCTTCACTTTCAAACTTTGACCCTACACCTAGTTTTGTCGCATGTGTATGTATCTTAAGTGGTTAGCAGCCCTCTTGATCGAGATGCTGTACTTACAGTGGAGTCCATGTTAAAGTAAGTGACAGTATCTTCTCAGGATGATTTAACCATAAACCATTATTGTTAAGCTTGGCGCAGTCTTTCGTGATGATAAAGGTTCCAGCAACTGAGCTTTGTAAATATATTTGTGCAATATGATGATGATGATTATTAATACTTATAATATAAGTAAGAAGAAGCAGAATAGCTAAACACACTTTTGTGTGTAAGTGTGCATGTGTGTGTACATATATTATGACACAAATATTTATACTAATCTATTTTTTCATATGCATTTAAGAACCACATAGTCATCATGGCTGTTTTCATATTATTTTATTTTTTATTTTTCATTTTTAAGAAAAAAATTATTTGCCTAATCAAAATGAATATGTCAATTTAATTTGAAACATTGGCCATTCACACAGTATTTTGTCTTGGCTACAATGTGTAGCGCAGCCAGTAGCAAGCTGTGAAACCACTCCCCATCTAGTCGATAAGCCTGCCTGAATAACGTGACCCTCTGAGGTGACAGAAGAAAATACGTCAATCAAAAGTTGTTTGGCGTGAAGGGGTCTTTTTTTGGGAGGGGAGAAGATACTTATTTAGATAAACTTGAAAATCAAAATGTTAACTAAATATAAATTTTCATCCTAATTATTGGAGCCGTCTCTGTGACAATACCTTCAATATCCTGGCTTGTTTGTTGAAATTGTCCCATTAATAGAGAAATTATGGCCAAATAAGGTTTCAACTAATTGTGACTGTTACACATAGACTAAGATAGCTAAGTCAACTTTCTTTAGGTTTTCTGAAAGCTGTTGATAAGACCTTTAATATCCTGGCTTGTTTGTTTAAATTGACCCACTGACAGAGAAATTATGGCCAAAATAAGGTTTAGAGTAATTATGACTGTTACACGTAAAATAACGTTTTTTTCCAGGATGACACCTCTATAGATAAACTTAATAAGCAAAACCCTGTCTGAATACAAAATTTGATCGAAATCGTTAGAGCCGTTTCCAAGTTGCACAGAATATATATACAAACAAGAATTGGTCGTTTAAATGTATAAGATAAGATGTGATTTAAAATAAAAACAAATTTAGAGACTAAAAGCTCTATTTATCTTAGTAATTGCTGCAAGTTCTTGAAATAATACACGACATATGTTTCGTGATGACTCCACCACATTTTCAGTGCTCTATTTAAAACAGTTGCAAAAAGAGTAAATTTGCCCATGGAGTATGTCAAAAATAGCCAATGCTACAAAAAAATTTGCTTAAATTGTACATTTTAGTGATCTGTGCAATTTTACTGCAGTAAGTTATTGTTTCTTAAGATTTTACAACATGAAAGTTACATAAAAAAAGGGAGACTTAACAAGTTAGTTGCATAAAATTCAAAATATGTATTTCATGAGTCATGTAAATATCTAAAGCAATGGTATTTTAATCCAGATTGTTAGATCTACAGAGGGTGCCAAAAATGCATACACACTTTGACAGGAGATATCAACACCACCCAACCATGAATGTTACAGATGTCAAGAAAGAACAAAATAATGGAAGAAAACAGTGAGAAAGCATGTAGAGACAAAAAGTTGAAAGTTTGTGGAAAATAAAGAAGAGAAAAAAATACAGTGAATATCATGCTTATAAATAAACAACAGAGACAACCAAAGCGAGGAATCATTTTCCCAAGAAAAATGGAGGGAAAGTTGGAGATGTCTTGGAAGTTTAAATTGAGTGGCAGGACTTGATACTTGTGAATCTAATAGTGGGAGGAGAATGCAGGGTTTCTTTAAATTAGAGGAAATCAAAACAACAATTTAGCAGTCATTTTTTCTTAAAACTCCCTGTATAGGGAAATATTTACAATCAGTTGATACAGCTTTTGAAAGTAAAGCAGATTCTGATCTGTTTTTCGGGGAGGATAACAGAGGTGAATAAATACCTTTCAATAAAACTAAACCAAATACAATCCAACACAAAAAAAAAATCACACTGAAAGCTTACAAAAGTAAGCTCTCACTGGTGTTAATTATAATGGGGAAGGTAAGAATACAAGTCTCAAGTGGAGAGGAAAGGATTAGTAATAGTTAACCCTTAGCAGTCGTATGCACTGGTAAAAGCTTTCACCAGCTGGTCGTAAGGGATTTCCACATTATTGTGCAAGCGATTTCTAAGGGAAAGATTTGTGCAATAAGGACCTAAGTGTGCTGGCAGTCATTTGCGCCTACTGCACACCACCAATCTTCACCAGCATGGCTACTACCGACAGGCGTGACAGTTGCACTTAGCTCGTTGTTGTCCTCACAATCACTTGATGTGTTACTTGAAGTGGAGCTCACATTTTCTGCTTCTTCTGCAAAATCCAAATCGTCATCACTGTTGTTATCAAGCACTTCTTGTAGTAGGTGCATCAAAGCTTCATCATCTTCAGGATTTGATGCTCTATAAACACATTTAACACGAATGGGCGTATCACTTGATGAAGCCATGGTGCACACCCCCCCCCCCCCAAAAAAAAAAAAAAAAAAAATTTTTCACACTAGAAACTCATTGACATTTCCTTGCCATATGGCACAAGCGGACAGACGTACTGATTTATGCTACTAGTTGATGCCGGCCTCTGGTCCAAATATTTGCGGTCAGCTGAAAAAGCCTCAGTTGAAACCCAAGATAATGTTGTTGGTCAAATGTCAACATATGACCAGAGCAGGCAGTTGTGTTGACATAGGGTTGACATCCGACCGGTAAGGGTTACAATATATATATTTTGTAAATGATTAAATGTATCGAAAGTTGACAAAATCATGGTCTATTCATTCACTACTTGCAAAAGTCAAAACAGAATATTTTGATCCTAAGCTGATCATTAGCAAAGTTTAAAGCAAAGGCCTTTCAAGCCAAAATGCTAATTTTGTACTGCACATGAAAATGCAGAGATTTCGGAAACACACAAGATATACAAATTTATGCTGTGCATGCAAGAAGAAAGAAGAATTGGAATGAAGCTAATGATAGGAATAAAGAAAGAGCAAATAAAGTTTATATTAAATTTACAGCCTCTTTTACAGATACCATCATCGGATGTTAGTCAGATATTCTGCAGGCAAAACTTGTGTGAATACAATCTTGGTTGCAATGTTCGTATAAATTGTCATTAATGCCAACATTCTGTTTTATTTGTAGATTCTGTTAAAAAGTCTATATTTATATCTCTGAATACGATGAGTTTGAGATTTGGTTTATATAGATAGTTCAGAGTAGACTCTGGTTTCTTAATGAACTCTGACATTGCTAGATGGTGCCCTATATATACAAACAATGTAAATGTTTCCTAATTGCCTTCCAAGTTTTATACAAGCTTCAAAGGTTTGCTCTACACAGAAATGACTAATATCTACCATGCTATATGCTAGTTCTTTTACTTTTAAACATCCTTCATATTGTTTGTGTTATTTACAGCATTATTTATCTTTTTATTATCTTTAATGCACCAATAAAAATTACTGCAAATAGTGCTATTATTTAGTTTCCAGGATTTTGTAAAGCAATTTTTGGTTTCTGTGACAGTTTCATTAAGGTACTTACTGATAGAAGCTAGAAGATCTTTAGCTTTACTATTGAGATGTTAGCCGTGCCTGGTGAACATATCTCGATGATATCTTGATACACCAACTAACCTCACATTTCTAAACCTGGCACAGAGTTTATCTAGTTTAAGATTCAAGTCTTAGTTTGGTTATTCACACAGGAGGTTAGAATTAAGTCATGCCTAATTGGGCAATTCACAACTGCTATATATGTTGATGTTAATTTTCCCAGAGTTTGCCTTATGTTCTTTATGGCTTTTCCACTTTCATTTTTAAATATATAATTTGTACCACACATTAGCACTACACCATCACGATTGTCCATTTGTTCTGAAGTACTGTCCATATTTCTCAACACATCAGCTGATGGGGCCTCCGGTTTAACTATTCCAACCCTGGATAGTCTATCATTCATTGTTACTCGTTCTGCGAGACCTCTTCCGTGGCCATCTGCGAAGATTACTACTTTTCTTTCTTCTTTAGCAGGATTTTGCTTTTATTTGCAATTGTACAGGTTTCCTCATAGGCAGTTGCCATGTTGGTATCGCCACAACATGTGTTCATATCTGAATTTTGGAGGATTTTAAATCTATTACGTAAAGGAACTGAGATGCTACTCTCACCTGTCATTCTGCTGCATTTTATTTGTCTGTTTCTTTTGTATTTCTCAGATGTTGTTGCTGTTCCTGTTTTGTTATTACTTCACTGAAATGCCTACTGAATCGTGCAGGAGACATTTATTCCAGCTTCAGGTAAAGAAGCTGTTAGATGTTTGGTTAAACATAGAAAGGTGGTGCTAATATGTCTTACAGTAGTGGTGGCACAAGGTCACCTGTGACCCCACGAATAAAATGCTTGTTGTAAGCAAGCTAAATAAATATTTTTGTAAAATTATTGCTTATATTTACCTAGCAAAACATAATATATTAAAATAACTGTTGTGGGCATAAAGATTAGTTTAAAATTAAAAGCAAAAATATTACAACAGATGTTACCTTGTAAAATTCCAGCAACTTGGATCTGAGACGCAGCACGTAACATAGACTTTAGTTATCTTCCTTTCATAGAAGTTTGAAAACAGTGTTGTTATAATCAATTTAATTTAAAAGGTGAGTCAATTAATAACACTAAACAACACTTACAACATAATTTTCCGGAACGCGTTTCGAAGGTTAACTTTCCTCCATTATCAACCGGGCAATAGCTTTAGTGTTCACTTCAGTTGCATAATCATAATAAATCACAGTCAATACTTTTTTTTATCTCAACAGTTAGTCCTTTTATAATTGAAGCTCTTACACTGGTCTTCGCATGCCTGCTGCTTGCATTTTGTGCATGCAAGTTTTATCTTTCTGTCTGCAGTTCTCAGACATATGTTACACCTTGTTCTTTTCTTCGCTGGAAGCTCCTGATCTTGATGTTCTGGCTCTGCTGCATTTATAAAATGTATTTTCTCAGTCAATAATTTTGGCATTGTTGTGATGTTTACCCTATGCCTGTGTTCGTGCACCAGACTGAGTGCAAGTTTTCTCAAATAGTTCGGTATAAGTCTGGACAACAATTTGAGAATTAGTTTTACTGATGTTTAGCATAAAGTAAAATATGGTAAGAAGCCAACGATTACTTTTCCTAGATGTATAATATGATCCACTGCATCTGCACCTCCTTTGGTTTCATTATAAAATGTAATGATTTCAGGTTTTTTTGCCTCTCCAGAATTATTGTCAATTGCATTGTGAAGCATTGTTGATAAAGCAAGAACCACTTTTGCTTTTTTGGGAATGTAGCACACCAAGGCTCCTTCTCTGAAAGCAAATGTGCTGGCATATTCTTCCTTATGTTTTGTATTGAGTAATTCTTGTGGGATTTCTTTCTTATTGTTTCTCAATAACTGTAAGTCTGTGAGCTGTTAGCAACTCTTGAGCCAATGGGATGCTAGTAAACCAATTGTCTATTGTGACGGACACTGCCCAGTCTTGGCAGCGGGTTCAGTCAGTCTTTTGTACATATACCACAGCTTTTCAAAGGATGATCTGAAGGTACACTGTGACTGCAGAAACAGTGTGCCAGACAAGACACACAGTAGGCAACGGGTGAGGTGGGGTGGGGTGGGATGGGGTATTCCCTGTCCTTTCAGCCGATGAATCCAATGCTAATGACCTCTAACAAAGGTCAAGGAATGTAGCGAAAGTAAGGAAAAGACAGTGGAGATATCCATATCTTGCAACTAAAACTGATTGGGATCGGAAAATACCTTTTACCACCTCTCTAAGGTTAATATAGCTAGGAGAACAGAATCACTAAACCTAAGAAGTGAAAAAGAAACCTCTCAATGCAGATGGACTCCCCTTTCAACATAACTTATTACAAGGTTAATACTCACAGTGCAAGTTACTATCATTCATGAGTAAGTAACGTTAACAGTCTAATAGACATAGTGTGGAACACACATCTCCACCTGTGCAATGTACAGAAAACAAATTTAGTAAAAAGCAAGGATATCATGATTGTTTAACATGGCCTTTGTAGCTTCCCCTCCTTTCCCTTTCTTTACCCCTCTGCAATGACAGCACTTTCATGCTACTGGCTGGACATAGTTTCAACCAATGACACGTCAGCCTTAAAGGAAAGTATTGATTTCTTGTAGTCGCTTAGTAAATCATTACCCCTTTCTTTACTCCTCTCCAAGGGCACCACTGTTCATGATACGTGCTAGTTATAACCAAGGACACATTGGCCTGAAAAGAAAGTAATGATTTTTCCTGGTCTTTCAGTAAATCGTTACTCATTAAGGTCAACTGTTTGATTCACATCAGAAACTACACATGACCAGATTATTGGTCTGTGACAAGCTGGTAACACAGTTCAACAAATTTCAGAAACCATGCAAATTTACAGAAATGTAATTAAATGTTAATACCACTCAAGTAAGATGGTTTATTGCATAGGTATTAGAAGAAAACCTTTCATTCAAAAGCAGAAACTGCATTATAATATAAAGTAATAGACAAACATGTTAAAGCTACTTTGATATGATTTTTATTTCCAGTATAGGACTAAATGTTTTTATACTTTTCTATGTACTATTACATTCTGCTCACTGTAAAGCTTTACATGCTTTTGTGATCCTAAGGACAAAGTAATTCATATTCATTTATTTCATCCTTCAGATCATGTTACATGATATGGAATCATCAATAAGTTACAATAGGAATATAACGATAAAATAAAAGGTCACACACACACACGCACACACACATACCCATACAGCCTTAATTAGTCAGAATTCACAAAGTTATCTATTTACATATTCCATAACCGAATAAAATGCATTCTCTAATAGGTACAATTTGAGTTGTTTCTTAAACAGATTTACATTTTCAATGTTTTTATATTAAGTGGTAGCATATTGTACAGTTTTATTCCATTATGATTTACACTGTTTTTGGCTAGATTCGTTCTGCAATATTGCACATGTAGATTTTCTTTCATCCTTTCTACTATGATGATGAATCTATTGGTTATCTACTACCTGATGCGTTATTCGTCTGATGTGATGGATAACTCCTAATATATACATACTTGCTGCAGTCAGTCATAATCCTTAACTTTTTGAACAGTTCCCTGCATAGAGATCTACTTGATTCACCGGTCATTATTCTAATGGCCTGCTTTTGCAACCGAAAAACTTTTCCAGATTCTGTTGATGCCCCCCAGAACATTATTCCATACCTTATATGACTATGAATGTATGCAAAGTAAGCACTTCTAAGAACTTGCACACTCGTTACCCTTTTCAGTGTACTTAATATGTAACATCCCACACTTAGTTTCTTGGTTAACATATTTATGTGTCCCCCATTTAAGATCTTCTTCCCCAGAAATTTAGTTTGATCTTCATATTTTATGATTTCACTGTCTAGTTTTATATGCAGTTTTACCACATTTCTATGATGACTTGAATGAAAGCTCATAGGAGCAGTTTTTTGTGTGTTTAATAGCAGTCTGCTTACCTCAAACCAGTATGTCAGTTTCCTTATATCCCCGTTTACTTTTTCCTGAAGATCTCTGTCATTGAGAGGTAGAACTGGAACTTAAAAATTCAATGCCACTACTGGGATTCTGGCAGGTTGTCACAGTAGCTTAATGGTTAGAGCACCTGCCTGGTAAGCGGAAGGTCTGTGGTTCAGATCTCAGCTGTGGCATTGAATTTTTAAGTTCCAGTTCTACCTCTCAAACATTGCCCACACACGGCTTGCGTGTTTAAAAACACCAAAAGTAAGTTTGTTGGCATAAATAAATAATAATCTCTGTCATTGTTTGCTTTTAGCAGCAGGTTTGTATCATTGCCAAATAACACCACTTCAGCCTCCTGGACACAATGGGAGATCATTTACATAAAGTAAGAAAAGAAGTGGCCCCAATATAGATCCCTGTGGTACCCCCTGTCCTACCTTCCTCTGCGTAGATTGACATCTTTCTATACTGAGAAAGAAAGAAAGAAAGAAATTCTTATAGAACAGAATTGTTTAACTCGATAAATGCTTCCACTTAATATATACGAAGTGATATAGACAGCAAGACTTTTCAAATGTTTTAGAAATGTATGAATCGACCTATAGACACTTACAGTTTCACTTACACTTATTTTTATCCAGACGTGTTTTGAAGACCAGCGTTCATTCCCAACAATTTCTCGTCTGGCAGTTGAAGAGGACACATCTGTTGTTGTAGTAACCGTGCTGCTATCTGGATTGCTGGATATAAACATCGTTATGTTGTCTTTGTGGTACATCAAAATTCATAGCTATGTGAACTTACTTCATAATATGTATTTTCTCCCAAATTATCAGTTCCGCTGTTGTTTTTGCACATTTTGAGTAATTCAATATCGTGTTCTATGGTGTGTTATTAAATTACTAAAACAAAAATAACAGCAGAACTGATAATTTGGGAGAAAATACATATTATGAAGAATGTTCACATAGCCATGAATTTTGATATACCACAGACAACATACTGAAGTTTATATCCAACAACCCAGATAGCAGCACAGTCACTACGACAACACATGTTTCCTCTTCAACCGCCAGTCGAGAAACCATTAAGAATGAGGATGCTGGTCTTTGAAACGCATCCAGATAAAAATAAGTGAAACTGTAGGTGTCTATAGGCCGACTTATTTACTTCTAAAACATCAATAAATGCTGCTTATTTCAAGCAGTATGTGCAATGTTTTCGATAACAGACATTAAGAATTTTGAGATAAATCTAAAGAAAATTAACATTTCCTGGTTCTCATGGTTCTCCTGTACCTTGCTTTGCAATGTCATTGGTCACTAATTATACCTCATACCTTGCGAGGTCCCGTAAAATGATAAGAATCTGAGAGGTGGTCCCAAATAGTGCACATTACTAAATTTGTTTTGTGTAAAAGTCCATTAACTTTACAAGAAGGCAAGATCAATTTTGAGGTTTGATATCCTGAGTGTTTGAGGTCAGTGTGAATTGTCCTTACCTTTGCAGCTCAAGCAGTAAGCTGAAAATTCATGGCTGGTGTGAAATATCAAATGCAAATATAAAGTTTATATATTTGATCTGCGGCACACCTAGTAGTAGCCAAGATGTAAAATACCATGTGAGTGGCCAAGTTAAATAACCATGTAGTAACTGAGACAGATGCGAATACCAACATTTAATGATGTTTATTACTCTTACTGGCATCGAAATCACTCCCATTGTGTGTTGATAAAATGAGTAAAACATCATAACAAATTGTGCCTAGAGAAAACCTTGTACCTCTTTTGGATAAAAGTTTCATAACTCCTTCCCTTAATTTAACTTTGATCCTTGAAAGAAAATTAAAGACATAATGAAGAAGATTAATTGTTGTGTACATATATTACATTAGTGCGATGTGAGATGTGAGAATGTGATTTCATACTCAGTGTTTCAAATTTGTTAGCATTAACAGAAGTTTTCTAACTCATGCTTGTTAATGTTTTTATGACAATGATGCCGATTTGTAAGTTCACTTCCTTAGAATGCATCAAGTGTGTTTTGAGTTAAAAGGTTTCAGCATGTTAAAACTCTTTTTACAGGAATAGCAATATGTTCCTAATGTGTTTTTCATCTGGTCCATTGTTATAGAAGCATGTATGTAGAGGTTATGTTCTGCTGTGAAACTTTTCTATTACAGTATGGTTGTTGCCAGAAAAGGTTTGCATCGTGTGCTGAATAATAAAATACTTGTACAAATGTAGGATATACAAAAATAAAGTTTTTTATTGATGAAGCTGGAATTTTTTCCAGTAAGTGAAACAAAAGCATCTTCTGTTTCCTTCATATCTAGCTGCAATATAGGTCAAGAGGTGAGACATAAACAATTCTGGTGCATAGGGGAAGCTGCTTCCCTTCCCTCCCTCTCTTCAACGGCTGAAACAATTGCAGTTCACAGGAAGTAATTGTTGGCAGATGGCCATAGTTACAGCGAAATCACTTTGTTCGTTATAAAGCTAATTTTTATACATAATATGTACCTAATGTCATTAGCAATATGCACCAAAGCTATGCTAGTGAACTTCACTTCTTCGTGGACGGAAATGTTATGAGAATACATAATTATGCAACTTCCCCCACCATCAGCATTTCAGGTGAAAAGTTACCACTGTGCAGCTAAGGGAATGTCTTGCCTTACGAGCTATACCTTGTTCATGTGTGCAGTATTACCATTTTTAGGAAATTTAAATGCTCTTTTTACAAGATTAAGGACGGTTGTAATTTAACCCTTTCAGTCATTCTGCTTTAACCACTGAGCTACCATGGTAAGCTGTAAGTCGCACTTGGGATATTTATTTCAGATGTGAGATTCCCTAGTGGTCTACCAGGAAAATACAAATCGTTTGGGGAATATGTCATACTGGCAAGTTGCCACGGTAGCTCAGTGGTTAGAGCAGCTGTGTGTGAAGCGAAAGAACCATGGTTCAAATCCCAGTTATGGCATTGAATTTTTCAGTCCTGACTCTACCTCTCAAAATATTGCCCACACATGGCTGGTGTGTTTAAAAACACCAGGAGTAAGTTTGTTGACATAAATAAATAATAATTACCATCTAAAGGTTACTTAAACCCGGGACATAAAGTAATTACGGTTGTAAGTCGCCCTTGGGGTACTTATCTCGGATATGAAATTACCTTGTGGTCTACTGGGAAAATATGAATCGGTTGGTGAGTTTAATGTCATACTGGCAAGTTGCCATAATAGCTCAGTGGTTAGAGTAGCCACATGTGAAGCAGAAGATCTCTGGTTCAAATCCTGGCTATGGCATTTAATTTTTCGGTCCTGATTCTACCTCTTAAACATTATCCACACATGCTTCTATGTTTAAAAGCACCAGTGGTAAGTTTGTTGGCATTAAAAAAGATTATCATATACAGGCCTATTCAAAAAGAAAGAACAGATTTCAAACATTTATTTCTTCTAAAATGCAGAAGATAGAAACATGATTCCAACGCTCATGGACAGGGAAAAGTTTACAATTTTATATTATGCATTCATTATGAGCACCGTGTTTTGACAAATGTCAAAATGGTGGCTCATTTCTTGCCACACATGAATCAGCTGGTCTCCAGTTATCAAGTTCACAGCTTCAACAATTCGATCTCGTAGATCCTCAAGAGTGTGAGGCATAGGAGGGACATAAACATGGTCTTTTACGTAACCCCATAGATAAAAATCATACAGAGTATTTTAAAACACTGTTGTTTGTCCGTAGTGAAATGGCGGCAACACTGTTCATTGTTATCATTATCATAACAATGATCAAATCACAAGAGAAATTGAGCCAATGTGGCCGTAATTGGAACTTCTATCCCGGCTATTTCAATTGTAAACCTTTCTCTGTCCATGAACATTGGAATCATGTTTCTATCTTTTGTAGTTTGGAAGAAATAAATGTCTGAAATATGTTCTTTCTTTTTGAATAGCCCTGTATGTTGTAACAAATGAGAAAACACCAGTTGCTGCTAATCACACTTTATTGCCTTCTAGTCAGCGTAATGCTAACATTACACTTAAATAATTTTTGTACAAACCCAGAGCAACAGAACAACTGTTGAATTGAATCACAAATAAGAACTGCCAGATTACAACTTGCACTGAACTGCTACTTGGCACGATTCACAGGCGCTGTCCACTGAATGCTTTGTAAACACTTCACCACAAGCACGACTGAAACAGTAACTTCTACTACTTTACTCTTCTGCTGGGCACGAGCAGGTCCCTTATGTAGTTCTTTAAGGTTCTGGAAGTAGAATGATCGGGAGTGACTGTGAGAGAACAGTCCAGACACTGAACCACTACACAATAGCTTTTGTTTCCGGAGGCTCTATTGTCCCGCTGGCGGCCAGGTCTTTCTGGAAGGTAAAAGCCTCCGGCCCGTTTCTGTTGCCAGGCAGAGATCAGGCCCCAACCTACATTTCTTACCAGCTGCGTCCAGGCTCACAGTCGGTGTGACAATATATATAAATATATATTATAGTTTGCAAAGAATGTCTACTTATTCAGCTGAACAATTGTTTGAATTTCTCATAGTGCTAGCGCAACTTCATAAATGGGATCAAGTTATAATGTGAGTGGTGAGCTGGTATTACAAATGCTTCACCCCCATGTAGCTGAATTATTACTTAGAATTGTCAAGCACTCAGTCTATTGAGAATTTCCATCGTTTTGTGGTGGACACTTTGTTATCACGAGTCAATTACAATGTCTATTGTCAGTTAAACATTTTAGACATATAGCAGTTACTGAAAGCTTGACTGACTTTCTGGAACAGATATGTTGGGATGCTCAGCCACTGAGAGTTCATTTTACTGAGGCTGAAAATGTGGACACTATTATTTCTAATTTGGTTCATTCTGAAATTTGAAGCTTAGCATTGCACGATAAGGTATTTCAACGTTTGCTCAGTTGGAGCAAGTGGTTATTATGTGTAGACATCTGTGCAAGAATTGGTTCACTTGCCTAGTAATTCTAGAGCCCCACCTGTGTGCTGGTATTGTAATCAGCCAGGGCATTTGAAATATACAGGGTGATTACAAATGATTCATCGGGTTTTGGATGAATGTATTTCACAAAGTATTACATACAAAATAATGAATGAGACATTGTATAAAAAAGCACATTTTCAAGTTTCTTACATATTATTACAAATGTTCTATGTGCTCTCCTCGTGTTACACGACACACATCTACGCGGTAGTCTAGTTCAACCTATACACGTTCCAGCATGTCCCTGTTGATGTTTATCAGCACAGAAGTGATGCAGTCCTGGAGTTCAGCCAATGTGGTCGGCAAAAATGGTACGTACACATTATCTTTCACATATCCCCAAAGAAACAAGTCACAAACTGTAAGGTCGGGAGACCTTGGGGGCCACCTGAAGAGTGCCAAATCATCCTGAGCACATCACAATATACATCTGTTTGGAAGTTCCTCATTCAGATGGTGACGCACTTCTCTATGCCAATGAGGTGGAGCTCCATCCTGTTGGAATATGAAGTGCGGCATATGAGCCATCAGTCTGGGAAACATCCAGTTTTGTAGCATGTGTAGTTACGTCATTCCCATCACATTTTTCCAGGAAAAAAGTAGGGCCTGTAAATGTTGCAACATGACACAGCACAGAAGACATTAATCTTAGGAGAATCTCTTTGTATCTCCATTATAACATTGGGATTTACCGTGCCCCATATACGGACGTTGTGATGATTCACTTTACTGTTCTGATGATTAGTCACCATTTTTAAACTGTTATTGCCCTGCCACTTAGCAAGTCACAGCCAAATCTTCAATGGCATAAACAAAACTTTCAAGTATGCTCTTTCAATTGTTTATTAGTACAAATGGGTGGGCATCACATTTTGGAAGCTGTAGGACGTCAAAAACCAATAAATCATTTGTAATCACCCTGTATATGTAATAACCATCAGGAGACTAATGGAAGTCAAGTGACGTCAGCTGTTTGCCCCCAGAATGTTTCCTGACTAGAGCGATCATGTACCCTGGCCTGTATTTCATTGAAGAAGCACAGAGTGGAAGTAATTGCTTCAGATGTGACTCTGTTTGTACAGGTGTGTTTAAAACAGGTGCCTATTGTAGCCTTTGTAGATTCAGGAAGTGCAATTTTGTAGGTGAATTCCTCTGTTAAAACTGTACGTTTATGCTTTCATTTTTTGTTTGTCATAAAACCAGTGGTTTCAAATTTCTTCACAATCTCGTGAATTGTAAATCTGGAAGGAGGCACTTCACCAGGGAACGTTTGAATATACACTGTGCAAACACGGCTTGGCGATTCCCATTTCTAATAACTTTTACACATGAAAATGCGTTGCTCTAGAGTTAAGTGCCTGTTCATGTTGGTGGCCGGTACAGTACTGCTGAGTGGAGTGCCCACGATAGCCTGTGTGCTCCATTAGGTTTTAAATGAACTCTGTATATAGATCACATTTTGTGTATGTTGTTTCACTAGTGCATGATGCACTGAGTATAATAGTAGTGCTGATACCTTTCCCGCTGTTGGTCCAGGACCTAGAGCAGGTATAGGCATTCTTGACCCAGTGTGTCACCATGTGTTAGGCGACATTAATCTCTCCCCTTCTCATTTCCTGTTTGCAACACAGAAGCAGACTCCTAACCCAGTGGTAAAACATTGATATGCACAATTATGAGATACATTCCACACTAGTTGGTCGGACATTTAAAGAAACCTTGGCTCTTTCATGTTTTGTAGCATATAAGTGTTGTGTAATTTACTATCTACAAGTACGTAAACAGTGTATTTATTAGGTATTGTTTGTTCCTTTTCCTACAAGTTTATAAAATATCTTATATTTATTTCTTAATTTTTATAACATGCATGACATATTTTGAGTTTCATACGTTGTATGCATAATTAATAAAGCACTTGATTAATATTGCCATTTATTGCATTTCTTGCATTTTAATAAATGGGCATTATCATGTTTTCAAAATTAAGATCAGCTTTATGTCATTGCTCCCAAGAATAACTGTTACGTTACCTTACAGCCCTCCCGTCCAGATGCGACACATGGCTCACCCATACCTGACCTAGAGCTTCCTGAACTTAGCGGTAATTATATTTATTTTTATTTCATAAATATTGAAGAGACTTAGCAGTAAATGTAACCGCTTTTTAGAGAGCACCATATTTTTATGTTTTGGCGGTCACATCGCTCTCTCACAACCCTCAGAATGTCTGGAGGACCACACCTGTTGTTGGTTAACGGGTCTCACCGACCTGACCGAGAGGATTATCAAAATAAATTCACCAACCATATCCTCTGATTACCAATCAGAGGACGTATTATATGCCATAACAGGTCAGCATGTTAGGGGTTAAGAGGTTATAGAGAAATTAGGGAAATGGAGAGGTTGGAAAAATAAAGACTCCCTAGCCCTCAGGAACCCTAATAGCATTGGGGTCAGAAGAGAACAAGAGATGACCAAGGTAAGGTCAGATAGAAAAGTTACAGTGAGGAGCAAAACACCAGTAAGTGGAAGTAATGTTCTGCTCAGCTTGGGTACCTTGTGGTTGCCATTCACATATCCCCTAGACGGAGACCACAACTTTTGAACTGATTTATAGTAAAGAAGATCCCACAACCTTCATACACTACTCTGGAGCAGGCAGTAACCCAGACCTCTTGTTAGCTACAACAGGTATTGTTTCAAAAATTAAAAAACAAGTTATAGAAGATCCAAGTTCTGGTCACAGAGCAGTAATTGCTGATATAAAACTAGAGAATACAGATAACAGTCAAGGTCTTACGAATCTGTATTGGAACTTTAAAAAAGCAGATTGGAATAAATATAAAACTGAATTAGAACATAAATTTAAAGAACAAACAAACTCACAGCTGCATGACCAACCAGATCATATGAATAAAGAATTCTGTAAAGTCATCCTAGAAACTGCAAAAAAACATATTCCTCGTGGAAGAATTAAAAATTTCAAACCCTTTTGGAACCTCCAGTTAGAAGAACTGAAAAAGCTAAGGGATATAGCTAGAAATGCAGCTGAACAAACAAAAAACATATCAGATACACAAATATGGCAGAAGAAATGTGCCACACTAAAAAAAGAAATTAATATTGCTAAAAGGAATCACTTTAATAATTTCTTAGAAAAAATGGATTATAGGACAGATGGTAACAAAGCTCATAAGTTCATAAAAAATGTCAAGGACAGGAAAGAAAACAACAGCACACCATTCATACACAACAATAAAATATTAGTAAATGATGCAGTCATAGCCGAAACATTCAATAAATATTATGCTAATTCACATAAAGTAACAAGAAATAATAAAAAGGAACGTAAAGAATTTAAGAAAGATTTGAAACAAGAAAGAGAAGTGATCCTAACACTCAGTGCAATATCTTTTTTCAAAATTTTAATGTGCAGGAACTGGACATTGCAATAAATAATCTAAAAAACAAAAAGTCTCCTGGACCAGATCACATACATCCAGAGTTCATAAAAAACCTTAGAAAAACAGCAAAACAACAACTACTGAAACTCTACAATCTATCCTGGAAAACCACTGTACCTGCTGAATGGCGAAAAGCAATAATTGTCCCACTCTTGAAGAAAGACAAAACAGCATCAGAAATAAAAAATTATAGACCAATAGCTCTTACTAGCATAATAGCAAAAGTGATGGAAAGAATGGTGTCAAACAGGTAAAATTGGTTTCTAGAATCACAAAATTTAATATCCCCATGTCAAGCTGGATTCAGAGAGTTCCACTCTACAAATGAACAAGTCTTACTTCTCAGTCAAGAAATCAAAGACTCCTTCAATAGAAAAGAAGATAATTTATCAGTTTTTATTGATTTCCAAAGTGCATATGATTCTATATGCAGAACAAAACTACTAAAGAAAGTAAAAAAAATAGGGATACAAGGTCCAATGTTTTCATGGCTATGTCATTTCCTAACACAACGCTTTATTGCAACCAGATACGGAAGAAATATATCTAAATACAAACAAGTACACCGTGGGTTACCACAAGGCGCAGTGCTCAGCACAACACTTTTTAATATATTTATTAACGATCTGCCACAACAAATACAAGAATCAGGTGTGAAGTGCCCGCCTCGATAGCGTGATGGTTAGCGTGTCTGCCTCACGTTCAAGAGGTCGCGAGTTCGAATCTCGCTTAGGGTAAGTTATCCGGGTAAGGTTTTTTTCCGAGGTTTTCCCTACCCTGAGAAGACGAATGTCGGATAACTTAAAGCTCCATGGACCTCGGGCTCATTTGAGCATCATTTCACCCATTTCATTCAGTCGTCCGATATGACACAATGTTGGAGGACATTAATTAAAAAAAAAAAAAAAAAAAAAAAAAAAAAAGGTGTGAAGTGTGCACTATTTGCTGATGACTTTAGTAATGTCGACTTCAAAACCAAAACGCAAAAGTACAGAACTAGAAAAAACCATGCAACAATCCTTAACCAACTTACAAAGGTGCACCAAAGAAAATTTAATGACTGTTAATACAACAAAATCAAACTACCAAATCTTTTCACTAAGAAAAAAAACCACTAAAAATAAAACTAAATTTTGAGGGTCAACAATTACCAGAAACAAAGTATTTAGGAGTTACATTTGATAACAAAATTACATGGACCAAACAAATAGAAAATGTAATACAAAGAGCAGAGAGGCGTCTTTCACTGTTAAAACGTCTAACAGGAATGAAGTGGGGATGTTCCAGAGCAACTCTTAACACAACATACAATGTATATATAAAGCCATTATTTACTTACTGCAGCAAAGTTCTTGTAACAGCAAACAAAAAAAATTCAAATCTTTCAAAACCAAAGTCTGACATTAATTACAGTTGCTATCAAAACCACACCAATAGCAGCTATGGAAATACTAACCAACCAATACCCCATTGAATATGAAATAGAAAAAGCGGCTCTTATTCAACACGAAAAGTTGATCAGACTCCCATTCAATACATGGCACAAGAGAAATGTTACACATACACTAAAGACTCAGGAGAGCTTTCTTTCCAAAATTCAAGACATCAAGAAGAATGTACACCTTCCTAATTCAAAGGAAAACTTCATATGTAAAGTCAATCCGACACAAACATTAGACATCACATATTATTTACACCTGACAGAAGAAGTTAAGAAAAGTGATACTCCAACTAGTGTTCTAAAATTAGAGACAATCCATACTAGATTTCCAGAACATGAATGGCTCCATATTTATACTGATGGATCATTGATATCAAACCAAGATGGAGCAGGTGCTGGAGTCACATGTCACCTCTTTTCTATTACAAATCTTTAAGTTCTGGAACTACTAACTTTGATGGAGAAATTGAAGCAATTCGAATGGCACTACAAAATCTTTTGTACAGAATTTCACATTTTCAGCAAGCAGTTATTCTCTCAGATTCCAGGGCAGCAATTATAGCAATTACTTCCAAGTTGTCACCAAAAAACCAAACAATTATAGAATGTTGGAAAATCCTTACCCATCTAACCGCACTTCAAAAACACCTAGTCTTCCAATGGATACCAGATCACTGTGGACTGAGTGGTAATGAGAAAGCTGATTTTCTTGCAAAAAAGGGTACCAGCAGTGTACAAAAATCTATAGTTAATCTACCATTTGATGCAGCTAAAAGATTAGTCAACTCTGAATTCAAAAAAATTATTGCAAAATATTACTATGAAAAATCAAAGAATAAAAGATGGGAACTACCAAACATTCAAACAGTAATACCTGAGTATCCTTGAAAAACAGCAGTTGCAACCTTCAGGTTGATTACAGGACATGATTGTCTGGCAAAACATTTAAACAGAATTGGGATATATTCTTCACCATTCTGTCCTCTATGTGATCTGCAAGAGGAAATGGACCAAGACCACCTTCAAACATGCCCGGCCACTTCTAGTGCCCCATCCATCAGTGAAAAATATTGGAGAGCAAGAGGATTAATGACTTCATTGTCAGAAATCCAGCATTAGCTAACAACAACATATTTATTTTTATTTAAATAATCTGCTCAACCTCTTGGCAGTGATCGGGAAAGGGGTGTTGCTGTATTTGTTCATGCGGGATTTGAAGTTCAGGTCTGGGTGGTAGCAAGGTCACTTGTTAAAGTGAAGGGCGCCCAAGCCAACAAATTATTTCAATCTTAAACGGGGAGCTGTGTACTGCTTCACAAAATGTAGTGGTGGTGCCATGTGTTTAATTTGTCACAAGAACTTTCAAATGCTGAAACAATTTGGTTTTTAGTGTACTTTTAATACACTGCATGCTAATTATTATAAACGCTGTCTGAGAGCGAACATCGGTTTTTATAACAAGTGTGGATTATTGTGTTTCATTGCCTCCAAATGTGGCAAATATTTTGAAAACCAAAATATGTCAGAAAGCAAGAGTGTCTACCAAGAAGAACTGAATGTATAAAATTATTATTTGAAATGTGTATTTGCTGCACAGTTTATATTTATTTAATTTGAAGTCCTTATAATATCACTATATAAAAAATAACAATAACCCCTAGCGGAGCAGCCCTTTGTGGGCTAATGCTTACCGTCTGGCCACTGCGTTCTCCCACCTCTGCTCACCTCAGGCGTCAGGGGTGGGGTGCAGAACTGGAGGGTGGGACATGGTCAACACCCCCTAGCCCTCCCAGCTGGTTATGTGACCTTCGTGACCTGGGGCCACTACTTCTTTATCAAATAGCTCCTCACGGACCTAATAAGCCTGAGTGCACCCTGTGCCAGACCTCCCAGCAGGGAAAAAACCCCCACGTTGGTACTGGGGATTGAACCCAGGTCCTCTGCACCAGAGGCAGGCATTATCACTGTATAATAAGTTTTGTTATTCTATTTTATATTTGTGCAACTTTTCTAGAATTAAAATTATGCTAATTTTCACAAAGTAGTGTTTCATTTATATAGTAAAAAATATTGCATGTATATGCTATCATTTGGTTGTACAGGACTAAAGGCTATGATTGATTTGAATTGTCTAGTATCAAAACCAGCCAAGTCACAAAATATGCTTTTTTCAGTGTTCATTAAAAACTTCTGCAGACAAAGCAATGAAATTTAGTATTACTTTTGTTCACTTTTATTAGGCTCCATATGATGGGTTCATGTTGTATTAATGTGGAAAATCATATTAATGATTTACTATATTTTTTAAAAATTTAAGTTTTGACTTGGCCGGTTTTGCGGCAGATAGACCTATTTTATTCTAAATCTTTCAAATAAGGAAGACTATTTCAATCGGTACCCAATATCAATAAAAAAACATAATTTATTTATTAATTATAAAAAATGCTGTATAATAGAGAGAGATCCAATTACATGTGAATCGCTATGTGGTGTTTTCCCACTGCGAACACTGAAATATGATAACAGCAGCTGATATACCCAAGGTCACAAGCATCACTTGGTTTTCTCTGCTCTGCTCACAATCAGTAGTGAGTTGACGCAATATCGTGCGGCTGCATTATTACCAGTGTGCTTTATTATTTACTCCTGTACTTAGTCACAAAGTGTATTATGGCTCAGCATTTGTTTTCTACTGTACTGTACTGTACTGTATTTATGATTATTTTCGAGTCAGCAGTTGTTGCCCGTACATACGTGAATACAATTTTGCACCCAGTTTTTAGAGAATTAACCGACAGGGAGCATCTTCTTTCAGCAAGACTCTGCAACAGCTCACATTCAATCTTTCGATGAGAACAATTATTGAAAGTGTGTTTTTTCAGGACAGAATTATTAGTAAAAATTTGTGGCCCCCTCGGTCCCCTGACCTAATCCCTATGATTTGTAAAACATAAAGTGTACAAGACAAACCCACACACCCTGTAAACAATTAAAAAAAATTATCTGTCAGCATTTCTCAACGTGAACTACGGCGAGTGATGGATAGTTTACTAAATAGGTACCAAAAAAGTGTGGACAATCATGGTGACCAGTTTCAGCATCTGCTATAATTATATTGGTAAGTAAAGGCTTTAAAAGCAGTTATAAAAATGCTGTATGGTTTTGTCTGCGCTGTTCTATGATAGCGGTAGTTGGCGACGAGCGCAGAGGACCTGTACAGACAAAACACAGTGCAGCTGGTTCATAGTCTTTTGGATCACCCGTTATTAAAGCAGAACAAAAATTAGTTAGAACATAAGAAAATTTAAAAAAAAACACAGTATTTTTTCCTTTCACATTAAGCTTTAATACAGGGAAAGTTTGGCATGAAAAATAATATGAATTCTCTGTTAAAACAACAGCACTTTGATAGATATAATTTTACACACTTCAATCCTACTTTACATTAGATTACAATATCTGGCATAGTCTTGGTATATGTGAATAACATGGCATTAAGGAAAATGCTTTCACACTAATGAAAAA
The DNA here is from genome assembly GCA_030765045.1 of Tenodera sinensis. Taxonomy (NCBI): domain Eukaryota; kingdom Metazoa; phylum Arthropoda; class Insecta; order Mantodea; family Mantidae; genus Tenodera; species Tenodera sinensis. The sequence continues at coordinate 316,282,695 of CM060962.1, forward strand.
GGTCATTTGTACCAACATAACATCTGCAGCTGAAGTAATAAATTACTTTTAACTTTTGCGTATCCATTTAGAGCTGATGCTTTGTTGAGCCGGTAATAATGTTTCAAAGTGAGATGTTATTGTAAGAATAACTTTCCTCATTGACTTGGCTGGTTTTGAATGCACTTCCTGCACGACTTGGCCCATTCTGTTGCACAACTCTTAATTCAACAACGTGTAATATGTTGTCTTGACTGGATTTGATACATATTAATTTATCAACAGAAAGAATACTTGTCCTACTTTCAGTTTATAATAAAAACTCACTTTTCAAAATTTTGTGACTGGCTGGTTTTGATACTAGATGACTACAAATTAGGTTGTTTTGTCTATAATTTAACATAAAGAACAAGAGGAATAGTACCCGGGTGAATGAGCTTCACTCAGCTTTTCTTTTCTTTTCCTTTTTTTTAATAATTTTTTTTTTTTTTTTTTTTTGAGAGAGAGAGAGAGAGAGAGAAGACACTTGTTTAGATAAACTTGAAAAGCAAAATGTTAACTAAATATAAATTTTCATCCTAATTGTTGGAGCCGTTTCCGTGACGAGACCTTTCATATCCTGGCTTGTTTGTTGAAATTGGCCCATTAATAGAGAAATTATGGCCAAAATAAGGTTTAGAGTAATTGTGACTGTTAGGCGTAAAATCACGTTTTTTCAGGAGTGACACCTATATAGATAAACTTAAAAACCAAAACCTTATCCGAATACAAAATTTGATCGAGTCATTTCCAAGTTGTATGGAACAAGAGTTGCTCGTTTAAATATATAAGATAAGACGGTATTTTTGTTTAGAAAATAAAAAAGGTTGAAAGTATCCATGTAAAAAATAGTTTGGGGTGGGGAGATTTTCTTGAAAACCTTGTTTTACAACTTCGGAAGCTATTACACACAGACACACATGCAGTATGTTTTTAAAATGGTTCACCTTGGGTTTAAGGACTTCACGATGTGTATTTCAGGTAAAGTGTTGGTATCAAGTTTTTGTGTGGAATGGAATACTTCCTTTGTATATACTGTAGCTATATGGTACAGAAAGTAAAACTTCTGGTCTAAGAAGTATTGCAGTTGGCAGTACCTGAGGGACTCTTGAACACATGGCTGACATATGCACATTGATCTGAGTGAAGGTGGACTATACTTTTGCACTTACTGCCACCATGACTGCTAACCCTGACACTGGGTCCCTCCCTGTATAACTGTCTCACTTAAGTGGACCTTTTCCTTATTACTTACCCCTACTGACCACATTCATTTATCCAGTAAGAATTGCCAGTGTGTACATAATGAGATTATTGCATATGCACATACAAGCTTCTAGTACAGAAAGTGAATTTAGTAAATTGGAAGGATATTGTGATTATTTAACAAGGCCTTTGTAGCTTCCTCTTCTTTCTCTCCCTTTACCCCTTTCCAATGACCGCGGTATCCAAACTCTGGCTGGACATACAGAGTGGAAGGGAAGTCATTATATTCCTTCTAATATGTGCTTCATAGAAGCATTACGAACAAAAATGTCTAATGCATTTTGTTCTTTGATTAGCCGATTTCGAAAAAATAAATGTTTTTTTGATCCAACTTGGATGTGTAATTCCACAGGAATGTACGCAGACAACAGTTTGTTACTTGTAAGATGCGTAGAGTAACTTATTTCCGACATAGCTTTGGTAGTAATTATGTGACATCACACAGGGTTTCAAAATAATTAATCACTTAAAAGACGTGAAGGAATATTCCGAGCAGCTTCTTCACACGTGGAGTAAGTTAACAACGTTGCATTGAGATTGGTCAGGGAATTGAGCTGGTTTATGAATGTATGAGCCAGGCACTTTCGCTTTCACTTTAATGTTTTGGGACCTAACACTTGTGATTGGCCTACACTCGTGCAGTAAACACAGGACAAGGCAGGGTATTTATTTGTGTTCTCAAGAAGCACCGTTACTGTGTTTGTTTATGTACTGAGCTAGGGAAAGTGACACCCACACAATCTGCAGTGTTGCCAGCTTGTTTTCAAGAAAACTAAAATATCTCCGTAGGAAATTGTCAGAGACAAAAACGTAAGATACAAAATGTGTTTCAAATATCGAGATCTATCACTGGTTTAAATTAATGTAATGACTTCCCTTCCACCTGGTATATAGTTATAACCATACTGTGGGATTGTGGGCCCTAATACAGCGATTGCAGTTGACTGTATAGATGGCATAGAGTGTGACGTATGCCTCACCCCCTCCTCTCGCCGTACAGCTCCGTACATCAGAATCTCACCATTCCTAGTGTGTTCAGCTGACACATTGAAGAGTTACGTATGTCAAGTGATTCGTAGTGCAATGCTTAAAATAACTCATGCAGCAACAAATGATTTAGTGGAGCAATTCGGATGTGATGTATTTCTTCAAGAAGGAGAAGGTATTATATGTGCTGTGTGTAATTTCAGATTATTAAAAATTAAGAAGTTCTATTTTAAAAGACACTGTAATAGTAAAGAACATAAGGAAAATGTTGAATGCAATTTTATTCAAACAAGAGTAAATTGAGTTCAAATAGTCGGTCACAATTCAATAAAGATTTATGTGACATGATGATACACGTGAACATTCCATTTAGAACTTTGGACAATCCCTACTTTTGATAATTTCTGGCAAAATACACAAATTAACATATTCCAGGAGAAGGAACAATATGTAAAGAATATTTACCAATTTTGTACCAGAATACGATTGCCAAAATTCAAGAAAGCATCCATGATCAGAAAATATGGATTTCAGTAGATGAGTCTATAGGTGTAAGTGGTAAGTGTAGTGGTCGGTATACTTTCCGAAAACTATGTAGGGAAAACATTTGTGCTATATGAAATCTGTATAGCACAAAAAATAATGGCTATGCAATGCTGAACAGTTTGGCAAAAAAGGCAGGACAATAACTTAAATGACAATGCAAATATTTTCACATATGCTCAATTAGCCTCATGCAAAGTCAAAAGAAGCTTCTCACAGTACAAACATATTCTAACTGATAAATGTAGAAACTTCACCTTTGACAATCTGCTTATACACATAGTTGTGTATTGTAATTCCTTCCTAATATGATTAAAAAGATGTGTATTTCATTATGCAACTTATTTTCTTGGAAACTTGTTAAATAAAAATAAATACCTTTCCTAAGCTTTATTTCACCTTTTGTTTGGAGCTACTAAAGTTTATTGTCTCTAAAGACAAGAGAGGAAGGAGTGCAGGGTCACTGAGTCACTTATGGAATGACCTTCAGAAAGAAAGAAAAAAATATTTTGTTAACATTGCATCACTTAGGTACATACAAAATGTAGGATCATTGTATGTAAGGGAATTCATATACTCAACACTGTACCTCTGACGGCCAAACTTCCGCAGGCCAACCCCATCAAAAATTAATAGAATGGCATTGAAGTGGTATAAAAGTTACTCTAGAGTTTTCCCCGGAGTTGAAAAGCTCCCCAATATTGCATCAGAGAAAGATATTTATTGTCGACTTTGGTCACTTGTAGCAGAAGATTGTTTATGCTACGGCTGGTAATGTTTGGGAGCGCCATGTTAGTTTAGCTTTGGTTAGGTTAGGTTAGGTGTAGCTTAGTTTTTCAGGTTCGGGGATCAAATCGAGAAAGGTGAAGGACAAGGAGAGTAGGAAGATGCAAAGTGTACAGAAACTGTTTCAATGTCTTTTTCGTGAGCGTTATCTCTTTGGAAATTCTGTTTGGGCAGTTTTAGGCATTTTTGGAAGCTACAATTTTGGGTACATATTTATATGTGCCTAATGGGTATTTTGGGATAAAATCTTTTTTTCCGAAGGGGTTGGTCTGCGAAAGTTTGCCCCCTCTGACCAACACGCTGTGAGCTGTTGCCATGTGAGGTCATTTACGCTCGCCACAGAACAGTACAGGCACACATAACTTGCACTAAAGATTCTACACTCCTGCAGTCCAGTTATAACCAATGACACATGAGCATGAAAGAAAAGTATGGACTATTTCTGACGGCTCACTAAATCATTACTCAACAGTTGGTTGTCTCACAGCATATCATATACAAGGAGAAACTACACATGGCCACATTATTGGTATATGGCAAACTGTTAACAGACCGACAAATTTCAGAAACTGTGCAAATTCACAGAAATGTAATTAAATTGTATACCAACCAGGAAAGGCAGATTATTGCATGTATATTATTAGAAAACCTTTCATTCAAAAGCAAAACTGTATTATAATATAGCATAATAGACAATGTGTTGAAAGCTATTTCAGTATGAATTTTAATTCCAGTATAACTATAGGGAAAATTTTATAGAAGGATTAAATGGTTCTATATTTTCACTTACTCTTGCTAAGTAGAGGAAGTATTGTATTCCACCCAAAAATTCGATGTCAAGATTTCTCTGGAAATATGTTTTGAGACGCCCTGAATTAAAAAAAAGCCTTTTTAGAAAAAGGTCTGTGTGCATGTGTGCGTATGTCAGTCTGTGGACAGCATAACTTGAAAACGAAAAGTTGGTTAAGAACCAAGGTTGGTATTTAAGTTAAATGTCTTTCAAGGATGCAACACAAAGATTTTGAAGAAAATAACTCCACCCTAAACTACCCTTAACATGGAAAATTTTTCAAAAATTTTGATTTTCTTGAAAGTGGTTCAAACGATTTTGATTAAAATGCTGTATGTTTAAGATATTCGTATGACACATGAAACGTATGTTTTGAATTTTCTGGCTATAGGCTATGTAGTCCTGTTTACTCTGGGAGACTTTTGAATAACTCGTAAACCTTAAGAGATACACAAAACCTTAGTATACAAAAAATGTAGATCTCGCTAAAACACACAATTTATGTCCAAATAAATTTTTTTTTTAGAGTGAACTATTTCAGAGATATTCCTTGTTATTTGTGTCAGTTTCTGAAAACTTAAAGTTTTAGTGAAATGGAACATCGTTGTTCATTTTTTTACATGTTAAATGTGCAAAGAGAATGGGATCTCAAAGCTTTAAAAGATTTGACTATTTTTATTTTATTTATTTCATCCATATAGAACATATAAATGTTGTTGGATATATCGGTTAATACATACATATACATAATAAATACATTTATAATACAAACATCGCTCAAAGCCTACTTTATTCTAATATTCCCCTTGTATCTACAAGGAAATAATAAGATAATTTGTAGAAATGTTTATCTTAACTAACATGAAGAAGATATAGGAATAAGAGTTTGTAAGAATGGTTAGTACAAGAGTAGAGAAAGTCATGTGAGTGTAACACATCAGATATCTGTATTAACATGAAGAAGATATAGTAATAAGAGTTTGTAAGTATGGTTAGTACAAGAGTAGAGAAAGTCATGTGAGTGCAACACATCAGATATCTGTATTAACATGAAGAAGATATAGTAATAAGAGTTTGTAAGTATGGTTAGTACAAGAGTAGAGAAAGTCATGTGAGTGCAACACATCAGATATCTGTATTAACATGAAGAAGATATAGTAATAAGAGTTAGTAAGAATGGTTAGTACAAGAGTAGAGAAAGTCATGTGAGTGCAACACATCAGATATCTGTATTAACATGAAGAAGATATAGTAATAAGAGTTTGTAAGAATGGTTAGTACAAGAGTAGAGAAAGTCATGTGAGTGCAACACATCAGATATCTGTATTAACATGAAGAAGATATAGTAATAAGAGTTTGTAAGAATGGTTAGTACAAGAGTAGAGAAAGTCATGTGAGTGCAACACATCAGATATCTGTATTAACATGAAGAAGATATAGTAATAAGAGTTTGTAAGAATGGTTAGTACAAGAGTAGAGAAAGTCATGTGAGTGCAACACATCGGATATCTGTATTAACATGAAGAAGATATAGTAATAAGAGTTTGTAAGAATGGTTAGTACAAGAGTTGAGAAAGTCATGTGAGTGCAACACATCGGATATCTGTATTAACATGAAGGAGATATAGGAATAAGAGTTTGTAAGAATGGTTAGTACAAGAGTAGAGAAAGTCATGTGAGTGCAACACATCATATTTTTCAATGTAATATTTCATTATGTCTATTGTAAAGCTTTACTGTTCTTGTGATTCTAAGGACAAAGATAAAGCTTTTCTTATAACACAGAATCATTTAATCCAATAAATGCTGCTGGTTTCAAACAATGTTTGCAACATTTTCTATAATAGACATTAAGAACTTGGAGATAAATCTAAAGAAAATTAAAACATGGCTTTTCTACGAGGCCAGGTGTGTCTACCCTCCCCACCCCCCACCTTATTTTGTCCTGATTACAGCGCCATGCCTCTGTGTATTGCAAATTGTCAGCAGTTTATTCATCATTAATTACGTCTCACTGCTTATGAGACTCCGTAAGACGATAGGAAACTGAGAGATACTCCCAATCATTGCATTTTACTAAATTTGTTTTGTGTACATCCCATAAGCCTGTGTCAGATACCAGTCAACCAGAGCTGTGATTGTTTACTTTCTCTACCATCTATCATCTGGTGACCAGTAAAAGTCTAACCCATTAATGCCAGACTTATTTTTATTTGAAAAACTAAGAAAAACGTATATGTTGTATTTTGTTTAGCATACAGTATGTCAACAATATATTTTCTTGCCTTTTTATTCACCCCAAAATCACCCGGCCTATAAATAGACCCACTGGGCATTAATGGTATCAAAACATACTGTAATGATGAACGAATACGTTTTGCTCAAGTTCATGTATTTTATGATTAAACTTTATTTCTTAAAGAAATTACAGGTCATTTAAAGCCAAACCACTTATTAACTGAAACATTTGGTGTGGTAAAAGCTTATCAACTGTGGTAAGGGTCAAAGCATCAGTGGAAGAGTGTTACATCACATTTTTTGCAGAACCTCAATTTGCGTGCAATCCTTCAAACTTGTTTTCATTTCTTCCCATTTTTACATGCTTTATATTAGCTTCAGCTGTATGTAAGTATGTATGTAACGGAATCTTCCAACATAATTTTCACCCACTTAGTCATCTGATTGACTTGAAAATTTGCACATATGTCAAGGGTTGATGACAATACAATAATATCATAACTTTTGCCTAGGATCCTGACCAGGATCGTCAGGATAAAAAATGTTGGTTAGCTAAATTTATCAACGTAACAGAATCTTTCAACAAAATTTTCACCAACTTAGCGTCTGATTGACATGAAAATTTGCATACATGTCAAGGACCGATGACAATACAATAATATAACTTTTGCCTAGGATCCTGACCAGGATAATCAGGATAAAAAGGGACTTAGCTAAATTTATCAATGTAGTGTAATTTTCACCAACTTGAGTCGTCTGATTAACCTGAAAATTTGCACACGTCAAGGACCATTGACAATATAATGATATCATGATTTTTTCCTAATGTCCTGACCAGCAAAATCAGGATAAAAAAGTGACTTGGTTAAATTTTAACAATGTAACATAATTATTATTTATTTATGCCAACAAACTTACTTGGTGTTTTTAAACACACAAGCCATGTGTGGGCAATGTTTGAGAGGTAGAACTGGAACTTAAAAATTCAATGCCACAGCTGGGATTTGAACCACAGACCTTCCGCTTACCAGGCGGCTGCTCTAACCATTGAGCTACTGTGACAATCTGCCAGAGTGGCATTGAATTCTCAAACTAGCTCGTATTTCTCCTGGTAAACCACAAAGGCAGTCTCACATCAGAGACAATTACCCCAATAGTGACTTACTATTGTAAGTACTTTATGTCCCAGGATTAAATAACCCCGTGTGTGGGCAATGTTTGAGAGGTAGAACTGGAACTTAAAAATTCAATGCCACAGCTGGGACTTGAACCACAGACCTTCCACTTACCAGGCGGCTGCTCTAACCATTGAGCTACTGTGACAGTCTCTGATGTGAGACTGCCTTTGTGGTTTACCAGGAGAAATACGAGCTGGTTTGAAAATTCAATGCCATTCTGGCAGATTGTTACAGTAGCTCAATGGTTAGAACAGTCGCCTGGTAAGCGGAAGGTCTGTGGTTCAAATCCCAGCTGTGGCATTGAATTTTTAAGTTCCAGTTCTACCTCTCAACCATTGCCCACACACGACTTGTGTGTTTAAAAGCACCAACAGTAAGTTTGTTGGCATAAATAAATAATAATTACCATCTGAAGGTTATTTAATCCTGGGACATAAAGTACTTACAATAGTAAGTCACCATTGGGGTAATTGTCTCTGATATGAGACTGCCTTTGTGGTTTACCAGGAGAAATAAGAGCTGGTTTGAGAATTCAATGCCATTCTGGCAGATTGTCACAGTAGCTCAATGGTTAGAGCAGCCGCCTGGTAAGCGGAAGGTCTGTGGTTCAAATCCCAGCTGTAGCATTGAATTTTTAAGTTCCACTTCTACCTCTCAAATGTAACAGAATTTTCACTAGCTTGAGACATCTGATTGACTTGAAATCTTGTACATGTGTTGGAGACCAATGGCAATACAATAATAATATAATGACTTTGTCCTTATATCCTGATCAGGATCATCAGCATAAAAAAATTACTTAGTTACATTTATGTAACAGAATGTTTCAGCTTAATTTTCACCAACTTAGAGTTGCCTGATTGACTTGAAAATTTGCACATGTGTTAAGGACCGCTGAGAATACAATATGATCATGACTTTGTCCCAATGTCCTGACCAGGATTGTCAGGATAAAGAATGACTAAGCTAAATTTATAAAAAATGGTATAGTTATGACATCTTATATATCGCTAAGGCACATTTCTGCATGCACCCTGAAAATTGCTTTAATTAAATACACATATTTGATGACGTAAATGTCCAGAAGGAGGACCTGAAAGGAACATGAGACCCAGGGGAAATATCGTGGACCGGAGTTCATACATGGTATTTAGTAAATGTGACAGATGAATTCATTGAAAATGAATGTGAGTGACTGTGTAATAGACGATATGCAAAAGAGACCATTTTTGTATATTTATATGGGTTATAATGAGCTAAGGCTATGGTAGATATCAGAAAAGTATTTAGGATAACAAATACCTCTACTATTTATAACCTAACCATTTTGGAATAAGGATTATTTATTTTAAAGTATAGGATGATTTTTCAGTTCTGTAACTTTTACAGCTGGGGTAATTGTTGTGACCACTGCACGCCACTGGATGAATTTCTTACATGTATTAATTCTGTGAAAATTGAGACCCAGTGTCTACTATAGGCGACATATAAATTTTGTTAAATAAACCATCTCAAACCAAATTACACTGTCATATTCATGAATGTTCTATTTTCTGTCCCAAAATCCAATAAAAAATATTTCAAATTAATATCTCCCTGTTCTTGGATATGAGGAGGTTAACCCTTAATCACCCAGGTGTAATATTACTGATGGAACTATCCAGGTGTGGTCTGAGAGACCTCAAAATATATTTATTACATATAAATTATATAATAGTCATGGAATGTTTAAATATTTTTTTATTAATACCTTTAAATACATAGAACATGAATCATAACATTAAAGCTTCAAAAACAAAATTACTGAATAACTATAAGCATTGATAGTCTTAAGTGACACAAACTAAGAATATTTTTCATACATATGAAATAACCCAATGTGTTATGGTTTTAAATTTATATTTTATTCTTTATTAATAGAAATTGTTAGTTTAGGAACATATTTATATAATTCCAGTAAGAATTTCAGAATAAATGTGGTTAATTAATAAAACTACAAACAACATAGTAGGTATTTGATATCAAACCGAGATGGAGCAGGTGCTGGAGTCACATGTCACCTCTTTTCCTAGTACAAATCTTTAAGTTATGGAACTACTAACTTTGATGGAGAAATTGAAGCAATTCAAATGGTCCTACAAAATCTTTTGTACAGAATTTCACATTTTCATCAAGCAGTTATGCTCTCAGATTCCAGGGCAGCAATTATAGCAATTACTTCCAAGTTGTCACCAAAAAACCAAACAATTATAGAATGTTGGAAAATCCTTACCCATCTAACAGCACTTCAAAAACACCTAGTCTTCCAATGGATACCAGCTCACTGTGGACTGAATGGTAATGAGAAAGCTGATTTTCTTGCTAAAAAGGGTACCAGCAGCGTACAAAAATCTATAGTTAATCTACCATTTTATGCAGCTAAAAGATTAGTCAACTATGAATTCAAAAAAATTATTGCAAAATATTGCTATGAAAAATCAAAGAATAAAAGATGGGAACTACCAAACATTCAAACAGTAATTCCTGATTATCCTCGAAAAACAGCAGTTGCAACCTTCAGGTTGATTACAGGACATGATTGTCTGGCAAAACATTTAAACAGAATTGGGATATATTCTTCACCATTCTGTACTCTATGTGATCTGCAAGAGGAAATGGATCGAGACCACCTTCAAATATGCCCGGCCATTTCTAGTGCCCCATCCATCAGTGAAAAATATTGGAGAGCAAGAGGATTAATGACTTCATTGTCAGAAATCCAGCATTAGCTAACAACAACATACTGGGTATATAAATTCAATAAGTTCTGTATGTCACATACTTCCATTTCACACAATTATTACAAAACTTAACTGCATATTTTAACAAATAGAAACAAACAGACACATATCTTCAGGTATGATAACAATTTTGATAAACTTTTACAGTACATGCCAAACATGTAGGCTTTCTGCAAGAGTGGCACATGTATGCAGTTTTTCTTCTTTTGCTGGAAGGACACGTATAGCACACTTTTTGCTTCTGAAGTTTTTCTTCAAAGCTTGGAAGTTCCTCTTGAATACCCAAAACTCTCCTTATGCAAGCTCTAGTTTCAATAGTGAGTTGTTTGTTGGCTACTCGAATTTCCATATATGGTGCAACAAGCTCCTTTGCAAGCATTTTCATCAAGTCTAATCTGGAAAGTGGCTGATTGTTTTTGTAAGAGCCATACATTAAAAAGGCATTTACTGCACTAATGTCTATGATTCTATAAAAAATGGCCATAGACCATCGGCTAGTTGGACGACCACAGCTATACTGAGCAAATTTTGCATCCAGGGAATCAACACCACCCTTGGTTTCATTGTAGTAAGCAACGATCTCTAGTTTGCCACTTGAACTAGAGTTATGCATGGAGAATACCAACACTACTGCTCTATTCTTCTTTGGTACATGGGAAATCAATGTCATATTGTTGGTGAACCCATAGAGCTCTGAACCCACTTTTCTAGCTTTATGGGGTAAAAATTCAGGTGGTATTTCTTTCTTGTTTTTCTTAAAAGTACCCACATATGTCAGACCTCTTTCCATCAGTATTTTCACCAGTTCAACGGATCCAAACCAATTATCAACCGTGATGTTCCTGTTGGAATTTTGAAGATGATTTGTCAGCCGAATGACAGATTGTGTAGGTTTCAGAAGTTTCTGCTCCTCATCTGTAAGTGTTACTCCATCAGAATCCTTACCAGTGTATATATAGGCATTCTGAAGATACCCACTCCTTGCGTCAGTCAGGCACATGATATTAAGACCATATTTGGCAGGCTTCTTAGGGAAATACATTTTAAATTTGCATCGTCCACGGAAACCTACCAACATTTCATCCACAGTGGCACAACTTCCTATAGTATTCACTTCTTGACAATTCTGTATAAACTGAGCAAAAACTTCTGCAATCGCAGCTGATGGACAATTCCTTTTTCTCTCTTCTCTGTCAAATCTAAGGGCATGTCAATAAAAATGCAAACCTGTTCTTGGATGATACACGTCTGAATATATCTCTGCCGGTTCCATCTGTAGTAAATAAAAGTCTTAAATCTTCATGATTAGATTTGAACACCGCGGTGTATAGCAAAAGACCCATGAATGCCTTCAGTTCCACTAAATCTGTATCGTGAACATAGTATTTATCCTTGTATTTCTGTCTTTCTTTCCTGATTTTTATATTTGTCCATTGTACTATGTGTTGTAACAGTGAATCTCTAAGGAGAAAATTCCATACCTACCTCTTTCACTGGCTTTGTATCTTCGATTGGCAATAACCACTCCATCGCTTCGACTAGCCGACCCGCGCATGCGCCAATACTTCATTGTTTCGCGTAGATGGCCAGGTACAAACGACCTATGTCCGCGCAGCTGTGTAAAGAAACCAACCTCAGACCAAACCTGGGTGATTGTTGGCTGTAGGATGTATTAATCACTGCTCGAAGAGCTGCTGGATTTGGGTAGCTCATATTTGAACCGTTTGTGTGCCGGGCTACCTCCCGGTGGTTCCATGGTCTTCAGCTCCTTCCCTTTACTTTCAGCAATTCGGACTTTAAAGCAGTATTTATTGGGAAGGAACGAGAAATAATCTCCGTCGTCTAAAGCATGACTCATGCCTTTTTAAAGTCACTTTAAAGCATACCCTACTTTTGAAAAATACATCGCCCGCTTAGGGACTAATGTAAATTGTCCTTCGTTGCTATATCGTACTAGGGCATGCCTATGGCATACTCTTTCATCGTTACAATCAGGAATTACTGCTCTAGAACTCACTGGCGCAAAGGAGCGTCGTCCACCGTCTTCTCTCGTGATACATAATTATCTTTTCATTGTCTAAATTTGAGTTGAGAATTAATCGCGTTAGCGCACTATTCACTTGAGATGATACACGTATATTTATCTTTCTATCGTTAAAATAAAACAATGTTTCGCTGTTGTTCTGTTTTCAAAGTCATCTGTAGGCAATAAAGTGCTCAGCCACACCATCTACCTGACGTTTAAGTACCTACCTATATGAGTTCCAGCGAGGCCGAAACTTCTTCCGAAATACACAACATTTCACCGTATTCAATTTTTAATTTGAGCTGGTTTCACTGTCTAGAAGTCTGATGTGTTGCACTCACATGACTTTCTCTACTCTTTTACAAGATATTCTTACAAACGCTTATTGCACTATCTACCGTATTTCATGTTAATCGAGATAAATATTTTGCACAAGTTATCGTATTGTTAATTTTATTGTAGATGCCAGGGGAATATGTAGTAGACTTTAAGCCAGCGGTGTTCAACCGAGGCAAGTCATGGGAGGATGAGATTAGCTCCTTCCACCCGCTGGGACCGTAGCTAGAAAAATCTGATGTGTTGCACTCACATGACTTTCTCTACTCTTGTACTAACCATTCTTATAAACTCATTCCTATATCTTCTTTCTTGTTAGTTGAGATTAAACATTTGTACAAATTATCTTATTGCTTATTTCCTTGAAGGTACAAGGGGACTATTAGAATACAGTAGGCCTTGAGCGTTAGCCAAATGTTTTAAAGCTTTGAGATCCCGCTCTCTTTACACGGTTAATATATAAACAAATGAACAACGATGTCCCATTTCACAAAAGTTTTAAGTTTTCCGAAACTGACACAAATAACAAGAAATATCTCCGAAATGGTTCACTCTACAAAAGAGTTATTTGGAACATAAATTGTGCGCTTTAGCGAGATCTACATTCTTTGAATGCAAAGGATTTGTCTATCTCTTACGGTTTACGAGTTATGCAAAAGTCATCCAGAGTAAACAGAACTACATAGGCTATAGCCAGAAAATTCAAAATAAACATTTCATTTGGCATGAACGTATCTTCAACGTTATTTCAATCAAAGTCGTTACAGCCATTTTTGAGAAAATCAAAATTTTCGAAAAATGTTGATGTAAAGGGTAGTTTAGGGTGGAGGCTTTACTTGGAAGAAGAAGCTCATATTAAATGTTCACTTTTGGTTTATGCCGTTGACACACAATATGTATAGTAAAGTAGAGAAAGTATTGTAGGTATTCCACCCAAAAATTCGATGTCGAGATTTCACCGGAAATATGTTTTAAGGCCCCCTGAATAAAAAAAGAGTATTTTTAGGAAACGGTCCATGTGTGTGTCAATGTGCGTCTGTGGACAGCATAACTCAAAAACGAAACGTCGGTTAAAAACCAAAGTTGGTATCTAAGTTTAATGTCTTTCATGGATGTGACTAAAAGATTTTGAAGAAAATTCCTCCACACTAAACTACCCTTTACATGGAAAATTTTTCGAAAATTTGGATTTTCCTGAAAATTGCTCTAAACGATTTTGATTAAAATGTCATATGTTTGAGGTGTTTTTATGGCAAATGAAATTTATATCTTGACTTTCCTGCTATAGCCTATGTAGTCCTATTTACTCTGGGCGACTTTTGCATAACTGGTAAACCGTAAGAGATAGACCAAATCTTATTCTACAAAAAATGTAGATCTCACCGAAACACACAATTTATGTCCAAATATTTTTTTTTGTGGACTGAACCATTTCGCAGATATGCCTTGTTATTTGTGTGAGTTTTGAAGAACTTATACATTTGGAAAATGGGCCATCGTTATTCATTTTTTATGTTAACCATGCAAAAAGAAGGGAATTTGAAAGGTTTAAAAGATTTAACTATCGCTCAAAGCCTACTGTATTCCCATATTCCCCTTGTACCTACAAGGAAATAAGCAATAAGATAATTTCTGCAGATGTTTATCTCAACTAACATGAAGAAGATATAGGAATAAGAGTTTGTAAGAATGGTTAGTACAAGAGTAGAGAAAGTTATGTGAGTGCAACACATAAGATTTTTTATTTAATGTGTTTGAAAACACGTTGGTATTTCCGGTAAAATGTTGGTATCGAACTTTTCGCTGGAATTAATGTTTCCTTTACTTAGGTAGTGGAAGTATGTACGTAGTAGAGAAAGTGAACATAAATAATTAGCTACGCAACATTTTCATGGAGTAGGAAAAGCCATTTAAACGAAATAACTATGTAACCGTTATCAGCTGACTGATGTGTGCTACTCGTTTAAAAGTATTACCTAAGCTTTAGTTTGGTGATTTCAGTCTTTGTTGTTGTCACATGCTAGCCCAAGGATGTCCAACCTTCTCTTTTGGAGAATCTTAGTGAGTAGTGAATCTCGTAGTGAGCGGCTATACCCCACTCCATTCCTTCAGTCGGAGGGACAGACAGTATTGACTGACTCCATGGACGTTTCTAGGTTATGCCTGCCTTGAATTTTCTGGGAGTGTTCTCAGAAGACTTCTTCATTCAGGAAGATTTTGGCATAAATTGTAAGCAGTAAGAGACAAACAAAAGCTTGCTGAATAAAATAAAAAAATGTGGATCTCGTTTAAAACACACAATGTATGTCAAATACTTCGTTTTTCTTTAGAGTGAACCATTTCCAAGGTATTCTTTTTATTTGTTTTAATTTGCGAATACTTATAATGTTTTCAAATAGGAATATGTTATTCGTTGTTTTTATCTCTTGGCCTTGCAAAGAGAACGGGATTTCAAAATCATTGCATCGCAACCAGGTCTTAAAACATTTCACTATCACCTAAAGCCTACCGTAATCCCATATTCTCCTTGTACCTATAAGAAAATTAGCAGTAAGATAATTTCTGAAAGTGCTTATGTCTATTAAAATGTAGTATATAGAGAAATAAACATTTACAAGTATAATAGTGTGTAGATATAAGAGTGAGTATAACTCTACATATATTTGTGAACAGAGTTTCTCCAAATTGAACTATATTAAAAGTCTGTATATATCACAATATGTTACGTGACGACGATCACTTGGTGTATCTTCTAAGACTATGTCAAATATTGATATACTTCTTAAACGTAAGCACTACCAAACAAGTCACTGATGAACACATGTTTATCACATAGGATTTGAAACTACTTTCGTAAATCAAACACAACGCACATATAACCAACCTGCCACTGTAACACAATGCACGGCTGAAGGTTAAAGAGAAGCAAAGTCCGTGTATGGTGGAAGGAGGTGAACCCAAACTTCCCTCTTTCACAAAGGTTGGACATTGCTCGGACAGTGTCTGAGATCGCGGGTACAAACCCGGCAGAGGATAATTAATTTTTTCTGGCGTAAAAGTCCTTAGCATGATATTCATATTCAAGATGCTCTCGGGCTTCGAGCCAGGTGTAGTGATGAAAAGACATCAACGTTTCATGGCTTCCTTTGGAAGGGCTGTAAAGTCGGTGGTGCATAGTAGCAGATTTACGGCCCTTGAGAAAACCTCAAGCCTGATAAAGCGGCCTTTGAGCAAAATTAAGTGATCTTTCATGCCCATAGGTATATGTAGAATGGGACGCTAAAAGCCATAGTACGAGGTGCAGTTCAAAAGTAAGCCATACATTTTTATTGTGACTGAACAATAGTTTGTATGGTGGGGGAAGAAGCAGATGATGTTGGGCAATGTTCAACTCCATGAATGTCCTTACTGCTTATTATGGAATTTTCACGAGAAGAACTGCGTGCTGTTATCAATATTGTCTCTGCTGGTGTGAATGATGTAGTTCAAAGCAGGAAGAGTGACCAGACCTTGCTTGTCTTGCCCATCTGTAAAGAAAACTTATTAATATTCCGGTATTATGTGTCGTAGGTATCCTCTTCCTAAGGGCATGTCAATCACCGGAGAATGTTAGTGACATTTTGAAGAACCAGCGGTTGCCTGTAATTGCAGAAAATCGACCCCAAATAGCGCGAAAGTTCATCCTCTATCAAGACTGGGATTGGCACCAAATTTCTACTGAAAAATAGAATTGAGATGCCTTGTTCCGAGCAATTTCTGGCTGTTTGACACCCTGAAAAACACTCTCCGAGGGAGAGTATACAGTATACCCAAAGACTACCACCAAAAATGTTTTGAAAAATAGGTTGAGCATTGACAGCTGTGTTTGAATAAAGAAAGAGACTATGTGGAAAAATAATATGCGTGTTATGGATGATTTTGTGTGAATAAAGAATATTGAGAATAGTTTTATGCATTACTTTTGGACTGTACAATAAAAATTCAATTTTTTGAGCCTTTGTCATGCATAGGAGGCAGAGAAAAAAGATTGTTTACTATATGTTGACTTGGAGTATATGATAAACATGATCTCTTATGTTCCAACACGTAACACAGAATTTCGGTATTATATAGTCGTATCGCGAACATGCAAGATCCCCGTCGACCTTCTGACCTTCTCATGTTACAGGTCCCTGTTTGGTTCACCGGCCTCCCTAGGCAGCTCCAGCAATGGTACCATACTAGGGACTTCCATGCCAATTGTTATAAACTATACTTCCTCTAATTATGTAGGTACCTACCATACTTACAGAAAAGGAGTAGTAGAGGAAAAGCTCTTCACTTGTCCATAAATAATAAAATCATGGCAATGTTTGTAACTTATTTTTGAGATCTTATCAGAAACGATTTCTCCTCACAATCTATAGTACAGAATGACACAAATTACATTATATTATCTCCAAGTTTTGAAAAATCAAAATTGTAACACTTTTGGCAATATTTAGCCCTCTTGTTTACCAGTGGGTACAGTTCAAAACCACCTTTTTAATGGTAGGTATCTGCATAGCTCCCCATTGGTCTTCTGGTATTACCACCACACTTTGTAGTTGCTGCTGCCCTCTCCCAACTACAAGTTGCCTGCTTTGACCTGTTTGTGTTATTAGATTAGATTGCATTCAGGAAGTTCACAAGTAGACATAGAGGCCCATGAACACTTAACATGTAATGTTGTCCGGGTGGCTCATTTGGTTAGATGGTGACCTACTGATCCCAAGGTCGCAAGTTCCAATCTGCCCAGACTTATGGTTTTAAGTGTGCTTGAAACCGACAGCTCCATGTCAGTAGATTTACTGGCACGTAAAAGAACTGCGGGACAAAATTCCGGCACACCGGTGATGCTGATATGATCCTGGCAATTGACAGCATCATTAAACAAAATAATTATCAATGGAAATGTACAATATAGCATGAAAACACATTATATGCAGGCACAAAAATCAAAATAGGGATAATTGAGAAATGCAATCAAATCTACCCTGTAATTATAAGCCTAACATAATGTATATTTGCAGATACAAATTGAACTTTGTTTTAAACTTTCACTAAGCTTTTTCAGTCATGTCTCTTTATTTAGTTATATAGTTAGCAGTGAATGGCAGTACATACATATATATTTAAGGAGCTTTCGAACAGGCATCAAATGTAATTAACAATGATTTGTCACTAAACAAGCTAGGGACTACTTACAAGGCTACATAAGCATTAACAGGATAATTTATCATTCAGATACTCTTGTACAGAATAAAATGATTTTGAGATAGGTACGCTTTAGCAGCAATTTTAAAAGTATTGAAACTGTCGATTTTTTCCTTAAGATGTCAGGAGGAGCATTAAATATTTTGATGGTTTCATAGAATACCTACGTCTTTCTGGAAGCAAGAACGTTTTGCACTGGGATGATGGATGTTGATCTTTGGTCTAGTGTTTATCTCATGAGTTTCATCGTTAGTTATAAATGTGGATCAATTGCATATAAAGGATTTTAGGATCAAGAATATATACATGCAGGGTAAGGCTAATATCTTCAGTCTTCTAAAACGATTTGGAAATAATTCTTATAACCTTCTTTTGTATGAGGAATATTCATTTACTCTCTACTGAATTGTCCCAATATAAAATACCATATTTCATGATAGAGTTGAAGTATAAATTAGTTTAAGTGTGTCTATAGAACTCACATTTTCCAGTGCTCGGATAACTTAGCAGGCAGAGCTGAATTTGGGTAAGATATAGGTACTTAATGTGAACCTTCCATTCTAAATATTTGTCTGCTTGAAGATCCAGAAATTTGATGTTGTCTATTAGTTCTAATAACATGTCGTTAAGCCCAATTTTGATTGGAGCGTGTGAAGTTCGATGAGTTATAAATTTAACAACTTTTGTTTTATCTCGGTTTACAGATACATTGCAAGGTGGTAGCACTGTGTAGTCTGTCTCATATTTTTACTTTCTCTGCTACGTATAGCAAAGTAGAGGAAGTATTGTATTCCACCCAAAAATTTGATGTCAAGGTTTTACGAGATATATGTTTTGAGGCACCTTGAATGCAAAAAAAAAAAAAAAAAAAAAAAAAAAAAATATATATATATATATATATATATATATATATATATATATATATTAAGAAAAAGGTCTGTCTGTGTGTGTGTGTGTGTGTGTGTGTGTGTGTTGTGTGTGTGTGTGTGTGTGTGTGTGTGTGTGTGTGTGTGTGTGTGTGTGTGTGTGTGTGTGTCAGACTGTCAGTCTGCTGACAGCATAACTCAAAAACGAAAAGTCGGTTAAAAACCAAAGTTGGTATTTAAGTTTAGTGCCTTTCAAGGATGCTACACAAAGATTTTGAATAAGATTCCTCCACCCTAAACTACCATTTACATAGCAAATTTTTCGAAAATGACTAACGATTTTGATTAAAATGTTTGAGACATTTTTATGGCAAATGAAATGTATATATTGAATTTTCTGGCTATAGCCCATGTAGTCGTATTTACTCTGGATGACTTTTGTATAACTGGTAAACTATAAGGGATACACCAAATCTCACTATACAAAAAATGTAGATCTTGCTAAAACATACAATTTATGTCTAAATAATTTTTTTTGTAGAGTGAACCATTTTGGACGTATTCCTTATTATTTAGGTGAGTTTTGGCAAACTTATACTTCTGTCAAATGCAACATTGTTAGTCATTTTTTATGTATTAGCCGTGCAAAGAGAGCGGAATCTCAAAACTTTAAAAATTTGACTATCGCTCAAAGTCTGCTGTATTCCCATATTCCCCTTGTACCTGCAAGAAAATAAGCAATAAAATAATTTCTGCAAATGTTTATCTCAACTAACATGAAGAAGATATAGGAATAAGAGTTTGTAAGAATGGTTAGTATAAGAGTAGAGAAAGTCATGTGAGTGTAATTGTTGTTATACATGTACTTCACAGAAGAGCATGTGTGTTGAAGGGAAGCACAGATATAAGTATGCGTGTGTGTAATTGTGTGGTTTCAGAGAGCAATAGAGCAGAGGAAGTGATCATCCTGGAAACTCGATGCAGATCAGCTGTATTAGTGTCACTATCTACTGATACAGAGTCATGTGAAAGTGAAAGTGATTTATGCGAGGACATTGATTGTGTGAAACAGTAAACACATTTATTTACCTACCTTCCTTCGAATCAGGGCAGCGCGCGCACTGGAACAAATTTTGCCCATAATGAGAGAATTTCCGTTTTCCTTTCCTGTTATAAATATTTCAATAATAAATTAAGAACTATAGGTACTTTGCATTCAAGACTATATTAACAATGACAATGCTGCAGAAGTTCTCCATTGTCTTGTTCCAGCATGCCTTGGCAGTGAAAGGCCGCTAAAACACAGTGAAACATGTATTCATAGCATGATCCTCGGTCTTTGGAAAGCATCTGCTTGCCCATGTGCAGTTGCATCGTTTCTCCTTCCCACCTTTCTCAATAATTAATTCAAACTTTGAAGAATCATTTTTTCCAGCTTAATCTTCTGTGGAAATTTTTTCAAGCATGGCTTCTAATGTTGTATAAGATGGTAACACAATATATCATTATAAGTAAATAAAATGTTCCATGTATCGAAGTTTCATCACTTAATGATGGCCCATGGTCATTTTTCTAAAAAAAGAGTAAGTTAGTATGAATGGCACATTTTTCACCAAATTAACAGTTAATTTGAGAGCAAGAATGAGTCATAAATGTTTAATTACGCATCAATGAAACAGCACATCACCCCCCACCCCGCCAATTAAAATTATGATGGCAGGAATTTGTTAAAAGAATAATATGTAATTTAAATATTCATAAATTTTAAAATACACTTTTCTCAAATGGTAAGTTACCTATTTTGTTCTCCCTTGGACATGCAAAGAGAAGAGAATTTCAACCATCACATTGGATTGGCCTTAAAGCCTACAGTAATTTCATTGTACGTAATTACTCGTACAAGGAAATAAGCAATAAGACTATTTCTGCAAATGTTAATGTCAGTGTGAAGTAAATAGAAAAATAAGCATTTGTAATAAACAATAATTTGTACAAGAATGACTAGAGAAGGTTAAGTGATAGCAACACTGTTTTTTAAATTATTTTATCTTGCTCGCCCTATAAAATCTGGAGCCCATGCCTATTGTTCAGCCCTGGCTACGGGCGTGCCTGAGGGAAATGGTGAATTAAACCAACATTACTGCTCAATTTTCAAGTGCTACTGTTACAGATATGCTCAAATTTGGCTAGGAAATTGATAGAAAGGGCAGAAAGTAGTGGCACTTTTTGTATGCTACAGTGGTCAATGCTATCGTCCTTTTTAGACAATTGCAATCTACAACAAATTGTACCAAAAGGATATATGTTATGAAATGTCCCCAGACTAAACCACTCAGGGTAGTGAAGAAGATGTGCATGATGCATGAAGCTACTCGTGTCAGACACGTGGCAGGAGCAAAACTAAACACTCATTTGTAGACTGTCATAAAGAATAAACTATGCCTAGATTCCCAGTTGTTGTTGTGGTGTTTAACGCCCGCTTTTACTACTACGGCACCGCAGGCGGTGACACTGATGATACATGAAGATGGAGCACCGGTGGAATGAGATGGCGGGGGAAACCGGAGTACCCGGAGAAAACCCGCCCTGACGCCGCTTCGTCCACCACGAATACCACATGCGGGTCCCTGGGATCGAACCCGGGCCGCCTTGGTGGTAGGCGAGCGCGCCTAGATTCCCAGTGGCTACGCACAGTAACCATATAAGTTCAATTAAGATGAGCATTCATTTCTGCGTGTTAATTGTGCTTCTTTTTGCTCTCTTAATAAATATATTTTAAAAAACCGAACATTTGCACAATTATTCACTTTTATGGTACACAAAGGGTTAAATTTGATTGGTAATATGGGACAGAGAGTAACAGAGCACTCAAACGCACCATCAGCCATAAAAAGTGTAATATATGCCTGTATTTTCAAACTTATAAAGAAGAGGAACACAAAAAATTGAATTTCAATACATCAAAATATTGTTTGTGCAACAAATAAGGTAAATAAAATTTAAGAGTTGGAATCAGGATTGAAAAATTCAATACCATAGCCGGGATTTGAACCACGGATCCTCCGCTAATCGAGCAGCTGCTCTAACGTCTAAGCTACCATGACCAATTTGCATGGTACTTATTGGCATAAATAAATAATAATTACCATCTAAGAGGTTAGTTAAACCCGGGACATAAAGTACTTACAATTGTAAGTCGCCCTTGGGGTATTTATCTCTGATGCGAGATTTCCTTGTGATCTACTGGGAAAAAGTACGAATCAGCTGGAGAATTTAATGTCGTACTGGCAAGTTGGCCATGGTAGCTTAATGGTTAGAGCAGCCGCCCGATAAGTGGAAGATGCGTGGTTGAAATCCCGGCTGTGGCAGTGAATTTTTCACTTTCTGATTCAACCTCTTAAACATTGCCCACACACGGCTTGTGTGTTTAAAAACACCAGCAGTAAGCTTGTTGGCATAAATAAATAATAATCTTATTCCTATATCTTGTTCGTGTTAGTTGAGATAAACATTTGCAGAAATTATTGCTTCTTTCCTTGTAGGTACAAGGGGAATGTTGGGTTGGTACTGTTTGTACAAGAAAAACAAGTAAAATGGACAAGAGAGTGAGTGAGCCTTTGTTTGAAAACGCTGATGTTAGTGTGCCATGTTTTGTTGTTTGTTCTTTCTTAAATAAAGAGGAGATAAAGAAATTTGGTAAATTTTCGGCTCAACTTTAGATTATGTCCCGGAGTATTTTCCGTACAAAAAGGTACTTACTGCGCATGCGCCGACAGCCATTAGCAGAATCGAACACTAGATTGCACTACATGCGCTAGCGGTCACTAGCAGACGATTTCCACATCTACCAATATTGCTTTTTCAACCACCCTAGTGTTTCTTGCCAACACACTAAACACAAATGCACTCGGGCGTCAGCTATTCTATTTTTCGCATCTTGCCGCCACAAATATATCGCCAGCGTGACTCCATACTATTTTTGTGTGCATTTGTTACTGGCTCCACGAAATGCTGGCTTGGTTTTTTTTTTTTATTTTCGAGTGGGGAAAAATCCATTTACGGAACCCCATGTGCTGGGATGGCACAGAGGGGGGGGGGGGCCTGTAGACTTCACCCTAGGCCACTACCCACTAAAAAACTCCACCGGAAGCATAGAATATAGATGTAGAAAGGAAAAGGTGAAAGAGCGTGTAGTGTTGTAGTAAGAACTTCTTATTAAGAAGGAAATAATGGGTATAGGTTATTAAGGAGTGGATACTGATGTCTCCGGCGTCCACGTCACCTGCTGAGAACTTTGTGCCACGGGGGGGGGGGGGGGCGATGCCGGTCCACTACCACTTCAGAATAATTAAATTCGTGCTAAAACATGACTAGCTAAATATTTAACTGAAAGAAATAATGTTTAAACTACCAGCTACCACCTTTGTAACCACCACAGGTCCACCGATCAAATGTTTAAAAAATACTCCTATTATGGGTACAACATTCAAACATTCGCCTGAAATTCCAGAGAAGGGGACAGGTGCACTTAGTGATTAGTTAATTGAATTTTACGATTTACTTAACTAGAAATTACCTCCACTACGAAAAAAAGAAAAGGATGTTGTGTTGTAACTGACATGTCAATGAAACTGCAGTCTCCTGGGAAAAGGCTAACTACCTCCCCCGGCTGGAGTCATCAGTCTATTCTGTTTCACACGCCTTCAAGTAGAAAATGATCGCTCGGCTGTGCATGTATGACGCGTTGTTGTTGTAGTGTTTAACGCCCGCTTTTACTACTACGGCACCGCAGGCGGTGACACTGATGATACATGGAATGAAGATGGAGCACCGGTGGAATGAGATGGCGGGGGAAACCGGAGGACCCGGAGAAAACCCGCCCTGACGCCGCTTCGTCCACCACGAATACCACATGCGGGTCCCTGGGATCGAACCCGGGCCGCCTAGGTGGTAGGCGAGCGCGCTAACCGCTCGGCCACGGCGCCGCCGTGTATGACGCACGTGACTGTTAAAAGTTCCTTGATGTTAGGATAGGAGTGGATAAGTGTTTCAATAGCAGTTTTCGGTTTATTTTGTTGAGTTTTCCAAAAGTTAAACCATATGTTTAATTCCCCTTGAAGCTCTGTAATGGTGCCAGGCAAGTCTTGTTCGTAAATGCCTGCAGCTTTTATTATATCGTCAACATTGGAAGTAAGGTCACTTTGAAAACCAGGAATCAAACTCTAAGTTTAAGGATGTACTTGTGCTTGTCATGAGAGAATCTAGTGGATAGTTCATTGAATAGACACTCCAAGAATGGAAGGAAAACATTAATGCGATAATGATCTTCTGGAGAAGCTGTAGGAATGTTACTTCGATGAGCTTGCCTGGATGCTATTCGAAGAACACTAACTTCTACATCAACATTTTTAGCTACGGTGATGGCGTTCTCAAAACAGAATGAAAGCTTTGGTTATCACGACATACTTTTAGTGTATCTTTAATTGTTTCAGTCATTCTGTAACACTGAATTAGATCAAAAGTTGGATTTTGGAGCTACCGGGAAAGAGGTAGAGTCATTCCCAATATTTCGACTACGTTAACTAGTGAAATTATGAACTCAAACTTTAGGATAGAGTTGAGTAAAATGTGTGCAATTTTATTAAAAGACCCTGCCTCTTCTAGGACTGATACAGTCAGTGAAGCCATAACACAACTCAAACACATTTTTCCAGAGGACATTGCCGCACTCTTCCACCACGTTCTCAACACTACGTACTTCCAGTGGAACCATGAATTCTATGAACCGACAGACGGTGTTGCAATGGGAAGTCCTCTCAGCCCAGTTGCTGCAAATTTCTATGTGGAATTCTTTGAAGCTACCGCTTTGGATTCAGCACCACTTAAACCTTCGTGCTGGTGGCGTTATGTGGACGACGCGTTCGTCATTTGGAGCCACGGAGAATCAGCTCTGACAGAACTCCTGAATCTCATCAAATTCAGTTCATAATGGAAAAACAACAGGATGGAAAATTAGCTTTTTTGGATGTCATTGTTAACAGGAGGGAGGATGGCACATTAGTTGATACGGTGTATCGAAAACCTACCCATACGGACCTCTGCCTTCATAAGAACTCTAATCACCATCCGAAACAAAAACGCGCTATCATCAAAACTTTGGCAGACCGAGCTACACGCATTTGTGAACCACAATATCTAAATTAAGAATTTGAATACCTAGATAAAGCACTGCAATTAAATGGCTATACTAAACGTGAAATCAACAGAGCGTTACACGCTAAGATAGGTTCCACCACCACACAAATATCCAATAACAATAGCACGACTTTTCTACCGTGCACCAGATCAGTGACAGACCGCATTGGGGAATTATTCATACGCCACAACATTGACACCATTTTCAAACCCACAAAACAGATCTACAACGATCAGCCAAAGACTCCAGGAATCCTCTATCCACAGCGGGAGTATATAGAATACCATGTTCATGTGGCAAAGTGTACATTGGGACCACGAAGCGAAGCATAAACACTCGCAGAGTCGAACACAAAAGAAATTGCCGTTTAGGTCAGACTGAAAAATCAGTAATTGCAAAACATGCCATGGAAGAAGAAGGCGAGCACATCATCCAGTACAAAAGCACAGATATTCTAGCATCAACGTTCCACTACTATTCTCGTTTATTCCGCTAAGCCATCGAAATATAAAAGCATAAAAACAACTTCAATCGCAAAGAGGAAGACTTTAAACTTAACAGAATATGGCAAACAGCACTAACAAAAGCAAAAATCAAGAACTCCAGCATTCCAGTGTTCGAGAACAGGTCGTACAGGTTCTCCTGTACGGTATGTTTATCTGCACAGCACCTAGCCGCTTATTGCGACTTTATCTGTGCAGTATAGAAGGTGGTCCAAATTTTTTCCAAGCTTTTGTGTCTGTGGGCAGTGGTTT
Source organism: Tenodera sinensis (assembly GCA_030765045.1). Lineage (NCBI taxonomy): Eukaryota > Metazoa > Arthropoda > Insecta > Mantodea > Mantidae > Tenodera > Tenodera sinensis. The sequence continues at coordinate 316,308,695 of CM060962.1, forward strand.
CTTCCTGCATACCAAAGTTTGGATGCAGGAAGGGGACAGGAATGGGTGTTGGGGTAAGTATGTGTTAGAAGATGGGAGTGGTATTACCATTACCCAAGGGCGTCCTTGGGTAGGCGGTAACTTTTCCTTCTACGAGGTGTTCTGTGGTCGTATTGACCTAGTGCCCGTACCAGCTGATTGGTGTGGTGTGCATGGTTCGGGATCGCTCCCTTGGTAGAGTAGTCCGGAGTGGTTGAGATGATATGAGAATGAAATTTTTCATATGCTTCCCTTGCTGTGTAGAAGGCATAGCAGCCGTTGGCTCACCTTGCAGTTTTGAAAAGCAATAATCCAGCAATTATTGTAAACTAATGAGCAAAAGGTGGAATCAGGACTGAAAAATTGAATGCCATAGCCGATATTTGCACCACGGATCTTCCACTTATCAAGCGGCTGTTCTAACCACTAAGCTGCCGACATTAAATTCCCCAGCTGATTCGTACTTTTCCCGGTTAGACCACAAGGGAATCTCACATCAGAGATAAATACCCCACGGGCGACTTACAATTGCAAGTAGTTTATGTCCCGGGTTTAAGTAACCTTTAGATGGTAATTATTATATACTCATGCCAACAAACTTACTGCTGGTGTTTTCAAACACACAAGCCGTGTGTGAGCAATGTTTAAGAAGTGGAACCAGGACTGAAAAATTCAAATCGAATCAAATTTAAATCCCGGCTATGGCATTGAATTTTTCAGTCCTGATTCCACCTCTTAAACTTTGCCCACACACGGCTTGTGTGTTTGAAAACACCAACAGTAAGTTTGTTGGCATAAATAAATAATAACTACCATCTGAAGGTTATTTAATCCTGGGATATAAAGTACTTACAATAGTAAGTCACCATTGGGGTAATTGTCTCTGATGTGAGACTGCCTTTGTGGTTTACCAGGAGAAATACGAGCTGGTTTGAGAATTGAATGCCACTCTGGCAAATTGTCACAGTAGCTCAATGGTTAGAGCAGCCGCCTGGTAAGCAGAAGGTTTGTGGTTCAAATCCCAGCTGTGGCATCGAATTTAAGTTCCAGTTCTACCTCTCAAACATTGCCCACACATGATTTGTGTGTTTAAAAACACCAACAGTAAGTTTGTTGGCATTAATAAATAATAATTATGTTACATTGCTAAAATTTAGCCAAGTCACTTTTTTATCCTGATTTTGCTGGTCAGAACATTAGGAAAAAATCATGATATCATTATATTGTCAGTGGTCCTTGACGTGTGCAAACTTTCACGACCAAAGTAAACTCTTTGACATGGTAAGTCTTCAGATTTATGGAGAGATGGCTTTGAATGTGGGTATTTAAAGGGACATACTATTAATTCCAAGAGGAATGATTGACAGTTGAGGTAGACATATTCCCTGTTTTATTTGCAGCAATTGAAATTAATATTTTATAGAGCATTCAGTTGTCAAATTTAAATTCGGAAGATGGTAGGCAACATTACAATTCTATGCAGGAGCTTATACAAGAATATGCTTAAGTAATAATAGTTCGCGGAAGAAGAGGTAGAGACAGATATGTGAATGTAACACATGCATTTTTTTATTCACAGGCATGGGCGTCGGCAGACTTTTTCTAGGGGGGGGGGCGCATGTTGGAAGTTTGCAATTAAACAGTATTAATTCATTATTTGATTGTCAAAAGTTATAGCATTTGTTGCGGATAACCGTATTAATTTCTGCTAAATAAAAATTGTTCATTACATTAAAATTAAAACGATAGTCTAATAGACAGTAGATAATTGATTACACATTAAGTTCATTAATTTCCAAGGGGGACCGCGGCACCCCTTGCCCCCCCCCCCCCCCTTTGCGATGCCCATGTTCATAGGGAGACAGGATTACACCCAGAAAAGTGTCAGATAAAGCTAAGACTTGACTTCATACATATGAACCATTATTTAAATTAAAACATCTCTGGAATATGGCTATGCTCCATTAGACTTCATTTCCACCAGTCACAATGTTTATTTACAATGTTAGGCTTGTTCAGATGTTATAGCTAACTGATAAGAATTGCAATGCTGAGGGTAGTAAACACTTAAATAGCAGTATGTTATACTCTGTTCATCAAGAGATTAGAGGAGATGTAAACAAAGCACCGCTTTGTATCACTCCGCGGCCACGTGCTTTCACAATGACGCAACACAGTTACCTACCGCTACGCGTTGTATGATATGCATTTTACACTACTAAAAGGATATATTTACTTGATTCAAATAACATGTAGCACATGGAAATTAACTGCTACTTACGTCATCTCTGTCCACAATAACACTTTTTTCATTTTCAGCTCACAATCTCGAAACTAATCTCCAGAAGCAGCCTGTGGAGGGAGGTTAGTTTTAAATCTGGAAGATAGGGATCAGAGTTAACTGCCAACAGCACTTTGTTTAAGGTGAGGATTCATTGACTGACGAACTTTTCGACGGATTGCAGATCTCACACTCACAAATTCGTTGCAAACTACATCCACCATTTATCTGGCACGTGGAAGCTTTTGGCTGGGATCTTCACCAACTGATGATTTCTCTTTGCGTGTACTGTAAATACTTGCAACTGACACACCAGTAAACTTGGATGTTAATTTTATCACGTCTTCGATAGCAAGTTCGGGATATTTCTCGCAGAACTTGTTAAACACGTTCAATATTATTGTCTTTTCACCACTTCGCAACGCTTTGCCGCGCTTATGTTTTACAGCACTCACTTGTTCAGCCATGTTACTGTCATACTGAATAATGCGCGCGCAGAATGAATTAGGCTGGTTACAGATTCACGTAAGTGCGTATTCTTACACTTTAGCTATGCTTAGTACACTTAGTTCATGCTTTAGCAAACACTAAGTGACATTTTAGACCTTAGTAACAGTATTTCTTCAAGGGACTATTTACATGGCGAAAGCGTCAAGAGGGCGCGCTGAGGTCAAGACGCACGTGCCTTTGTTTACGTCTCCTCTAATCTCTAGATGAACAGAGTATAGATAAGGCTATTTGACAAAAAATAACAAAACCTTTCAGCAACCATTTTATGCATTATCCACCATGTTAAAGCAATTATTTTTAACTGTCCGTTAATATCAATTACAGAAAAATTCCGAATTAATTTTTTTAGCAAGGTCAGAACAGATCTTAAAATGCTGACTTTATGCACTGCTTAACACTAAACATCTTTGCAAAGTAGTTTAAATATCATTTCTGCAACTGCCCCTCAGATTTCAAAAACCTTTTGATGGCTTTCTTAGGAACTGTCACAGTTAGTGGCATAGGATTGCTTTGTATTAATTCCTTTTTTTATGAAGTAGTTATAATGAATACTATCTGAAGTTAATCAGAAATTCGCCCGAGATGTCCTGACAGATTTGTTATCCACTTATGTTCCATAATTAATATGATTATCACATTTCCTTATTTGTTACTAAGCACATTTATAGATTTCAATCTATATATGCACATAATACTTTACTACTTAGTTGATCCTCTGTACCATCTAGTGTTGAGGCTTTTAAAAGAGCCTTCCATTTCACACAGTTTCTTGCAAGCGTCTTTGCTCCATTTCTATACAGTCCTTTTCTCTTCAAAATGCCTTTAATGCAATCTTCCGAGGAATGTCTAGGCCAGGCGTGGGGAAGAGGGGTGACAGGGATGCCATCGAGCATTTATCCTCTCCACTTACTGACACAATTTGAAGGATTGGTCAGTTCTGTGAGGTAGACAGACGACATACAATAGTGAGAGATGTGGCCTGGTAACTATCTGCTGTGAGGCAGTGGAAGGGGTAAAAGTATGGTGTAAGGGAAGTGACTCTTTAAGTCAGTTCTCCCCGTATATGATCCAGGCCTTCTCCTTGATCTTCTTCCCTTCACTCAAGCTTGCCAATCCTGTATTAGGGATCTCTCTTTACCCATGTGTTGAACGTGGCCAAACCATCTCAACTGCTTATTTTCTATTTGTTGTTGCAAAGGTTGAATTTTGAAATTTGTTCTTATGGTCTGATTTCTAATTCTCTCTGTTTAGCTTTACCTTTCACTCTTCTCAAGTATCTCATTTCATTTGTAGCTTGTGCTAGTCGACTTAGTTAATGGCCAAGATTTACACCCATAAATTAATGTTGGTACATAAGTTGTTTTGTATATGTTAATTTAGTTTTCTTCGAGATCCCTTTCTTGTTAATGACGCTCTTATTTAAAGCATGATATAATTTTCCATCTTGCTACAATTTTGTTGTTTCCGTCATCTGTTCTTCCATCAGAGCTTTTTACTTGTTTCCTGATTTTATTTTATATGTCTTAGGTTCTCTGCTTATTAACATAGACTTGGTTTTACTGGAACGAATCTTCATATTTATTTTCTTTAGTTCTCCAATCCATTCATGTAAGCTTTTCCTGAATTTTCCAGTATCACCAAATCACCTGCATAAACTAATAGAGATATCCCTACGTATTTCATAAGCCAATGTCCATAATAATGAAGAAAAAAAAATTTAACCAAAATGTAACATCTACATGGTCAACTTTAAAGTGAAGTATCGATAAGGAAGCATTTTGTCCATAGCTATAGAAAACAAATCTCATGTGTTGCACTCACACAACTTTCCCTACTCTTGTACTAACCATTCTTATAAACTCCTATTCCTGTATCTTCTGCGTGTTAGTTGAGATAAACATTTGCACAAATTATCTTTTTGTTTATCTTCTTATAGGTACAAGGAGAATATGGGAATACAGTAGGCTTTGGGCGATAGTCAAATCTTTTAAAACTTTCAAATTCCATTCTCTTTGCACTGTTAACATATAAAAAAATGAATAATGATGTTCCAGTTGATAGAAGTATAAGTTCTCCAGAACTCACACAAATAACAAGGAATATCTCCGAAATGGTTCACTCTACCAAATATATATATATATAATTATTCCAACATAAATCGTTATTTTAGCAAGATCTACATTTTTGGTACAGTGAGATTTGGTCTATCTCTTAACGATTTACCAATTATGCAAAAGTCATCCAGAATAAGTAGGACTACAGGGGCTATAGCCAGAAAATTCAAGATATAAATTTCATTTGTCATAAAAATATCTCAAACATATGTTATTTTAATCAAAATCGTTTGAGCCATTTTCAAGAAAATCAAAATTTTCGAAAAATTTTCCACGTAAAGGGTAGTTTAGGGTGGAGCAATGTTCTTCAAATTCTTCGTGTCGCGTCCTTTAAATGCATTACACTTAAATACCAACTTTGGTTTTTAACCGATTTTTCGTTTTGAGTTATGTTGTCCACAAGCTGACACACACACACACACACACACACACACACACACACACACACACACACACACACACACACACACACACAGACACACACACACGGACCTTTTTTCTAAAACGGCTTTTTTTTATTCAGGGGGCCTCAAAACATATATTTCCGGTGAAATCTCGACATCGAATTTTTGGGTGGAATGCAACACTTCCTCTACTTAGTATACGTAGTAGAGAAAGTAATAGTAACCGAGAATAGCTGTTGATGAATTGCGTAGGAGATTAAAAATATATACGGGGTGTCCCCCTCAAAAAACGCTTAGTATATTGTGCGGGATGTCAAACTGATCGGTTTTTAAATATGAACCGCTGTCCAGAAATTCACTGTTTTGACGCCGTAGCGCATCGAAATGTGAGATGGGTGTAGGTACGTTCACATTTCGTCAATAAACCCAACATCGAGCTGTCTACATTACAAACGGGCTTCGAACTGTGTACCTCCTAGGTCATTACAGAGTCTATACCGGAGGTGGTGAGCCTCATACACATGACCCTATACGTGCGGTTGTCTCCGTGGACTCGAGCCATAAGGTCCTCCGCTGACGTCACAGGAGTGTCACACTCTTCATACAACACCACAGACAACAGCCGAGAAGTGCCAGATCTGACCATGGAACTGGTCCTCCTCCACCTATCGATCGATCTGAATAAACGAAGTTGAGGTGATTCCGCACACTTGCATCATGTCAGTCGTTTCCACAACTGTGTATTGGTACATATCGCACTGGTGTTAAAACGTTACTGCACTGGAAACCACACAAGTAACGCAGTAGGATGTGCACCAAGGACTCCATGGGGGATTTAGCGCATGCGCAGGAATGTTATTAGACTCAGGTCGTTCATCCCAGTACACAGATGGCTAAAGGGTTACTTAGCTTTTGTAATAAGATACCGAAACGAATGTTAACAAATTGTCATAAGTGTTCGTTCTCAAACTTCGAAGCTCTCCAGCGCCCAAACCGTGCATTTCCGAATAGGGTTTCCTTCTTGAGAACCTATCAGTTTGCCATCCCGCACAACATCTTAAGCGTTGTCGGTGTTTTTGGGACACTCTGTATATAATTGTTTAAATTATTACATTATTCACAGTGTTAATTCCTATTACCAAATTCTAATTCCAAATACCACTACCTAGAAAAATACTAGAAATCTCAGTGCTATGATACAAGTTATCTTGCAGGACGACAGAAATGACACCAGAACTTGAACCCAGCACTGGCTTCCCAATGTGCGGCTACTTGAAAAGAACGTTGTAACAGAGTGAAATCTTTGAAAAACCATCACAGTTACAAACAAAAGGAACTGAATGAAGAAAAAGAGATGAACATACCAGAGTTTGCATATTCCAAGGTACGTTTTAACACAAGTTGTAAGGTAAAAGATGTCTTCTCCAAGGATGACTTGAGATCACCATTTGTGTGCGACATCCACGCAACAAGAGAGATGCAAATAAATCACCTGTTCCAGCAAACGATGCCTACAATCTTGGAATTTTCAGAGTCAATGCTGTGTTTCGTTCTCTGAAAAAGTTAATGAGTGATAAGCAGCATATTGCAAAGAATACTTAACTGTAATTCCTTAAAAAGATCCACATTTTTGTTTTTAAATTTCATGTTTTCCTCTTAAAACATAATCTAATATTTCCAGATGTACACATGTGTACAAACGACAAGCTATTGGACTTTGAAATGTTCTACCAAAAATAAATAAAAAGTAAAATAAAAATAAATGGATGTGTTATATTCTTATATCTTTCTCTAAGAGGTATCGATTTTTACTTTCTCTAGTACGTATAGTAAGGGAAATATTGAATTCGATCCAAAATTTCGATATTGAGATTTCACCGGAAATATGTTTTGAAGTCCCCTGAACCCAAAAGAAGGATTTTTAGAAAAAGGTTCGCGCGCGCGCGTGTGTGTGTGTGTATGTGTGTGTCCGTGTCTGAAAAGCTTGACTCAAAAACGAAAAGTGGGTTAAAAACCAAAGTTAGTATTTAAGTTTAATATATTTTAAGGAAGCGACACGAAGATTTTGAAGAGAATTCCTCCACCCTGAACTACGCTTTATATGGACAAATTTTTAAAAATTTGATTTTCTAAAAAATGGCTCTAATGATTTTGATTAAAATATCATATGTTTAAGATATCTTTATGACAAATCAAATGTATATTTTCAATTTTCCGGCTATAGCTTATGTAGTCCTGTTTACCCTAGATGACTTTTGCATAACTGGTAAACCGTAAGAGATAGACCAAATCTTAATATATGAAAATATAGAAAAATGTAAGCTTCTTGGAATAAATAAATAATACTTACTATCTAAAGGTTGCTTAAACCCGGGACATAAAGTACTTCCGATTGTAAGTCGCCCTTGGGGTATTTATCTCTGTGAGATTCCCTTGTGGTCTAAGTGGGAAAAAGTACGAATCAGCTGGGGAATTTAATGTCGCACTGGCAAGTTGGCCATGGTAGCTTGGTGGTTGAAGCAGCCGCTCGATAAGCGGAATATCCGTGGTTCAAATCCCGGCTATGGCATTGAATTTTTCAGTCCTGATTCCACCTCTTAAATATTCTACAAATCTCAGAAAATCTTAAAACAGCATAACATAATTTTGGCCCCAAAGAACAGTTACTCCATCAAAAACATACTAAATTCATAATTAAAGGTTGATATCTCGCAGGAGAACAAACCAGGAGTACCTATTCCAGATGAACTGTAATGTCTACATTGGGGAAACTAAAGGAAACATAACATCAAGAACAAAAGAACACATCAGGGATGTGAAACAAAAACAGGAAGATAAATGATCAGTAGCATGGCATTTTTGGAGTGATAGAACAACATCCAAAAACCTGCTATTTCGTATTTTGAACTACATAGTACTGGAATTTTTAAAAAGCGACCCTTACTAAAATTTCAACCTGTTATATGTATACACTGCTTGATGAGCTAAGGAACAAATAAGACTTGACGAATAATTATACAATTGCATAAAACTTCACAATGTACAGCCCCGTATCAATGCAGTGCTAAACAAGACGGTGTTCTGTATTAGAATGAATGCTTGTTTGTTTGTTTGTTTGTCCTCTATGCGCTCCTAAACCACTTTATCGATCACCTCAAAATTCGTTATGTATATGTATTTTTTTTTCACGCACAAGGTTTGTACGCTATCCATTTTACTAGACGACGCAGCATTCACATGCCATTCTCTGCTCGCTCTTCTTTTACGTAATAAATTCACACATCTTTCCCTACTCGCCCCTAAACATACAATTTACTATGATTAAAATAGAAATGCAGCACATTACATTCACACGAGTTTCTGTACTTGCTTTTCCACCTGTGGTATTTGGAGTTGTTCAACAGTGCTTTTAGATAGTGTTTTCCCGGTTTTTATTTATTAATTTTGTTTATATTGGGTTCTTTATAGCATCCAACGTAACTCAAAGATGTAGGGATAAAATCGTGAAATCACGGGCAACCCGTGTAGCCGGGTGTTTCAGCTAGTAGTTGTACAAAGAGACAAAATTTCTAACATTAGAAATCACTGAATCAACAATTTTGAATTAAAAACTGAGAGTTTTTCTCAGTGGTCGCAGATTAAATATGTATTTCCCAAAGAGATTAACTTGGTGGCCTGCAAGCGTGATATCTGCATATTCACTATCTTGACCTCTATTCATTTCACACTGCGTTCATTATGTTGTGGGGCCGTGCGAGCTCCGCACTCATTACTTAATCACGAGTGATAGTAACATGCACTATAATGACGAGTATTAACCTTGTTATAAGTGACGTTCATTTGCACTGGGATATTTCTTGTCATCACATGGTAGTAATTCATGAAGTATAGTCACTCTGTAGTGTTTCAATGTTAAAACACTCACTTGCTGTATTAGACACTTCTTTGGAGGGCGTTCGATTGTTACACAAATTTCGTCAATTATTTTTTCTGCTAGAACATTTCTTTTTCGCTTTTTGGATTTAGTGTTTAGTGATCCCCTTGTTATAAACTTATTAACAGACATCTAACGCTTTCTTTATCTGGAACGAAAATACCAGGAAGTATGTCCTGATTTGCCTACACACCCATCTACATGATTTTATGTATGTATCGTACATAAACAGTGTTCAAGTGTGAATTTTTCGGTAGACATTTCAGTAGACTAATAACAAGACAAGAACAGCAACAATAGTAACAACAATCAAGAAATTGAGAAACAACACAAATGCCCAATAAACGTATACCTTTGAGATGCACAATGAACAAACTCTAGTTTCTACAGCTCGAACTGAATGATGCAGAAACTGACCGTGTATAGCATAGCCTTAAACGGATTAGTGCGCTTTGATAATTCACTGCAATGAAAGCAAACTAACTACACGATCTATTGTCCCGCTGTAAATGAAATACACAGTAGGTGTATGTTAAAGATTTTTATAGTATGTAAAAATTGTGTACCTCATGTTAATAAATAATTACGGGACCAAGGAAAGGATACAAAGATTTAAACATTTATCTACTGTAATTAATCTAACAAATTACTCTACATTCCGATTGAGGATTCTTCTAGCACCAAAGAGTATTTACACAATATGTGACAGTTCCAGAACTTGGAAGAGCATCAGGGAGAGGTTAAGGAAGTCACATGTTTCACATTCTTTTGTCTGAATATCAGTGGATTTTTCATCCCTTATCAGGAATAGCCAAGACTGTATGAAATTGAAATTATAAGTAGTAAAGGAAATGGTTCACCATAAAAATCTGATGTGTTGCACTCACATGACTTGCGGCCACGCCATGGCCGAGTGGTTAGACCATTCGCCTCTCACCAGATCCCAGGCGACCACACGTGGGATTTGTGGTGGACAAAGCGGCGCAGGGCCGGGCTTCCTCCGGGCTCTCCAGTTTCCCCCGCCATCTCGTTCATTCCATGTATCAGTGTCACCTTCGCGGCGCTGTATGTAGTAAAAGCGGCCGTTAAACACTAACACCCTTCACATGACTTTCACTACTCTTGTACGAACTCTTCTTAAAACACCTAGGTATTATTTTATCTACTTAATGTTAATCGAAATAAACATTTGCAGAAATTATAATATCGCATATATTCTCAAAGGTACACTAGAAATAGTGGATTACAACAGGCTTGAGCAATGGTCAAATCTTTTAAGACCTGGTCGCTATGCGATAGCCTTTAAATTCCGTTCTCTTTGCGTGGCCAAGGGAAAAAGTGGAATAACGACTTGATATTGGAAAAATGAAATAAGGAATACCTTGGAATTGAATAGATCCACAACAAATTAGTTTGACATAAATTGTGCTTTAATGGGATACACATTTTTGTAGTAAGATTTTGTCTACTTCTAACGGTTTACCTACCGATTACAAAAGAATCATGCAAAACGAAGAGGACTTCGGGGGACATTCCCAGAAAGTTCAAGATATAGGTACATTTCATTTGACATGAAGGTAACTTAAAATATCAAAATTGTTGCAGCGCTTTTTGAGAAAATAACAATTTTCCATGTAAAGGGTAGTTTCAGTTGGTAGATTTTCTTGGCTCTTTTTTTAGTCTGTTCACAGAGATGTGCGCTCTCTCTCTCTCTCTCTCTCTCTCTCTCTCTCTCACACACACACACACACACACACACACAGGTAGACCATTTTCTAATAATGCCTTTTTCGGGTTGAGGGAATTTCAAAACGTGCATTTTCAGTGAAATTTCGGTATCGAATTTCTGGGTGGAGTAAAAATAAGCTTTTATAAGTATAGTTTGTGGAAAAAGGAGTCGGGAAAGTCGTGTGAATGTAGCAGGTGTACTGGTAGAAATGCAATAACCTAAGTGGATGATTTCTGTGACAGTGTCTCATTGTTGGCGTGGTCACAATGCAGCTGGCGTTTGTCTGCGCCAGATATTAGTGACCGCGACATTTCAACCTCGAGTCCTGGGTTCGCGACCACAAGGAGTCTAGCAGGTGGCGTGACGAGGTCGACGGGACAGCAGCTGAACATTCCGAGGTCATACTTGCTGATCTTAAGTGCTGTAAAATGTTTCTGTACTTTGCGATTTTCTTCAACAGTAACTCGTACTTTGGTAAACAAGAATCTAGGATTTGTTTAAACGGGGAGGTGGTTCACCGAATAGTTTGGGGGGGTCATCCTCAGAAAACATTCAAAAATGCAGCAAATATGGCCACCTTAATTTGAACTTTTGTTTTCGTGGTTGCGGTATTCACTAAAATAAAAGTATATAATTAAGCATATACTGTGTCTAATTAGTTAGATATAAAAATATGTAATGACTTAGTTTAAACTCTACTATGTTTAATTTCAAACTTTTTAAGAACGTTGCATTCCGATTGTAATATGCCCATGTGAAGGAAATATGGTTAACTTAAATAAAAATATAGTAGTGTAGAAAAAAATGTATATTTATTTTATTCTGATCTGAAATTAAATGCATTATTTTACATAAAATTATTTGATTAATATTGGTCTATATAGAAATTATTGTGACATGAATTACAAATAAATTATCATGCACACAGAGTTGGAACAATTATTAAACTATCAAAGTTGCAGCATGAAAACAAACTTTCGATCACATGTAGGATACCTACATGAATACGTCTTCAGTAATACCAGCACATTTCTCATGAATGTAAACGTCACAAACTGCTTATCCAACACTTTGTCAATTCCACAAAACCAACTGTCCTTGTCATGTCCTTGTGAACGATGAAGGATTTTGAAAGATTTTCTTTACTCTGGTCCTTTTTCATATCACATGATGCTTTTTATTTTGCAGGCTGAGACTTCAAAATAAATGAAGAACCTCTCGAAAAAATAGTTCATTTATCAGTTAATTAGAAGACATTTGAAAGAAGCATTGGATATCAGGAAAGACCATAGAATAAACTATAATATGCGGTGTATGAACAATAATCACTAATTACATCCAAGGAAATAAATAAAAACTTACCAACACTAGGATTATAACTGCTCCTCGGTCTGTTGACAAAACTCAAATGTATTTGTTCCATCGGCTGGGTTTTCAAATTATCCCGCAAGTGGCGCTGTCTAAGCAGACTACATACCTCGTGATTTGACATGCTGGTGCCATCTCTTGGAGAGCTTAACAATTACCAGTAGGGGAGCGAGTTGGCCATATTAGCTGCATTGGCCATATTCGCATCAAGTAGCTTACCATGTCCTAAAAGGGAAAAACTAAATAATACTACGTCGAACAACACTATGTCGGCACTCAAATTGTAAAGAAGTGGAAACCCTTGGGCATGCACTAGGATATTGCCCAAAGGGAGAATTACTTCGCAACACTCGTCACCAGCGTGTGCGTTCATCCATTTCTACAGCCCTTCGTAGAGCCAATTGGGAGGTCTATGAAGAGGTCCATTGCCTGTCTGAGGATGGTAGCCATCAAGAGAGATGCAGGAAAGGGTCTCATTCTTGATCCAAAAGTAAGAATGGAGCAACATTTACAGCAGGCGACACAGGTGAACGAGGAAAAGGAAGCCATCTACCAACCATGCATTCCTCACCTTAGTGAGAGATATAACGTACCTGAAAATGCATGGGAGGTAAAAGGACTACTATTTGGTGCCCGCGGAACATGTTTTAAATTCACAAGTACCTACCTGCCTCAAAGCACTGGGTGTGCAATGGTCCGAAATTGTAAATATATGTTTACATGTCCTAAAAGACTCTTTATATATTTTAAATAATCACTTATATTCAATGTGTTAACTGTTATCTTCTTGTTATAATCAGTTAATGTTTCTTTATATATTTGAATCTTAATTTTAATCATTTTTTTTTTTAATTTGACTTTGTCATATATCTTTGTATTCTGGATCTTTATGGTCACCTGCAATGTCAGGCAGATGTCACACTTTTTTTTTGGGAAATATATATAGTATTTACCTTATTATGCTAAAGTAGTTGTGAATTAAACAATGCACAAGGAAACAATTCTACTATTTTACTTACCCCTAATCTACCCGTTTGCCTGGCAAAAAATGCCATCGAATGCAAAGAATGCGAAAACCAACTTCCTTTCTACGTATGTCCAACTTTCCGTGTTCTTACCCACCAAATCTATTTGACACGTTCCAGACAAACGTCAATATCTGTGTGGGCATTCATAAATGCAAGAACAGTTAAGTGATGTTCAGCTATTCTTGCTCTCATGAAACTCTGCAACCGCCTGAGTGTTGAAATTCCTGTGGAATAACTTACAAATAAAATAAATGCACATTTAATGGTATTGTGACAAAAAGACAAAATCAGTCAGGTTACTCATCACTTTATTTTCTTCTGAAACTTTTGCACAAGTACACAGTTTCTTCCCGTCGTTAACACAGTCTACATTCTTTGGTGATATCACAACTCATAACTGTTTTTCTCGTAAACTTGACTCAGTCCTTCCATTGTCTTTCTTCACTTTCTCTGTCTCACCTGCACTAACTCCGACGATACAATCGCTCGACACTCGTTAAATGTTCTTTACTTTGATGCGACGTAGCGCATACATACACAGCTGTTTCGCACTCACTGACATACTGACCGACTCATGTCTGTAACTCCTGTTTCCTCACCTCCTTCTACCAAGTGGAAGGGAAGTCATTACATTAATTTAAACCAGTGATAGATCTCGATATTTGGAACACGTTTCGTATCTTACGTTTTTGTCTCTGGCCATTTCCTATGGAGATATTTTAGTTTTGTCGAAAACAAGCTGGCAACACTGCAGATTGTGTGGGTGTCACTTTCACTAGCTCAGTACATAAACAAACACAGTAACGTGCTTCTTGAGAACATAAATACATACCCTGTGTTCTCTTAGTGTGCGAGTGTAGTCCAATCCGAGTGGTTAGCTCCCAAAACATTGCACGACCCTACAAGCGACCAACATGTTTACATCTAGAAACCGGTTCAATTCCCTGACCAATCTTAACGCAACGTTGTCGATTTACTTCACGTCTGAAAGAGCTGCTCGGAGTATTCCCTCAATTCTTTTAAGTGATTAGAATTCCTGTGTGATGTCGCATAATTACTACTGAAGCTATGTCAGAAATAAGTTACTCTACGCATCTTACAAGTAACAAACTGTTATCTTCGTACATTCTTTTGGAATTACGCATACAATTTGGATCAAAAAACATTTATTTTTTCGAAATCGGCTGATCAAAGAACAAAATGCCATTAGACTTTTTTGTTTGCAATGCTTCTATGAAGCACATATTAGAAGGAATGTAATAACTTCCCTTCCATCCTGTATAGTGGAGATGACGTCACGCGGACCTTTCGTGAAGTTCTTCTAACGCGCCGGCGATGACGTAGCCAGATCTTTCTCGAAGGCTCTGGAAATCCTTTGTGTTGGCGCTTCATTGTTACTCACGTGTTCGCTCGCGTGAATGGTGTGGGAAAGCTTGACCTTATGCCTTTGTTTGCTTGGGGGCCTGGTATGTGGTGTGATGTAGCTTAGCCCCGACCGTCCTTTGCTGTGCGCCGCGCCCGGTGTCACAATGTTCTAATAATTTATAAAACAAATACATCAAGCCACTAATTGTAATAACATGGTGTTGTATTTGAAAATGTAAAGCTTGACATTAGTTATTAGAAATGAGAAAGAAGGTAAAACAAGAGAGTTTAAATGGTGAGATTGATCAACTGAAATTGTTAAGAGTTAGCAGAATCTGCACCAAAGTTTGTAGAAGAGGATAGATATTCCCTCTAAGGTCTTCATAACATTTCATTACTTTATTGTGTTAAATGTTCTTGAGGGGACGAAATTTATTAAGAAGTTTCATTAGCATTGTGTCTTCTTTGTGACAATAAAAGGCTAAAGGATATGCGTTCTTTACACAGATCTATTGTGGAAAGGATGAAAGGATACCTCAGGTTTGCAGTAAGACGCGCGGTAGTCCCTAACAAGTGCCGAGGGCGGTGTCGCATAAGGGTCCCCATCCCCATACGAGAGGATAGCGACCTAACACAAGCACCTCATTAACTTAACTATTCAAAATGAGACCAACAAACTTTTAAACCAGAGAAATGACTGCTGTCTGTGCGAGAGTACGGCAGAATAGGGCACGTCGATGCACTCTTTGTGTTAATCGCAATGGGCGTGCGTTCCAACATTTACTTCGAATAGTAAAGCTCTGATTAACTGTAAACAATGAGATGTTTGTGTTTTGTTTACGTGTTCTGTGTTTGTTTCTTGGGTTAAGATTATGTGTATGTCTTACTGAGATAAATGCAATACTAATTTACATTGTTGATTTTGCCGTAAATACTTAAACTGGGTGGGAGACAGTAATCTGTGACATTAACTCGTCTAGCGCTTAAACGAAGCACCGCAGCAAAAAAACTTTCCTTAACAAAAAGTGTTTAAAATAATGTTATCTATCAGCTCCCCAAGTTTGTCGGTCCGATTTTGGGACAGTCTGTACAAAAAATATCTGATATGTTGCACTCACATGACTTCCTCTACTTTTGTACTAACCATTCCTACAAACGCTTATTCCTTTATCTTCTTCGTGTTAGTTGACACAAATATTTGTAGAAATTATCTTGTTTATTTTCTTGTAGGTACAAGGGGAATATGGGAATACTTAGACCGATTTTAAAGATTTGAGATTCCATTCTCTTTGCACGGATAAGATATAAAAATCCGATGTGTTGCACTCACATGACTTTCTCTACTCTTGAACTAACCACTCTCACAAACTCTTATTCCTATATCTTCTTTCTTGTTAGTTGAGATAAACATTTGTACAAATTATCTTATTGCTTATTTCCTTGTAGGTGCAAGGGGAATGTTGGAATACAGTAGGGTTTGTGCGATAGTCAAATGTTTGAGATTCTGTTGTCTTTGCACACTTAACATATAAAAAATGAACAGCGATGACCCATTTCACGAAAGTTCTAAGTTTTCCGAAACTCACACACATAACAAGGAATATCTCCGAAATGGTTCACCCACAAGAAAATTTATTGAGACATAAATGGTGTATTTTAGCAAGATCTAAATTTTTTGTATAGTATGACTTGGTCTAACTCTAACGGTTTACCAGTTATGCAAAATTCATCCAGATTAAATACGACTACAGGGGCAATAGCCAGAAAATTCAAGATATACATTTCATTTGTCAAAAAATGTCTCAAACATATGGCATTTTAATCAAAATCGTTAGAGCCATTTTCAAGAAAATCAAAATTTTAGAAAAATCTTCCATGTAAAGAGTAGTTTAGGGTGGGGCTATTTTCTTCAAAATCTTCGTGTCACATCGCTGAAAGACATTAAACGTAAATACCAACTTTGGTTTTTAACCGACTTTTCGTTTTTGAGTTATGCTGTCCACAGTCTGACAGACTGACAGACTGACACACACACAGACACACACACGGACCTTTTTCTAAAAATGCTTTTCTTGGATTCAGGGGGCCTCAAAACATGTATTTCCGGTGAAATCTCGACATCGAATTTTTGGGTGGAATACAATACTTCCCCTACTTTCCAGTAGAGAAAGTAAAAAAAGGAATCACGATCTTCCTTTTGACGAAAATTTGCTTTCCTAAAGTCACACAAATAACAAGCAATATTTCCGAAATGGTTCACTCTACAAAAAATTATTAGGGCATACATTTTGTGTTTTAACATCTAAATTTGTTGTATAGTAAGATTTGGTCTATCTTTACGGTTTACGAGTTATTCAAAAGTGATCCTGGAGTCAATCGCAGCACCAAAGAACTGAACTCCATAGTGGAACAAATGCTGGACGAAAACCTCAAACTAGGTGAGTATCTATGGGGCAGGCCTGCGTTCAGCAGTAGACGTTTTTCAGCTGAAATGGTGTTTATGAAATATTTGTATGTATTTCTATATCTCTTGTATCTCGGAAATGACTCTTAACAAGTGCGACAAAAATGATTATTTAGTTAACGTTTTGCGTTTCAGGTTTATCTAAGTATCTTCTCCCACAAAAGAGGTATTTTACAGTAACAGAGGCGAAAAACGCCGAGTGAAGCTCGGTGGCCCAGGGACTATTTATTTAATGTTTGTATGTTTGTCCTCTATGCGTAACCGCTTGACCGGTCACTGCGAAATTCGGCAAGTATAATCAGTATTTTTTATGGAGAAGATTTCTATGCTAGCCATTTTACTATGCGACGTATTATATTCACACGGTTTTCTCTACTCGCTCTTCAACATACAATAAATAATAATAATAATAATAATAATAATAATAATAATAATAATAATAATAATAATAATAATAATGATAATGATAATGATAATGATAATGATAATGATAATGATAATGATAATGATAATGATAATGATAATGATAATGATAATGATAATGGTAATGGTAATGGTAATGATAATGATAATGATAATGATAATGATAATGATAATGATAATGATAATGATAATGATAATGATAATGATAATGATAATGATAATGATAATGATAATAATCATAATAATAATAATAATAATAATAATAATAATAATAATAATAATAATAATAATAATAATAATAATAATAACAACAACAATAATAAATAATAAATAATAATTATATATAAGTGGATATTGCATGGATTGCATATTTGAGTGCTTTTTCATGGTCGTTTTTATGTTATCCATTTTACTATACAACGTATTACATTCACATGGTTTTCTCTACTCACTTTTCTTTTGCGAAGCACATTTGTTTCTCTATTTCCTCTTCTACAAAAAAGTCATACAATTTTCTACATTTTTAAAATAGGAATGTAACGTATTACATTCGCAGGGGTTTCTCCATTCACTTTTCTTTTATGCAACACATTTTCGTATTCTTTTTTATTCGCTCTTCAATGTACTAGTAGCTGGGCGACCGAGCTTCGCTCGGCGTTTTTCGCCTCTGTTTTTTGATTTTTTTTTTTTTTTTTTTTTTGTGGGAAAAGATACTTATTTAGACAAACCTGAAAGGCAAAACGTTAACTAAATAAAACTACTTGTCGCAATTGTTAAGAGTAATGTCTGAGATACAAGAGATAAAGAAATACAAAAAAATATTTCATAAACACCATCATTTCAGATGTAAAACGTGTACTGCAGAAAGCAGGCCTCCCCCATAGATATCCACCCAGTTTGAGGCTGACGTCGAGCATTTGTTCCATTATGGAGTTCAGTTGTTTGCTCCAGGACGTTAACACGTTGGCCAAGGTCCTTCATACTTCCGTCGAGTTCTTCAATGGCTTCCTTAACCCCAGCCAGTCGCTCGTTAGTATTCTTCGATAGACCTGTCTTCATATTGGAATTCCCGTCTTCATCTTTACCGTTTTGGAGTTTACATTTTCAATTTGCCTTCCATTATTGTTCCCATATTTTCTATTCCGTAGTTTACATTTTTCCAATTCGGTTTTCATATTTGTTTCCTCTGGCGCATTCCGGAATTCATTTCATTTCCCATTATGTCCATCTTGGCTAACATTTGTTTCATCAACTGTTCCATATCGTGCTTTTCGTCGCACTCCGGACACCAATTGTGATTACTTTACTTTTTTAACTATTTCTTTATTTTTTATTAAAACACCGGAGCGACACTAAGCAAAAGGAATGTTGAAGAACAACAAATACTACAGAAAGAAAAGCTGGTTGATAAAGCCATGTGAATGTACTACGCATTTATGTTTCATACATATATAAAAATTGTACGAATTGTTCGTCGAAGCGGGGGTAGTGAAAGAAATGTGATTGTGTTTTACTAAACAAAAATGCGTAGAAAAACCGTGTGAATGTTATACGTTGCACCTATATTTCAAGTGTATGGAAAAATGTATGGATTGTTTGCAGAAGAGGGAGTAGTATGTTAGGTAAAAGAAAAGGGAGTAGAGAAAACCATGTGAACGTAATACATTGCGTGGTAAAATGGATTGCATAAAAACCTCCGCCATGAAAAAAATTAGATATGTCACTTTTCATGGCGATCGGTCAACCTGTTTTGGAATTTAATCACTCTTCCACATAAGATATGTATAGGCCTTGGTATGTATGAAGTTGATAAGCCATAGGGAATACCATGTGAATTGTTACGTAAAACAAAAGTGAGTAGAGAAAGTAGTATGAATGTAATACGTTGTATTTGTTTCAAACATATAGCAAATTGTATGAATTATATGTTGAAGGGCGAATAGCGAAAGAAGAGTGATTGTGTCTCGTAAAGGAAGAATTAGTAGAGGAAATCGTGTGAATGTAATACGCTGCATTTATATTTCAATCCTAGAATACTATATGAATTAAATGTTGATGGGCAAACAGAGGATACATGGATGCGCCACGTAAAATAAAAGCGAGTAGAAAGCCATTTGAAAGTAATATATTGTGTAGTAAAATTGTTACCATAAAAACTCTCCATGAAAAAAATACATATAAGTGCCGAATTTTGCGGTGATCGGTTAAGCGGTTTTCGAGATTAACAGTTAGATATATACAAACATTCAAGTTGTATAGGTGATATGAATTGTTTGTAGAAGAGTGAGTGGAGAAAGACATGTGAAGGTGTTACCTAAAAGTGAGTAGAGTAAACACTGTGAATGTAACATGCAGCATTTCTAAATCAAACATGCACAACATTGTATGACTTATTTCTAGAAGAGTAAGTAGAGAAACAGTTATGAGTGTGTTACCCAAAAGCAAGTAGAGAAAACAGTATGAATGTAATACGGAGCATTTCTATTTCAAACATGCACGAAATTGTATGACTTATTTGTAGAAGAGTGAGTAGAGAGAGATGTGAATGTGTTACCTAAGAGTGAGTAGAGAAAACAGTATGAATATAATATGTAGCATTTCTATTTCAAAAATACAGAAAATTGCATGACTTCTTTGTAGAAGAGTGAATAGAGAAAGAGATGTGAACGTGTTACCTAATAGTGAAAGCAGAAAACTGTGAATGTAATAGCATTTCTATTTAAAACATACAGAACATTGTATGACTAATTTTGAAAGTGGGGATAAAAGTGTTTTTTGGTGTAAAATCACGTTTTTTTATGGAAAATTGTTTATAGAAGGATGAGTAGAGAATGACATGTAAACGTGATTCCTAAAAGTAAGTTGAAAAACCACTCTGAATGTAATATGCAGCATCTCTATTTCAAACATACAGAAAATTGCATGACTTATTTGTAGAAGAGTGAGTAGAGAAAGAGGTGTGAATGTATCACCTAATAGTGAGAGGAGAAAACAGTGTGAATGTAATAGCACTTCTGTTTCAAACATACAGAACATGGTTTGACTTATTTTAAAAGTGGGGATAAAATGTTTTTGGTGCAAGATCACGCTTTTTATGGAAAATTGTTTACAGAAGACTGAGTAGAGAAAGAGGTGTGAATGTGTTACCTAAAAGTGAGAGGAGAAAACAGTGTGAATGTAATAGCACTTCTGTTTCAAACATACAGAACATGGTTTGACTTATTTTAAAAGTGGGGATAAAAGTGTTTTTGGTGCAAGATCATGTTTTTTTATGGAAAGTTGTTTATAGAAGACTGAGTAGAGAAAGATGTGAATGTGTTACCTGAAAGTGAGTAGAGAAAACACTGAATGTAATATGCATGTATACCAAAATTTAACCAAATCTTTAGAGCCGTTTGTGAAATACGGGGAATATATATATACAAGAATTGCACTGTAGAAGCGGGAATAAAGATGTTATTTTGTTTATGTAAAATCGCGTTTTTTCGGGAACTACACCTATATAGATGAACTTAAAAAGCAAAACTCTATCTGAATACAAAATTTGATCGAAATCGTTAGAGCCGTTTCCAAGTTGCGCGGAATATAAATACAAGAATTGCTCATTTAAATATATAAGATTTATATAATTTTGTTTACGATTAAAATACAAATGCAACGTATTTTATTTACGCGGTTTTCTCTATTAGCTTATCTTTTACGCAACACACTCACATGTCCCTCTTTACTCACTCTTCAAGATAATACATAAATGTGTGTGTATTATGAAGTTGATAAACTCCAACACCTGTTGACCCATCACCAGGAAAATTGACACATCTGATTTTCCATGCAGTTTTTATACTGTCCATTTTACTATGGAACGTATTACATTCACACTGTTTTCTTTACTCACTTTTATTTTATGAAATACAATCACACTTCGTTCTCGACTCTTCCTTCTACAAACAATTCATACTTGAAATAGAAATGCAAGAAGGTATTACACACAGATGGCTTTCTCTACTCGCTTTTCTTCTTATAGTGTTTGTGATTGTCTTCTCTGTGTCTTTATTTATTTTTTTGTTTTTTGTTCTTTCTAGTATCCTAAGAGTTGAATTCATTGTTTAAGCGCATCACATAAATGTCTCCAAAGAAACATACGACTATTGGACAAGTGCAACCTAAGTAAACACCGGCACCGTCTGCTGCTACATCAAATGTAATAGGATCTCTGAATGTACTGGTTTGGGGGTTCTCAAAAAGAATGCAGTATTTTATAAAACAATTTTAAACTAAATTAGTATTTGTAAACGTCAAAGCAATAAAATGTAAGATTGGTTTTAAATTATAAAGGTTAATTTTATTATACAAATACTTCTGTAATTATTACTTAAGTTCAATATTCTGGTGCTAAACCATAATACTTATTATTAGAGTCCGAACCAAGAAAAGGTTGCGGAATTTGGATTATAGGAAGTGGTAGGGGTCAGTCTGTCACATGATCACGACACAGAGGTACAAGTTACAGTCGACGCAACAACGTTGTAGACAACTTACATCCAATGCTATCACCATTTATAGTAAAATATTCACCCCCAAATACTTGTACAAATTCAGCAATATGTGAATATTCTTATTTTCGTGATCCAGGCATTTTACTCTGCGTGTAAAACTAGTGAGCACATTCAAGAATCACCATGCGCTGTAGGCATTGTGATTTGCGCTGGCACTGTGCTCGCGCAATGACGTCACGCTCTGCCCATGTGGAGGCAACTTAGAAACACCTCATTCGGCCATAAGCGTATGGACCCTACTTAAAATAAACGAATGACGCGAATACAATCAATTTAAGCAACACAAAGGTAATTTTGTTTAGGTAAATGCTTCAATTGTGATTTTTAATTTAAAATTTGACGTTTTGCATTCACACGACTTTCTCTACTCAGCGTTGTACAAACACTTATTCTTCTATTTACTTCATGTTAATTGAGATAAATGTTAATTATGTAAACCTTTTCTTATTAGATATTTCCTTGTAGATTTAATGGGAATATGGGAATACTGAGCAGTAGTTAAGTGTTTTAAGAGCTGGTCACTACGTGATTACTTTGACGTTCCATTCTGTTTGTATGATCAGGAAAGGGGACCGATAAGCAACTCTCATTTGAGAAAAGATAAGTATTGGAAAATTCCAACCAATAACAAGGGATAACTCGAAAACAGTTAACTAAAAATAAAATTTAAAAAGAAAAACACACACACACACAAAAAAAAAAGAACTAACAAATTGTGCGCTTTACGCCATTTATATTGTTTTGTTTAGATCTGTTACGCTTTACCGGTTGTGCAAAAGTTATTCAGAATGAAGAGGACTTCAGAGGTTATTCTCAGAAATTCAAGATATTTATTTCTTTTCTCATGATTTCATCAAGATTTCTTAAACATGTTGTTCTTTAATCATAATCGTAAGAATGACTTTTGAGAAAAGCAAACATTTCGATAACTTTTCCATGTAAAGGGTAGTTTGGGATGGGAGAACTTTCTGAAAAAGTCACACACACAGACACAAACACACACACAGACACAAACACACACACACAGACACACACAGACACAGACACAGGCACAGACACACACACAGACACAGATACAGGCACAGACACACACACAGACACAGACACACACAAACACACACAAACAGACACACACCCACACAGACACACACCCACACACACATACACAGACACACACCCACACAGACACACACCCACACACACACGCACAGACACACACCCACACACGCACACACGCAGACACACACACAGACACACACACAGACACACACCCACACACGCAGACACACAGACACACACAGACAAACACCCACACCCACACGCAGACACACACCCACACACACAGACACACACACAGACACACACAGACACACACAGACACAGACATACGCACACACACAGACACGGACACACGCACACAGACACAGACACAGACACACGCACAAACACACACATACACACAGACACAGACACACGCACAAACACACACCCACACACACAGACACACACACAGACACACACAGACACAGACACACGCACACACACAGACACACGCACAAACACACACATACAGACACAGACAGACCCACACAGACACAGACACACATAGACACACACACAGACACACACCCACACACACAGACACACACAGACACACACCCACACACAGACACTCACCCACACACACAGGCTCACAGACACACACCCACACACACAGACACACACAGACACACACCCACACACACACAGACACACACCCACACACACAGACACACACAGACACACACCCACACACAGACACACACACAGACACAGACACACACAGACACACACAGACACACACCCACATACACAGACACACACATACACACAGACACACACAGACATACACCCAGACAGACACACAAAGACACAGACACACACAGACACACACCCACAAACACGCAGACACACACACACGCAGACACAGACACACACAGAGATACACATAGACACACACACAGACACACACCCACAGACACACACACAGACACACACACAGGCAGACACACACAGGCAGACACACACACAGACACAGACACACACCCACACACACACACACACAGACACACAGACAGGCACACACACAGACACACGCAAACAGACAGACACACACACAGCCACACGCCCAAGCTCACACCCACCCACAGACATACACATACTATTTTCTAAAACATGCTTTTTTTGGGGTGGGGGCGGAGAGTACTAGGGAGTGTCAAAATATATATATATATATATATATATATATATATATATATATATATATATATATATATATATATATATATATATATATATATATACATTTCTGTTGAAATACGTGCTTATTGAATTTTTAATGTGTTACACTCAATGACTTTCTCTACTCTTGTCCTAACCATTCTTACAAACTCTTATTACTATATCTTCTTCATGTTAATACAGATATCTGATGTGTTACACTCATTGACTTTCTCTACTCTTGTACTAACCATTCTTACAAACTCTTATTCCTATATGTTCTTCATGTTAATACAGATATCTGATGTGTTGCACTCACATGACTTTCTCTAACTCTTGTACTAACCATTCTTACAAACTCTTATTACTATATCTTCTTCATGTTAATACAGATATCTGATGTGTTGCACTCACATGACTTTCTCTACTCTTGTACTAACCATACCTACAAACTCTTATTACTATATCTTCTTCATGTTAATACAGATATCTGATGTGTTACACTCACATGACTTTCTCTACTCTTGTACTAACCATTCTTACAAACTCTTATTACTATATCTTCTTCATGTTAATACAGATATCTGATGTGTTGCACTCACATGACTTTCTCTACTCTTGTAATAACCATTCTTACAAACTCTTATTACTATATCTTCTTCATGCTAATACAGATATCTGATGTGTTGCACTCACATGACTTTCTCTACTCTTGTACTAACCATTCTTACAAACTCTTATTACTATATCTTCTTCATGTTAATACAGATATCTGATGTGTTGCACTCACACGACTTTCTCTACTCTTGTACTAACCATTCTTACAAACTCTTATTACTATATCTTCTTCATGTTAATACAGATATCTGATGTGTTGCACTCACATGACTTTCTCTACTCTTGTACTAACCATACCTACAAACTCTTATTACTATATCTTCTTCATGTTAATACAGATATCTGATGTGTTACACTCACATGACTTTCTCTACTCTTGTACTAACCATTCTTACAAACTCTTATTACTATATCTTCTTCATGTTAATACAGATATCTGATGTGTTGCACTCACATGACTTTCTCTACTCTTGTACTAACCATTCTTACAAACTCTTATTACTATATCTTCTTCATGTTAATACAGATATCTGATGTGTTGCACTCAC
Organism: Tenodera sinensis; assembly: GCA_030765045.1. NCBI lineage: Eukaryota > Metazoa > Arthropoda > Insecta > Mantodea > Mantidae > Tenodera > Tenodera sinensis. The sequence goes on from CM060962.1 coordinate 316,334,314, forward strand.
ACGACTTTCTCTACTCTTGTACTAACCATTCTTACAAACTCTTATTACTATATCTTCTTCATGTTAATACAGATATCTGATGTGTTGCACTCACATGACTTTCTCTACTCTTGTACTAACCATACCTACAAACTCTTATTACTATATCTTCTTCATGTTAATACAGATATCTGATGTGTTACACTCACATGACTTTCTCTACTCTTGTACTAACCATTCTTACAAACTCTTATTACTATATCTTCTTCATGTTAATACAGATATCTGATGTGTTACACTCACATGACTTTCTCTACTCTTGTACTAACCATTCTTACAAACTCTTATTACTATATCTTCTTCATGTTAATACAGATATCTGATGTGTTACACTCACATGACTTTCTCTACTCTTGTACTAACCATTCTTACAAACTCTTATTACTATATCTTCTTCATGTTAATACAGATATCTGATGTGTTGCACTCACATGACTTTCTCTACTCTTGTACTAACCATTCTTACAAACTCTTATTACTATATCTTCTTCATGTTAATACAGATATCTGATGTGTTACACTCACACGACTTTCTCTACTCTTGTACTAACCATTCTTACAAACTCTTATTACTATATCTTCTTCATGTTAATACAGATATCTGATGTGTTACACTCACATGACTTTCTCTACTCTTGTACTAACCATTCTTACAAACTCTTATTACTAAATCTTCTTCATGTTAATACAGATATCTGATGTGTTACACTCACATGACTTTCTCTACTCTTGTACTAACCATTCTTACAAACTCTTATTACTATATCTTCTTCATGTTAATACAGATATCTGATGTGTTGCACTCACATGACTTTCTCTACTCTTGTACTAACCATTCTTACAAACTCTTATTACTATATCTTCTTCATGTTAATACAGATATCTGATGTGTTACACTCACACGACTTTCTCTACTCTTATACTAACCATTCTTACAAACTCTTATTACTATATCTTCTTCATGTTAATACAGATATCTGATGTGTTACACTCACATGACTTTCTCTACTCTTGTACTAACCATTCTTGCAAACTCTTATTACTATATCTTCTTCATGTTAATACAGATATCTGATGTGTTACACTCACATGACTTTCTCTACTCTTGTACTAACCATTCTTACAAACTCTTATTCCTATATCTTCTTCGTGTTAGTTGAGATAAACATTTGTACAAATTATCTTATTGTTTATTTCCTTGTAGGTACAAGGGAGATATTAGAATACAGTAGGCTTTGAGCGATAGTCAAATCTTTTAAAACTGGTCGCACGGCCAAGACAAAAAAGTGAATAATGACCTTCCATTTTAGAAAAGTATAAATATTGCAAAACTCACACAAATAACAAGGAATATCTTCGCAATAGTTCACTCGACAAGAAAGACACACTTAGACATAACTGGTGTGTTTTAGCAAGATCTACATTTTTTGTACAGTAAGATTGGGTCTATCTCTTAACGGTTTACCAGTTATGCAAAAGTCATCCAGAGTAAATAGTATTTCAGAAGCTATAGCCAGAAAAATCAAAATATACATTTCATTTGTCATAAAAATATCTTAAACATATGGCCTTTTAACCAAAATTGTGAGAGTCATTTTTGAGAAAATCAAAATTTTCGAAAAATGTGCCAAATAAAGGGTAGTTTAAAGTGTGGCTATTTTCCTCAAATTCTTCTGGTCGCATCCTTGAAAGACATTAAACTTAGATACCAACTTTGTTTTTAATCGACTTTTCGTTTTTGAGTTATGCTGTCCACAGACAGACACACACACTGACCTTTTTCTAAAAATGCCTTTTTTGGATTCAGGGGGTCTCAAAACATATTTCCGGTGAAATCTCGACGTCGAATTTTTGGGTGGAAGCAATACTTACTCTACTTACCAGTAGAGAAAGTAAAAATGAGATTGTTTCCAGTTGGAAAGTTGAAGAATGCAGAAAGTGTGTAGTGCAGGAAGGAACCGCGTGTGGTAAAGCCTGCGCTGTAGGGGATTAATTGTAATCTGATCAATAAGCATGATAACGGGCATGAGACATGTCGCTGGTGACAATCGCATTTGTCCTCCCTCCCACCGTTATGTATGTCGTGCTTTTCTCAACTCACACTTCACTTGCACTCACATGACTTTCTCTTCTCTTACTCCCATATCTTGTTCGTGTTAGTTGAGATAAACATTGGCAGAGGCTTTGAGCGATAGTCTTTTAAAGCTTTCAAATTCCCTTCTCTTTGCACAGCTAACACACACACACACATACACATACGCACATACACATACACACATACACACCACACACACCACACACACATACACACACACCACACACACATACACACATACACATACACACATACACACATACACACCACACACACCACACACACATACACACATACACACACACCACACACACATACGCACATACACATACACACATACACACATACACACCACACACACCACACACACCACACACACCACACACACCACACACACATACGCACATACACACATACACACATACATACACACATACACATACACACATACACACACATACACACACCACACATACACACACATACACACACCACACATACATACACACATACACACACCACACACACCACACACACCACACATACATACACACATACACACACCACACACACATACACACATACACACACATACACACACCACACATACATACACACATACACACACCACACACACCACACACATACATACACACATACACACACACCACACACATACACACATACATACACACATACACACACACCACACACACATACACATACATACACACACACCACACACACACACACCACACATACATACACACATACAAGATAAAAAATTAGAGGTAAATAAAGATGTAAATGTTCAAATAGAACATCACCAACAATATGTACATGTATATATAAAATGTAATTTGTATGTAAATAAATAAATTCAAGCATGTAGTATTCATATGGAATGGGGCATGCAATTAATAAAAAAAAAAAAAAAAAAAAAACATACACACACACCACACACACATACATACACACATACACACACACCACACACACATACACATACATACACACATACACACACCACACACACCACACACACCACACATACATACACACATACACACACCACACACACCACACACACATACATACACACATACACACACACCACACACATACACACATATACACACACCACACATACATACACACATACACACACCACACACACCACACACACCACACATACATACACACATACACACACCACACACACCACACACACATACACACACCACACATACATACACACATACACACACCACACACACCACACACACCACACACACATACACATACGCACATACACATACACACATAGACACCACACACACCAGACACACCACACACACATACACACACACCACACACACCACACACACATACACACCACACACATACACACCACACACACATACACACACCACACACACCACACACACATACACACCACACACATACACACACCACACACACCACACATACACACATACACATACGCATATACACATACACACATACACACCACACACACCACACATACATGCACACATATACACACCACACACACATACACATATACACACACCACACACACACACCACACACACCACACACACATACACACACCACACACACCACACACACCACACACACCACACACAACACACACAACACACACATACACACATACACATACGCACATATACATACACACATACACACCACACACACCACACACACCACACACACATACACACATACACACACACCACACACACCACACACACCACACACACCACACACACCACACACAACACACACACACATACACACACACCACACATACACACACAACACAACACACCACACATACACACACCACACACACCACACACACCACACACACCACACATACACACACCACACACACCACACACCACACACACCACACACCACACATACACACATACACACATACATACACCACACACATACACACATACACACACCACACACATACACACATACACACACCTACACACATACACACATACACACATACACACATATACACACATACACACATACACACACCACACACACCTACACACATACACACATACACACACATACACACATACACACACCACACACACCACACACATACACACATACACACATACACACACCACACACCACACACACCACACACATACACACATACACACATAGACACATACACACATACACACACCACACACACCTACACACATACACACATATACATACACACATAGACATACATACACACATACACACATACATACACACATACATACACACATGCACACACATACACACATACACACATGCACACACATACACACATACACATACACACATACACATACACACATACACATACACACACACATACACATACACACATGCACACATACACATACACACATACATACACATACACACATAGACACATACACATAGACACATACACATACATACATACACACATACACATACACACATACATATACACTCATACACATACACACATACACACATTCACATACACACATACATACACGAACACACACATACACACAAACACACATACACATACACACATACACATACACACATACACACGTACACATACACACATGCACACATACACACATACACATACACACATACAAATACACACACGTACACACATACACATACACACATACAGACATACACATACACACACATACACACATACACATACACTCATACACATACACACATACACATACATACATACATACATACATACATACATACATACATACATACATACATACATACATACATACATACATACATACATACATACATACATACATACATACATACATACATACATACATACATACATACATACATACATACATACATACATACATACATACATACATACATACATACATACATACATACATACATACATACATACATACATACACACATACACACATACACGTGGCGGCGCCGTGGCCGAGCGGTTAGCGCGCTCGCCTACCACCTAGGCGGCCCGGGTTCGATCCCAGGGACCCGCATGTGGTATTCGTGGTGGACGAAGCGGCGTCAGGGCGGGTTTTCTCCGGGTACTCCGGTTTCCCCCGCCATTTCATTCCACCGGTGCTCCATCTTCATGTATCATCAGTGTCACCGCCTGCGGTGCCGTAGTAGTAAAAGCAAGCGTTAAACACTACAACAACAACAACTACACACATACACACACAAAAATCACAATAAACAATTACACAATGGAAAAAAAAGTTCAGAAGGGCTGTCCACAAGGATCCTGCTGTGGCCCAGGCTTTTGGAACATAATGTATAATTCCCTATTGAATACTGATTTCAATAGGAAAACTAAAGTCATGGCATTTGCAGACGACCTTGTCATATTAACAAGAGGCTCAAGCAAAGTAGAAGCAGAAAACATAGCGAATCAGGATTTAATCATAATTCAGAACTGGGCCACTGACAACAAAATAGAGTTCAACGAAAAGAAGTCGAAGACTCTAGTCATATCAAGAAAGCGAACGGACAATTGGGACGTCAATATCTACTTAAACAACAAGAAGCTTAACCAAACTGAAGAAATGAAATACCTGGGCATATGGTTTGACAGTAAGTTTAACTTCAATGCACACATAGACCACACTACAGGGAAATCAATCACACTCATCCACATGTTATCACGGACAGCTAAACTACAATGGGGATTAGGACACAAAGCACTAAAAACAATATACGAAGGAGCTATAGTCCCAATAATGACATATGGCTCACCAGTGTGGATAGACGCTATAAGAAAAATAAAAAATCTAACAAAATATAAAAGGATACAAAGATTGATTAATATAAAAATTGCTAAAGCCTACCGTACTATCTCATACGAGGCATCATGCAGGCGTTCCACCCTTACAAATAACCATATAACAATATGTAAGAACCTACCTGGCAACAAAAGTCAACAATCAAGAATATGACGCACCGCTGGAAGTCAGGTATTGGAGACACCCTGCGGAAATACCCCTAATAGATGACGTAGATAACAACAATGAATATGCAGTTGAAATGTACACCGATGGTAGCAAAACTGGTGATAAAGTTGGGGCAGCAGGGATCATCTTCATCCATGGCAACCTGGCATACAAATTAAAGTTCAAGTTGCATCCACGATGCACGAATAACCAGGCTGAACAACTGGCAATATTAAAAACACTTTAAAAACTAGATGAGCTTGGATATGGAGAATGCGATGAAAAACGAGCTGCATTATTCACAGACAGTAAGATAACTCTAGATCTGCTCAGGAACAACATGAAACATAACCAGCTGATAGAAGCAATCAAAACCAAAATCCTTGAACTTTCAAAATCAAAGTGGACACTACATTTCGGCTGGGTGAAAGGACACGCGGGAATACATGGAAATGAACTTGTGGACAGACTAGCAAAACAAGCTGCCGCGGAAGACACCGAAATAATATATGACAAAGTATCAAAAGACGCTATAGTAACTAGAGAGAAAGAAACTGGACTCGAAGAATGGCAACAACAATGGACAGCATCAAGGAAAGGAGCAGTAACCAAAGAATATTTCCCATCCGTGAGAAGAAGATTAAAGCAACGGTTACCAATATCTCCGGAGTTCACAGCAATGATAACAGGACATGGCAAGCTAAGAGCATATCGCCACAGGTTTGGATTTTTAGATAACCCAATGTGCAAATGTGAAGAAGAGGACCAAACAGTAAACCACATTATATTTCGATGCAAAATACTAAACAACCAGAGAAACGAAATGATTAGGAAAATACAAAGTAAAGGTGCTACTTGGCCCATAAACAAAGAAGAACTTGGAAACAATTTCATACAACCTTTCGTTAACTTCATTAATGCTATAAAATTCACAGAAATAGAATGACTTAAGTTCAAATATATATAATTTCTACTCCTTACCAAAATTGCAATCAGTATCATTGTCCAAACATAGTTCAATACTCTACTGCTGTTACAAGTATAATAATATTTACCTTTCACTATATGATAAGTAGAAATAAGGTCAAACAAAATATAATAGCATTAAACAACAAACATCAAATAAAAAAAAAACTGTAAATATCACAATAGAGAAGTATTCAATAGACTAAGGTAGATAAAAAATTAGAGGTAAATAAAAGTGTAAATGTTCAAATAGAACATCACCAACAATATGTACATGTATATAAGATGTAAATTGTATGTAAATAAATGCAAGCATTTAGTATTCATATGGAATGGGGCATGCTAAAATAAAAAAAAAAAAAATAAATAAAAAAACACATACACACATGCACACATACACATACACACATATACATACACACATACACACACACCACACACACATACACCACACACACATACACACATACACACATACACATACACACATACACACACACCACACACGCACATACACACATACACATACACACACCACACACACATACACACATACACATACACGCATACACATATATACACACATACACATATATACACACACACCACACACATACACACACCACACACGCACATACACACACCACACACACATACACTTACACACACCACATACGCACATACACACATACACACACCACACACATACACGTATACATATACACACATACACATACACACATACACATACGCACACCACACACACATACACACATACACACAAATACACACATACACATACACATACACACATACACACATACACATACACACACCACACACATACACACAAATACACACATACACATACACACATACACAAACACCACACACGCACATACACACATACACATACACACACCACACACACATACACACATACACAGATATACACACATACCACACACACCACAGACACATACACACACCACACACACATACACACACCACACACGTACACACATACAAACACACACATACACACACCACACACATACACACATACACACACCACATACACATACACACATACACACATAGACACATACACACACCACACACACATACCACACACACACCACACACATACACACATACACATACACACATACACATACACACATATACACATAGACATACACATACACACATACACATACAGACATACACATACACACATAGACATACACATACACACATACACATACACACATAGACACACATACACATACACACATACACACCACACACACATACACACCATACACACATACACACACATACACATACACACCACACACATACACACCATACACACATGCACATACACATACACACATATACACATAGGCATACACATACACACATACACATACACACATACACATACACACATATACACATAGACATACACATACACACATACACATACACACATAGACATACACATACACACATACACACCACACACATACACACCACACACACATACACACACCACACACACCATACACATCACACACACATACACACATACACGTACTCACATACACATACACACATACACACACCACACACCACACACCACACACATACACACATACACACATACACACACCACACACACATAGACACATACACACATATACACACCACACACACATAGACACACCACACACATACACACACCACACACACATAGACACACCACACACATACACACACCACACACACATACACACACCACACACACATACACACCACACACACATACACACACATACACACACCACACACACATACACACATGAATAACGATGTTCCATTTGACAGAATTACAAGTTCTCCAAAACTCACACAAATAACAAGGCAGATCTCTGAAATTGTTCAATCTAAAAAAAAATTATTTGCACATAAATTGTGTATTTTAGCAAGAGCTACATTTTTTGTAGACTAGGACTTGGTTTATCTCTTACTGTTCACCAATTATGCAAAAGTCATCCAGAGTAAACAGGACTACATAGGCTATAGCTAGAAAATGCAAAATGTATATTTCGTTTGTCATAAAAATATCTCAAAGATCTGGCATTTTAATTGAAATCCTTACATAAATTTTCAAGGAAATCAAAATTTTCAAAAAATTTTCCGTGTAAAGGTTAGTTTACGGTAGAGCAATGTTCTTGAAAATTGTCGTGCCACATCCTTGAAAGACTTAAACACCAACTTGGTCGGTTGGGTGGCTCAGTTGGTTAGACGCTGGCCTACTGATCCCAAGGTCGCGGGTTCAAATCCGGCCAAGACCGATGGTTTTTAACTGTGCTTAAAAACGACACCTCCATGTCAGTAGATTTACTGGCATGCAAAAGAACTCCTGCGGGACAAAATTCCGGCACACTGGCGACGCTGATATGATCCTAGCAAGTGACAACGTCGTTAAACAACAAATTATTATTTATTATTATTATTATTATTATTATTATTATTATTATTATTATTATTATTATTATTATTATTATTATTATTATTATTATTATTATTATTATTATTATTATTATTATTATTATTATTATTATTATTATTATTATTATTATTATTATTATTATTATTATTATTATTATTATTATTATTATTATTATTATTATTATTATTATTATTATTATTATTATTATTATTATTATTATTATTATTATTATTATTATTATTATTATTACCAATTTTGGTTTTTAACCGACTTTTCGTTTTTGAGTTCAGCGGTCCACAGAGTGTCACACACAGACACACAGATAAACGAAGCTTTTTCTAAAAAAATTTTTTTGGATTCAGTGGGTTTCAAAACATATTTCCGGTGAAATTGAATTTTTGGATGGAATACAATACTTCCTCTACTTTACTAAACGTAGTAGAGAAAGTAAAAATGATTATTGTTCTTATTTATGTATGCCAACAAACTTACTGTTGGTGTTTTTAAACACACAAGCCGTGTGAGAGGTAGAACTGGAACTTAAAAATTCAGTGCCACAACTGCGATCTGAGCCACAGACCCTCAGCTTGCCAGGCGTGTGCTCTAACCATTTAGCTACTGTGACAGCCTGCCAGAATGACACTGAATTCTCCAACCATGTCGTATTTCTCCAGGTAAACCACAAAGGCAGTCTCACATCAGAGACAATTACCGCAATGGTGACTTATTATTGCAAGTACTTTATGTCCCGGCTGCGGCATTGAGTTTTTAAGTTCCGGTTCTACCTCTCGCTTATCTTTAAGTTTATTTCATGTCAAACGAGATAAACTTTTGAAGAAATGGTTTTTGCTTTCCCTGCTACCAAAAGTTTAAGGACACCTGCATATTTCACCGAAATACGTTCTGTCCTGGAACTATTTTCTATAGGGCTTTTGTGTTCTATTAAAAAATTATGTTATTAAAGGGTACATTTAAACAAAACAAAAATATATGTTACGCTCACGTGACTTTCTGTACTCTTGCACTATTTCTAAAAACACTTATTCCTCTATTTTCTTCATGTCATTCGAGATAAACATTTGCAGAAATTATACCTAGCAGGTGCAAGGTGAATATGAGAGAACATCCAGTATTTGTCCTATTTTAGGGTTGTAGTAAAGACACGTCTGCTAATAGGTCTGCAGAAAAAGACAATTTAAATACGAATGATAAACGATAAAAATCGTATAATGTAAAAATATTTGATAAAGTGTAATAATTTATAAAATTATTATAGCATTTGGAAATAAGACAGCTAACTATTTTAGAAATATTAATTTATTTAATTTAGTGTAGCATACAGATGATTGTGTAAAATGTACAAAGAATCACGCATAATTTGTTAATCAATATGTCCTAAAACACTTAATTGCAATTCAAAAGGTCGGAAAAATTAACAGTTAATTTAGTAATCACTCTACAAGCACCAAAAAGTAGACCAATGACTTCCAAATTTGAAATTTTGTACTTGCCTCTTAAATAAGCAATGCAAGACTCAAATGTAGATTTTTTCCCCTTACCAATCTCCTTAATTTGGTGTATATGTTTTTGAGATCGGATTGTAGGGTCAGGAATTAGCCCCCTCATTTGTTTGCTGTCAATGCCTATTACGTCTATTATTTCATAAAAATAAGGTGAGAATGTATGTTGTCAAAGTAAATATAGCCATTTCGAAACAAACACAATGTATAAATCGTAATTAATTATTCCTGGATACAAACATCTACCTACTAAGCTAGAATGTATCTGTAAATTTAAACGAACAAGAAATATGTATATATGTATATTAAGTAATTCCCTATAGTAGTGTTGAGAAAATCAAATGTCTTGTAATGGTCTACATTACGCTTTCAGTAATAGTCAAATATTTTAGAGCTGGTCGCTATATGAAGGCTTTGAAATTCCCTTCTCTTTGTACAGCTAAGATATAAAAAGTGAATTACGCCTTCCATTTGAGGAAAGTATAAGTACTGGAAATCTCACACAAATAAGAAGCAATATCTCTACAAAAAATTCATTTGGACCTAAGTTGTGTGTTTTAGCACGATCCACATTTTTTGTATAATAAGATTTGGTCTATCTCTTACGGTTTACCGATTATGCAAAAGTCATCCAGAGCAAACAGGACTACATAGGCTATAGCCAGAAAATTATTATAGCCAGACAGACAGACACACACAAAGACCTTTTTCTAAAAATACTTTTTTTTTTTTATTCAGGGGACCTCTAAACTTATATTCCTGGTGAAATCTCTACATCGAATTTTTGGGTGGAATACAGTACTTCCTCTACTTACTGTACGTAGTAGAGAAAGCAAAAACTAGGGTTTCTCAGACAACATTAGTTTATAATGGTGACTAGGAATGGGCAGAAATCAACCTATGGTTACCATGAAGTAACAGTTATCTCCTTAACGTAACGAACACTGTCACATAATTCACTGCATGTGTATTGGTGTCGCTTATAGGAAACTAAAATGAGTGTAAAATTTCAACGCAGTATTGCCAAGCGTAGTAGTGGTGTTATTCTAAAGGAGGCTTATACCTCCGGTTAGATTCAAAGTATACGTTGGAATATTCACTTATATTTTAGTGAAACTCGTCTTCCGTTTAGTGATGAAATTATTCACATACCTAATTGAAATACCTTGGAGACAGAGGGCTTTCTTAAGCAGACCTCATCATTTTCAAATGTGGAAGACGTGTTTTTAACACTTACCAAATAGTCTAACCTTATTACGTCAAATTAGAAACCAGATGCAGAATGCAACGAAAATATGTAAACCAGCGACGTCTAACGTTTGCGAAAGAGGGGAATGCGAGTTTAATTTCTTCCAACATACGTGCACTTTGCCTCTCTTTTTAACTCCCTGCCGTGCATTGTGTTGCAGTGGCGGGTTTGCTTACATGTACTTTGTGTTTGATTTACGAAAGCATTTTCAAATCTTATGTGATAAACATGTGTTCATTAGTGACTTGTTTGGTAGTGCTTACGTTTAACAAGTATATCAATATTTGACATAGTCTTAGAAGATACACCAAGTGATCGTCGTCACGTAACATATTGTGATATATACAGACTTTTAATATAGTTCAATTTGGAGAAACTCTGTTCACAAATATATGTAGAGTTATACTCACTCTTATATCTACACACTATTATACTTGTAAATGTTTATTTCTCTATATACTACATTTTAATAGACATAAGCATTTTCAGAAATTACCTTATTGCTAATTTTCTAGTAGGGAATAAGGGAATACAGCAGGATTTAAGCGATAGTGAAATGTTTTAAGAGCTGGTTGCTATGAGATATCTTTGAAATTCCGTTCTCTTTGCAAGGCCAAGAGATGAAAAATCGTATAACATACTCCTGTTTGAGAAAAGTATAAGTATTGGCAAATTAAAAATAAATAAAATAAATAAATAAAATAAAAAAATAAAAAAATAAAAATAAATATAGAAAATATCTCGGAAACAGTTTGCTCAAAAGAAAAAAGAAGTATTTGACATAAATTGCGTGTTTTAGCAAGATCCAAATATTTTATTTAGTAAGCTTTTGTTTATCTCTTACTGTTCACCATTTATACAAAAGTCATCCAGAATGAAGAGATCTTCTGAGGACATTCCCAGAAAATTCAAGGTATGATTTAGAAAATTCCATGGAATCACCTGTTTATGTCCATCACTGGATACTGACTGTTCCTGTGACTGAAGGGGTGGAGTGGGATATAGCCGCTCACTGCGTGAGGTTCTCCAAAGGGAGAGGTTGCACATCCTTGGTATAAACTGTAATACCCAATCTCTTATTATTATATTTCTATTAAAATAAGAGTACACCTTTAAAACATAAAATTTAGGGCCTACGTAACGCAATTAATATATGCATCATGTAAACATATATGTAAGGTTCTATAAACATGAATTGCCAGTCGTCTAGTCTTTGATACACCTATGAAAATATTATGACGCTGGACGCGGCGAAAAACAAAGGACGGCCGCAGCCAAGTAATTCACACCACATACCAGGCCGGTGAGCAAATAAAGGCATTCAAGTTTAGGGTGCCTCGCGCGACTGTTTATGTATACGTGACTAACAAGAATCAAGCAGTAACAACATGCGTTTTCAGAACCTTCGGCGTGTTTACAAAAGCTCCAGAAAGGACCTGTGACGCCATCCCCAGCATGTAAGGAAGCGAGGAAACAGCAGAAGAGAGTTACAGTTTTTGAGTCGGTCAGTGGGTGCGAGATAGCTGTGAAAGATACCCGCGTCAAACTGAAGAAGTTTTAATGAGTGTAGAGTGATTGTATCGTCGGAGTTAGTGAATGAGAGACAGAGAAATTGAAAAGACAGTGAAAGGACTGAGTCAAGGTTACGAGAAGAGAACCGTATGAGTTGTAATATGACGAAAGACTGTAGGCTGTGTTAACATCTGTAGAAGAGAGCTGTGCATTTGTGCAAAAGTTTAGGAGGAAAATAAAGAGATAGAAAAGCAAATTGATTAGATTTGTCCTTTTGATACACTGGTGTCAGAAATGGGGTTCATCAAATTGGTACACTATGTTCCATTCCGGCAAGTAGGTATTAACTTTAATATCTTAACATAACTGTTATCTTACAACGTAATGACTCTTTTGTCACCTATATTTTTATTGCCGAAAGGAAATATTCCATCAAATACAAGAACAATAATCATGATGATGATTATGATGACGATAATAATAATACTAATAATAATACTAATACTAATACTAATACTAATTCTACTACTACTACTAGTACTACTACTACTACTAATAATAACAACAACAACAATAATAATAATAATAATAATAATAATAATAATAATCATAATAATAATAATAATAATAATATAATAATAATAATAATAATAATAATAATAATAATAATAATAATAATAATAATAATAATAATAATAATAATAATAATAATAATAATAATAATAATAATAATAATAATAATAATAATAATAATAATAATAATAATAATAATAATAATAATAATAATAATAATAATAATAATAATAATAATAATAATAATGGCCGCCTCCGTAGCGCAGCTGGCAGCGCGCTTGCCTGTGGCGCGGAGGACCCGGGTTCAATCCCCGGTACCAGCATGGGGATTTTATCCCCTCTGGGAAGTCTGGCACGGGGTGCACTCAGCCTCGTTAGGTCCCGGGGGGACCAATTGAGGAGCTACTTGATGGAGAAGTAGCGGCCCCAGGTCGAGAAGACCGCATAACTGGCCGGGAGGGCTCGGGGCGCTGACCACGTCCCACCCTCCAGTACTGCACCTCACCAATGACGCCTGTAGTGGGCAGAGGTGGGGGACGCAGCGGCTGGGCGGTAGGCCTTGGCCCTTCGTGGGCTGTCGCGCGGGGTTTACATTTACAATAATAATAATAATAATAATAATAATAATAATAATAATAATAATAATAATAATAATAATAATACCAATAGCAATAATAACAACAACAACAACAATAATAATAATAATAATAATAATAATAATAATAATAATAATAATAATAATAATAATAATAATAATAATAATAATAATAATAATAATAATAATAATAATAATAATAATAATAATAATAATAATAATAATAATAATAATAATAATAATAATAATAATAATAATAAAATCAATTTTTTATGAACTTAATAGAGATTTTAATCTCTGAATCAACCAATTGCTTCATCACCACCTTCCCATTTATCCATGTCGCCTGAATTTCATATCATTATATTCCTCACTCTCATACCTGGTTCTTGGCCGATCACCCACTTCCAGGTGTTCACTCTGTCCGGTACATAGGTTCCTGTACTCCCCGACAGACGTCTGGCCCTAGACACTGTCTTGTAAGTCCTCACTCTCATACTGACCACCCACTTCCAGGTTTTCACTCTGTCTGGTACATAGGTTCCTGTACTCCCCGACAGACGTCTGGCCCTAGACACTGTCTTGTAAGTCCTCACTCTCATACTGACCACTCACTTCCAGGTTTTCACTCTGTCTGGTACATAGGTTCCTGTACTCCCCGACAGACGTCTGGCCCTAGACACTGTCTTGTAAGTTCTCACTCTCATACTGACCACCCACTTCCAGGCGTTCACTCTGTCCGGTACATAGGTTCATGTACTCCCCGACAGACGTCTGACCCTAGGCACTGGCTTGTAAGTCCTCACTCTCATACTGACCAGGCACTTGCAGGTGTTCACTCTGTCCGGTACATAGGTTCATGTACTCCCCGACAGACGTCTGACCCTAGGCACTGGCTTGTAAGTCCTCACTCTCATACTGACCAGGCACTTGCAGGTGTTCACTCTGTCTGGTACATAGGTTCATGTACTCCCCAGCAGACGTCTGACTCTAGACACTGGCTTGTAAGTCCTCACTCTCATACTGACCACCCACTTCCAGGCGTTCACTCTGTCCGGTACATAGGTTCATGTACTCCCCAGCAGGCGTCTGACTCTAGGTACTGGCTTGTAAGTCCTCACTCTCATACTTACCACCCACTTCCAGGCGTTCACTCTGTCTGGTACATAGGTTCATGTACTCCCCAGCAGGCGTCTGACTCTAGGTACTGGCTTGTAAGTCCTCACTCTCATACTGACCACCCACTTCCAGGCGTTCACTCTGTCCGGTACATAGGTTCATGTACTCCCCAGCAGACGTCTGACTCTAGACACTGGCTTGTAAGTCCTCACTCTCATACTGACCACCCACTTCCAGGCGTTCACTCTGTCCGGTACATAGGTTCATGTACTCCCCAGCAGGCGTCTGACTCTAGGTACTGGCTTGTAAGTCCTCACTCTCATACTTACCACCCACTTCCAGGCGTTCACTCTGTCTGGTACATAGGTTCATGTACTCCCCAGCAGGCGTCTGACTCTAGGTACTGGCTTGTAAGTCCTCACTCTCATACTGACCACCCACTTCCAGGCGTTCACTCTGTCCGGTACATAGGTTCATGTACTCCCCAGCAGACGTCTGACTCTAGACACTGGCTTGTAAGTCCTCACTCTCATACTGACCAGGCACTTGCAGGTGTTCACTCTGTCTGGTACATAGGTTCATGTACTCCCCAGCAGACGTCTGACTCTAGACACTGGCTTGTAAGTCCTCACTCTCATACTGACCAGGCACTTGCAAGTGTTCACTTTGTGCGGTACGTAGGTTCCTGTGCTCCCCGACAGGCTTCTGACTCTAGACACTGGCTTGTAACTCCTAGGGGGTGTAAGTCCTACATAAGGGGAGGGTAACCGGGTAATCCCCCGTTAATTCGAACCATGATCCTAGTTTTACCATGACATTTTGAAACTACTTCTCAGAAAGCTATCCATACTACTTTTTCCTTTTCATTCATACTGTTTTGAAATGCTGTATCATACATCAGTTTTCTAATATCACGATCACTAAATATTTTTTTCTTCAGATAGGAGCGGGAATTTCTTGCATACGCACTCAAAACAGTTTCCTTCTTTATTTAAAGCTTTTACAAACTGTTTGATTAAGTCAAGCTTAATTTGGACAAGTGATAGTGAAACTTTAGCATGACTCACAAGGTCTGGTGCACAATATTCTTGGAGCCGACATCACATGTTCTCTAAATGGCCAGTGTTTCACAACCACGTGATCAACTTGTGCCCTGCTATCCTACAGATAGACGAAGCATGGAAATTTACTAAAGCCAAATTTATTACTCAGTAGCATAGTAATAATTTTGAGGTGGCCGCAAACTTGCCAGTTGTGTCCAGTGGCAGCAAGACCAGTTGCAAATGTCCATATTACTCTTTGACTATCACTGAATAGCCAACTGGCACTGAACCAGTTAGGAAGCACAACACCCTTTAAACTTCACTTGCATCAATGAACAGTCTCCATTCACTCGGCTCATAGTTCAATCTGTATCAAAGTTCTTTTACATTACTACAATAAACAAGATGATTATCCTCGGAAAAAAGGGTTGGAAACTCTTGTCGGTACAACATTTTTTCATGAAGTGTAGAACGTAACAACGTAAGGAGGGCAAGATACTAACTCAGTCGTTAAAACATGCAGGTTCTGGTAGATAGTCCCTCAGACTCCAATAAAAACTGCTCAAGACTTCAGGCCCATGCCTGGTACAGGTAATGTGGCTGACCGACCAACTGGATATCTACACAACTCAATATTCATGTTTGGATTTGAACATGCTAAAATTTCGTTAATTTCGAAAAAGAACTGCAACAAAATATTAAGAAAAGTACACCAATATTGTAGAGGACAAACTTATTCCTAATGAACATAGGCTATAAGAGAGCTTCTGATATAAATTTCCAAGTATCCCAAAGACTAAATATACTACTAGCTGTTAGGAAAGTAAGTGCACATATTCGTTATGGTAAATGAAGACAATGAAAAATATTACATCAATAATTGCTTCATTTGTACACTAAGAATTTTACTTAAGACTAGTATGTTTTCAGGTTGCTTAGTATCGCCACTGAAAACATGACACACAGTGGGCGAATTGAATGTTGTATCGGAACGCTTGTTTGGAGGGCCAATGACCTCACATTATATAGACCAGTAGTTCACCATCGAGGTATGATGCAAACCGGACAGTCTATACGAAAGGCGTTGTGCAGTGACGGAAATGCAAAAAAGGAAACATGAGGTAGTAAACTATGTGATTGATTTGTGGGAAAACTGTTAGACCTAACACACCGAGAGGAGAAATATTAAGGTATAATTCATGAAAATGTCCGTACTGTGACTTTGGTGGGTGTAAAGTAAAGAAGACAGATGTAGTCGAGATAAAGAAACACTTTTATTTCCGTAAACAGTAACTTTGTACACTCGTTGCAACAGCAAGAAAATCTTTACCGATTCACCAACAGCACGACTCCGAATTCGTAACACAAAGAACTGTCCCTTCTCACACTTTACCGCTATTTATATCTCCCAGGCACTATTCTGGAAACTTCAGGAAAGTTCAGTTATTATTGCGGCGAAATACAAAGCAGAAAATTCCAGAAGTCTCTATCCCTTTCTCTCTTTCGGCAAGCGCCCCAACAATGCGGCCATTCTCTGTCTCTTCCCTTCGGCTCCTTTGCGGTAGTGCCGACCATAATGCGATGGGCGACAGTACTTATATCTCTAAGAAATGCATTTCTTTGAATTTCTCTGTCCACTATCGCTTAGTTTTAGATCTCTTGTACAAAATATTCTTCTAGAATTAATAAACTTATTTTTATTTGGCGGGCTTGTAGGCTCTGCTCTAGAAGCCATCGAACATGGTTGTTAATCTTGAACCCGGCCATGAAAACCTAAGTTTATACATTATTCTTCCAAAACCTAATTTTTGTACCCGTTTCATGTTGGTCGAAATAAATTCTTTTACAAATAGTTTCTTCATAAATTTTCTTATAGGTGCAAGAGGGATAGGGAGACTGAGGCGATGGTGACATTTTTAAAATAAAAAATAGGTCGGTATGTGTTGGCTTTGAAAGCGGTTACCAGTACCCGGATATTTATAACCTAAAAATGTTAGAAATATGCAAGCACTTATAAAAAATAGAAAATATGACGACAAATATGACCTAAAAGTTTTCTGGGTATATTTTCAAAACTTTAAAAAATGTAGTGCTGCTTAAATTAGCATTATATTTGAAATCCACTTTAAACATCTTGCACACTCAATAACAAATAAATAATATTAATTTTATTGTTGCATTTTTAATTTATTTAATTACCCAATCCAGAGCTAACCTGAACTCTGCACAGAATGAATTGAATAAATGTCACATTTTGAAGAGCGCTCAGAAAGAAAAGCTACAATAGCAAATTACAAACATTTTAAAGTTTTCAAAATTGAAAGATCTTCTATTTGCGGAATACGTTGTAACAGGAAAAAGACTCTAATATTACAAACAAGAATTAGGAGATGTGAAGAATCGTCTTTGGGGCGACTGCAAGCACATGTGAGTCATTCCACGTCAAATCGCACAAAATGACCTTAATCTCTCAGATTTTCTTGAATTTTTTTTTTTTTTTTTTTTTTTTTGGTGATTTGGAACAAAGTACATTTGACCCGTGTTTCTTCGTTTTATATTAAAAACATTTATTTTGGCTGAAATTAAATTTTGAAGTGTCCTAAAGATCGCGCGCTCCTCACCATTCAATCATACCTGTGATTGTAATCAAGCAAATTACTTGATCTTTGGCTGAAATTAAGGATAAATCGCAGTATTTCATGAGGTATTTATTAGAAAATTTTATTAATTATTAATATTATATTTTACACGATTAAGTTTTTAAATTTAGATAATAAAACAAACTCGACCATTTAAAAATCTGACGAAAAAAAAAACAACTAAAAATACACTGAAGTTTATTCAATATTCCCAGAAAAAAATCAAACTGGAGTCTCTAATAGTTCAGTTGTAATTAACTTTACAAATCAGTGCAGCGCACTCGCGTGGCAGCGGTGACGGCTACCGTAACCTCACACATTTGCCACCTTTCTTTGCGGCAACTGTTCACTGCTTGAGGTTCCATGAACGTTACAACAGTACAGTAAGGAGAACACTGCTAGCTGATAGTATCATATGTACACCATTAGCATCTCCAAACTGTTTTTAAAATGTGCATTTTAAACTAATGTTTCCATACAACACAAACTTTAAATTTCTACTCGTCTACCTCCTTCTTCGAAAGACAATTGTTTCACTAAAGCTTTAGTTTTTGACAAAGGAATGAAGGAGTGTAATTTTAAAGCATAGTTGGACCAATCGTTTTTGGCCCCTGACCTTGACAGGAAGTCCTGTAGGCGAACTCATATTTTGTCTGTTTCATCAGCTCATATTGTATAATTCTGCAAATTAAACCGTGCACTACATGGGGAGGGAGGGAGAAGGTAATGATGTCTGCCTGATCTGAGACAGTCCTTCCTAATTCACAGGTGCTTTTTACTGCAGCGTGCAGTTGAAGACATAGATCTTTGCGATAAGGAGTGAATATAGTACATTTGTGAGACATTGATCGTAGGTAAATCAATTATGCCACCTGTACGTTCTAAATTTTATTAGGGACCGAAATATTACACAGTCAGAGTAGAGAAATTGTTTCAAATCTATGGGCGTACATTAAGAAAGAGGCTAAACGCAAAGAACTACTTAGAAGACTTTTTTCAAAAAAATGCAAAAAGTTCAAAAGCGCGTAGCAGATGCCACAGGAGTATCAGAAAGAAGCTGCATTGTGGAGACATTTTTCTGCATGGACTGTACTGCCTTAGTAAGAAGAAGTTATGTAAGTAGCATATGAAGCTGACGCACCAATTCACATGCTTTCTGCAGTCACCTGGCTTGGTACTCGATTTCAAGCTTTACATTTACTTCCTCCAGGGGCCAAGAACGGCGAATCCAGCTGTACAAACGGATCTCTACTTCATGGCGTCCGTGAGCGCTTGCAGGCCTCCAGAAAAAAAAATTGCAGCAAATGCACTGATGCACGCTCCATAGATTTTAACATCTTATTTTATAGATAAAATGTCAGGGAATACTTGTGTATTTTTTTTAGGTTTTTAACACATCGATTTAAATTCTATTTCTAGTTTTACAAAATATACCATCAAAAAACAGTCCAAAATTTGTGTGTAATAATGATTGGTCGAAAGATGTTAGAAGTGTTGTATTTAACCTTTCCAGTGTGCCAAACCCCAACTCTCAACTCTATATGGCCTTAGAGTAACAAGTGATTTTATATTACGGTGCGCGGAGAAATTGCTTAAGTTCTAATAGCCATAACTAAGCAAGTAATTTAAAAATACGGAACTAAAAAATACGGGTCTCTTTATTTGATGCCTATTATTCATAAAAAATTGTTCAACCTCCTACGAAAAAGTCGTGTTTTACGGTGTGCGATTTGACGTGGATTGACCCATATGCGAAACTGGGATAGAAATATAAAAATCTGATGTGTTGCACTCACATGACTTTCTCTACTCTTGTACTAACCATTCTTACAAACTCTTATTACTATATCTTCTTCATGTTAATACAGATATCTGATGTGTTACACTCACATGACTTTCTCTACTCTTGTACTAACCATTCTTACAAACTCTTATTCCTATATCTTCTTCATGTTAATACAGATATCTGATGTGTTACACTCACATGACTTTCTCTACTCTTGTACTAACCATTCTTACAAACTCTTATTACTATATCTTCTTCATGTTAATACAGATATCTGATGTGTTACACTCACATGACTTTCTCTACTCTTGTACTAACCATTCTTACAAACTCTTATTCCTATATCTTCTTCATGTTAATACAGATATCTGATGTGTTACACTCACATGACTTTCTCTACTCTTGTACTAACCATTCTTACAAACTCTTATTACTATATCTTCTTCATGTTAATACAGATATCTGATGTGTTGCACTCACATGACTTTCTCTACTCTTCTACTAACCATTCTTACAAATTCTTATTACTATATCTTCTTCATGTTAATACAGATATCTGATGTGTTACACTCACATGACTTTCTCTACTCTTGTACTAACCATTCTTACAAACTCTTATTCCTATATCTTCTTCATGTTAATACAGATATCTGATGTGTTACACTCACATGACATTCTCTACTCTTGTACTAACCATTCTTACACACTCTTATTACTATATCCTCTTCATGTTAATACAGATATCTGATGTGTTACACTCACATGACTTTCTCTACTCTTGTACTAACCATTCTTACAAACTCTTATTACTATATCTTCTTCATGTTAATACAGATATCTGATGTGTTACACTCACATGACTTTCTCTACTCTTGTACTAACCATTCTTACAAACTCTTATTCCTATACCTTCTTCATGTTAATACAGATATCTGATGTGTTACACTCACATGACTTTCTCTACTCTTGTACTAACCATACTTACAAACTCTTATTACTATATCTTCTTCATGTTAATACAGATATCTGATGTGTTACACTCACATGACTTTCTCTACTCTTGTACTAACCATTCTTACAAACTCTTATTACTATATCTTCTTCATGTTAATACAGATATCTGATGTGTTACACTCACATGACTTTCTCTACTCTTGTACTAACCATTCTTACAAACTCTTATTCCTATATCTCCATGTAAGTTAAGATAAACATTCGTACAAATTATCTTGTTGCTTATTTCCTTGTAGGTACAAGGGGAATATTAGAATACAGTTGGCTTTGTGGGATAGTCAAATCTTTTAAAGCTTTCAGATTCCGTTCTCCTTACACACTTAACATATAAAAAAATGAACAACGATGTTCCATTTCACGAAAGTTTTTAAGTTTTCCAAAACTCACACACATAATAAGGAATATCTCCGAAATGGTTCACCCTACAAGAAAATTTATTGAGACATAAATTGTGTATTTTAGCAAGATCTATATTTTGTTTATAGTATAATTTGGTCTATCTCTAACGGTTTACCAGTTATGCAAAAGTCGTCCAGAGTAAATACGACTACAGGGGCTATAGCCAGAAAATTCAAGATATACATTTCATTTGTCATCAAAATATCTCAAACATATGACATTTTAATCAAAATCGTTAGAGCCATTTTCAAGGAACTCAAAATTTTAGAAAAATCTTCCATGTAAAGGGTAGTGTAGGGTGGGGCTATTTTCTTAAAAATCTTCTTGTCACATCCTTGAAAGACATTAAACTTAAATACCAAGTTTGGCTTTTAACCAACTTTTCGTTTTTGAGTTATGGTGTCCACAGACTGACAGACACACAGACACACAGGCACACAAACACACAGACACACATACGGACCTTTTTCTAAAAATGCTTTTTTTTTGGATTCAGGGGGCCTCAAAACATAATATTTCTGGTGAAACCTCGACATCGAATTTTTGGGTGGAATACAATACTTCCCCTACTTACCAGTAGAGAAGTAAAAATATTACAAAAGTACGAAATTTTAAGAGGAAATATGACTATGATATGAAAAATTTTGTCTAACTCTTACGGTTTACGAGTTATTCCAAAGTCATCCAGAGTAAACAGGACTACATAGGCTATAGCCATAATATTCAAAATATACATTTCATTTGTCATAAAAATATCTTAAACACATGGCATTTTAATCAAAATCGTTAGAGCCCTTTTCAAGAAAATAAAAAATTTCGAAAACTTTCCATATAAAGGGTAGTTCAGAGTGGAGTTATTTTCTTCAAAATCTTCGTGTCGCATCCTTGAAAGATATTAAACTTAAATACCTAATATGGTTTTTAACCGACTTTTCGTTTCTGAGTTATGCTGTCCACTGATTGACACACAGACACACACACACACACACACACACACACACACACACACATACACACACACACACACACACATACACACACACACACACACACACGGGCGCGAGCGCGGACCTTTTTCCAAAAATGCTTTTTTTGTTTAAGGGAGTCTCAAAACATATATTTCCCGTGAAATCTCGACATCGAATTTTTGGGTGGAATACAATACTTCCTCTACTTACCAGTACAAAAAGTAAAAAGTTAAAAGTACCAAAATATGACTTTATATGACCCATGAGAATTGCATAATTGTAATCAACATTGATAAAATTGTGCTTCGCTTATGTTTTGCATGGAAGGAAACTGTGACATCTTATAAACATCCCGGCCCTGATGGTTACTTTCTATAGTAGCATGAGAAACAAAGGAACGCTTCTTTAGAAATGCACTAAATATTGTCAAACGTGAACTGATTAATATATGAATGAGCCTTTGTGTATCTTTGTAACTAATTACACTACTTCAGTCATTCCCCAAATGGGAGACAGTGACCAATCACGCTTAGAGGAATGTTGGACTTGAGCCAATCACAGCGGTGATTATCAGCTCCTCCTTTGGGCAATAAACACACTTCTTATTTCCTCTACTACATAGTTCAAGTATTGTGTTTCACCCAAAAATTGCATCGGAAATTATTTTTTTGGAACCCCTGAATCTAGAAAAACAATTTTTAGAAAAACGCTCGTGAGTGTGGATGTGTAAACAGCATAATCAAAAACGAAAACTCCATTAAGCACCTAAACATGGTTTTTAAGTTAAATATATTCGAAGGATGCGTTATGAAGCTTTACAAGAAAACCTCCCCACCCCAAACTACCCTTTACCTGGGTACATTTTTTGAAAATTCTAATTTTATCAAACATGGCTCTAACTATTTTGATTAATATACCTATGCACGTTTTAAATTTTCTGTGATTATCCTTAGAAATCCTCTTCGTGCTGGATTATTTTGCACAACTAGAAAATCTTAAGAAATAGACAAATGTTAATGCATAAAAATGTGGATCTTCTTAAAACACACAATTTTTGTTAAATACTTTTTTGTGGATTGAAGTATTTCGGCGATATTCTTTGTCATTTGTTTGTCTTGTCTAATGCTTATACTTTTCTCAAATGGAAAGTCGCTATTCATTTTTTTATCTCTTGACTAAGCAAAGAGAAGGGAATTTCAAAGTGATCACACGGTGTTCACCTTTAAAACATTTGACTATCGCTCATGGCCTACTGTATTCCCATATTCCCCTTGTACCTACAAGGAAGTAAGCAATAAGACAATTCGTACAAATGTTTATCTCAACTAGCACGAAGAAGATATAGGAATGAGAGTTTGTAAGAAGAGGCAAAGCTGTAAAAACGGCGTGAAATGTCACAGCCCAGAAGTTAATATCTATCAGTTTTTTTTTTCTGTAAAGAAATCCATAACCTATATCACATGCGTTCTTACGATCATAAAACAATATGGAAGCTGAACCATACGATTCTAACTTATTTTCAAAAACAACGCCAATTACATTGGAAAGCTAATATCTATCTATCTGGGGCTCTAATGACCTAGCTGTCGACGGGCCCTTAAACCCTAATCACTCACTCTATCTATCTAATATCTTTAAACGAGCAATTCTTGTATACATGTGTATTTCGCGTATCTCGGAAACGGCTCTAAGAATTTGGATCAAATTTTGTATTCAGATAGAGTTTTGCTTTTTAAGTTTATGTATATACGTGTCTTTCCTAAAAAATGCCATTTTACCAAAATATACATTTTATTCTCTTTTCTACAAACAATTCGCACATTTCTGTATGTATGAAACAAATGCACTGTTTTCTCTTCTCACTTTTGGGTAACACATTCACATGTCTTTCTCTACTTACTCTTCTATAAACAATTCCTATCATCTATAGGTGGGTGTTTCTATGTATCTCCAAAAGCACTTGACCGACCATCGCGAAATTCAGCACGTATGTATATGCAGTTTTTCATGGAGAAGCTTTTTATGTTATCCATTTTAGTATATAATATATTACTTTCACATGGTTTTCTCTTTCGCTTTTCTTTTACACACATATCCATCTCTACTCACCCTTCAACATACAATTCATACAATTTTCTATGCTTGAAATATAAATGTAACGTATTACATCTAAATAGGTATGTCCTGCGAAAAAAAAAACAAAAAGCCGCGACTTTACAAAAAAAAAAATAAATAAATAAATAAATAAATAAAAGGAAAGAAGGAAAAGGAAAAGAGAAACAAACACAGAGCAAAGCTCGGTCGGCCAGGTACTAAACATAAATTTATAATTTTATTGTAATAATGGTGATTTATGGGTAAATCACTTCAGCTTAATCGTGAAATAGTCTTAGCAAATGACACTTGTTTTCTAAATCTTGTGGATATTGTCTCATCACTTGGTGACTTGAATTTGGAAAGCACTCTACAGCAGGTAAATTTGGAAAGTGTACCTACCTACCTACGATAGGTTTGACACCTGTGGGTGTGAAGGACATGGTGGAGACAGACCTGTCCAGCGCGTGCGTACTCAGTAATGGATTTCTCACTGGATGTCAAGGTGATGAATCGTCTCAAGAACGCCGACAACGCTATCTGATGTTGTTCACATTAAACAGCTAATTGTAATCCTAGGCGTGACGAGATCCACAATTAAACAAAAGCTACAGGCTATATTTAAACACTGCGATAGTATCACAAGGAATCGAATATCTCATACTGTGTTTCATTTACTAAACACAACAGCGGCAAATGTAACTATTCTCTTACATGTGTGTGTGCACAGATCTACAGTTTGTTCACCAGCACATGGTCCCTAGCAGGACTACAGCAACACAGTACATCGGTAAACAATTCCAGGTATACAGCGATATCAGGAGCAGCTGTTCTGCTTCTAATCGCGTTTACGATAATAGTACCAACCTTGGAATGTGTATTCACGCTAGATTAAAACAAAGAAATCGCTCAAAATAGCACAAATTAAATGTTATTTTCAGTTCATGTAGTGCATTTAGCTTATAAAACTAAACGATGTTTTCGACTACTCTGTCATTTTCCCACTGATCATTTTCTCCTTTTTCTATATTTTTCAAACACACTGGCAGTTTCTTTCGGTCTTAAGTGATATATCCTCAAATAAGAATATTATTCTGTAAGAATAAGTCACCTGTTACATTTCTTTGAGTATTCATTTTACCTTGGATCAAGTTAGTTCTGTGGGATTGAGATCACACATTTTGGGGACAGATAAACACCAGTGTTTCCCAATGAAACAAAAAATGTGTGCGCTTTAAGAACCTCTTTATGTTTGTTTATTTCAATCACCCTATAAAGATCTGTTTTACACATAGAACTGAACCCCTTTGTACTACAACACTCCTAGGTGGAGGATTATCTGCTTCTAAATTACTTTTACCATTACTTCCCACATAGAGCTGTCACTGTGAACTCCTTTGTTCTACAACACAATATCACAACACTCCTAGGTGGAGGATTATCTACTTCTACATTACTTTTACCATTACTTCCCACATAGAACTGTCACTATGAGCTCCTTTGTACTACAACACAATATCACAACACTCCTAGGTGGAGGATTATCTGCTTCTACATTACTTTTACCATTACTTCCCACATAGAACTGTCACTATGAACTCCTTTGTACTACAACACAATATCACAACACTCCTAGGTGGAGGATTATCTGCTTCTACATTACTTTTACCATTACTTCCCACATAGAACTGTCACTATGAACTCCTTTGTACTACAACACAATATCACAACACTCCTAGGTGGAGGATTATCTGCTTCTACATTACTTTTACCATTACTTCCCACATAGAACTGTCACTATGAACTCCTATGTTCTGTAACACAATATCACAACACTCCTAGGTGGAGAATTATCTGCTTCTACATTACTTTTACCATTACTTCCAAATAGAACTGTCACTATGAACTCCTTTGTTCTGTAACACAATATCACAACACTCCTAGGTGGAGGATTATCTACTTCTACGTTACTTTTACCATTACTTCCCACATAGAACTGTCACTATGAACTCCTTTGTACTACAACACAATATCACAACACTCCTAGGTGGAGGATTATCTGCTTCTACATTACTTTTACCATTACTTCCCACATAGAACTGTCACTATGAACTCCTTTGTACTACAACACAATATCACAACACTCCTAGGTGGAGGATTATCTGCTTCTACATTACTTTTACCATTACTTCCCACATAGAACTGTCACTATGAACTCCTTTGTACTACAACACAATATCACAACACTCCTAGGTGGAGGATTATCTGCTTCTACATTACTTTCACCATTACTTCCCACATAGAACTGTCACTATGAACTCCTTTGTACTACAACACAATATCACAACACTCCTAGGTGGAGGATTATCTGCTTCTACATTACTTTTACCATTACTTCCCACATACAACTGTCACTATGAACCCCTTTGTACTACAACACAATATCACAACACTCCTAGGTGGAAGATTATCAGCTTCTACATTACTTTTACCATTACCTCCCACATAGAACTGTCACTATGAACTCCTATGTTCTGTAACACAATATCACAACACTCCTAGGTGGAGAATTATCTGCTTCTACATTACTTTTACCATTACTTCCAAATAGAACTGTCACTATGAACTCCTTTGTTCTGTAACACAATATCACAACACTCCTAGGTGGAGGATTATCTGCTTCTACATTACTTTTACCATTACTTCCCACATAGAACTGTCACTATCAACTCCTTTGTACTGTAACACAATATCACAGCACTCCTAGGTAGATGATTATCTGTTTCTACATTACTTCTACCATTACTTCCCACATAGAACTGTAACTCTGAACCCCTTTGTACTACAACACAATATTACAACACTCCTAGGCGGAGGATTATCTGCTTCTACATTACTTTTACCATTACTTCCCACATAGTACTGTCACTATGAACTCCTTTGTACTGTAACACAATATCACAGCACTCCTAGGTAGATGATTATCTGTTTCTACATTACTTCTACCATTACTTCCCACATAGAACTGTAACTGTGAACCCCTTTGTACTACAACACAATATTACAACACTCCTAGGCGGAGGATTATCTGCTTCTACATTACTTTTACCATTACTTCCCACATAGTACTGTCACTATGAACTCCTTTGTACTATAACACAATATCACAACACTCCTAGGTGGAGGATAATCTGCTTCTACATTACTTTTACCATTACTTCCCACATAGAACTGTCACTATGAACTCCTTTGTACTACAACACAATATCACAACACTCCTAGGTGGAGGATTATCTGCTTCTACATTACTTTTACCATTACTTCCCACATAGAACTGTCACTATGTACTCCTTTGTACTACAACACAATATCACAACACTCCTAGGTGGAGGATAATCTGCTTCTACATTACTTTTACCATTACTTTGGACACAAAACTAGTGGCAAGTACCGTTCTACAACTGAAATTAAGAGAAATTAGCAGCGAGTAATTATAACGCAAATAATATTGGAGGTAAGTTGGGAACGTGACCAATAGAGCAACGCTTGCACGAAGTTTACAAAACTCAAGTTACACTATTTGGAATATCTCTCCCCTGCCCCTCATTCCCCTTGACCATGAGCTGGTGAACAGGCAGTATAGTAGTTTAATGTGATAGGTGACGAACAGGGTTCGAATTAACGGTGGAGATAGACGGATTTCCCTTCTCATTAAATAATTTCCTCGGCTCGTCAAGGAAGAATTCCTTCCCTGCCAGGGAAGTATTTGTTCTTTTTACTGTATTTACTATTAGTGCTCTTTCAAAATATAAGAAGACACAGAATTCTTTTGATGCAGACTGTAGGTACTACAAGTGTGGGCTGGGAGTAAGCAAAAGTATCATATCGCAAGCTTGCAAGTTGCAGTATTCAATTCAGTTTCTTGCAACTCACTGTTCTATTGTTCGTCAGCATATTTACATTTTTGACAAGAAAGTGAAAAGCTACCGAAAGTAATGACAGTAATTTATTCCAATTCGAATCTCAGGCTTCAATTTCAAGTAATATTAATATTACAGCTTCTGAGGTAAAACTGCAGCATTGGAAGTGACATATGTTAGTGAAAGTAAGACAAGTACATGGCACTAATTGGGGGACGTGTAGACAAAACTAGATCTGAAAAATGGAAACAAATCGCCATAAAACAGTTTTGCGAGAGTTATGTGCCTGTACTGCTCTGAAATACGGGGTGCATCCAGAAAGTAAGTCCCGATGACCGGTAAAGAGAACAAGAGCATCACTAAGTAAGAAATATTTATTGGAATAATTACATAGACTCACTGGCTACATTTCAACATAGTCACCACCATTGTTGAGGCATTTATTGTAACGGTACACCATTAATTGTATGCCCAACTCATAGGATTCTGCCGCCAATGTCCGCAGCCATGAAGTCACTTCATTCTGCACCTCAGCGTTACTGTGAAAACGTTTTCCTGCCAGAAAACGCTACATGAGACGGAAGAGATGAAAGTCACTTGGAGCAAGATCGGGTCTGTAGGGTGGATGTTCGAAGACCTCCCATCCAAACTTATTCAACACATTTCGTGTGGCGTTGGCTGTGTGGGGTCTTGCATTGCCATGCACAAGCGTAATGCCTCTGGCGTCACCAGTGACACTCAGCCATTATGGTCTTCGTTCTGAATCTTGGTTCTTCCTTCCGTAAATTGCCTGCACGATTGTCTTACCATACTGTCACACATAATG
Organism: Tenodera sinensis; assembly: GCA_030765045.1. Taxonomy (NCBI): domain Eukaryota; kingdom Metazoa; phylum Arthropoda; class Insecta; order Mantodea; family Mantidae; genus Tenodera; species Tenodera sinensis. The sequence goes on from CM060962.1 coordinate 316,365,256, forward strand.
CCCTGCCCACACACGTGACACAATTGACGATGGATTTCTGCTGGAGATTGCTTTTGAGCATGCAAAAATCGGGTGACTGCACGAAACCTCGCATTTGGCGGAAGACAATATTTGAGAAGCCATTTTCTCCTAGCACAGAGCAGTAACTACTGCCGTCACAAAACTGAAACTTTACTGCAATGTTACCATATGCTTCCTCTCTTCTCCTGCACACGCGCATTCCTATCCGTCTGGTTGTGCCATCTCTGGATGTGATCGGGACTTACTTTCTGGATGCACCTCGTACAAAATCACGGTGCTCTTAAAGGCAGTAAAACGTATATTGCTGCTGCTACTGCTGTTTTATGTACCTATATAACACACCACGGCTACTACCACTGGTATTACTAACATTATTGTCATAAATATAACACAAGCTTAAGTTACCCCCGGTTCGTCAAACGCTAACTAGGATTGAAACATTGTGGCGAACTTGCTTGAGGCATTCCAGGAACTTAGTTGTAACACAAGTCTCACAATTTATTTTCTGTTCTCTTATCTAGATTATTTCCCTGAAAGTCGAGGATCTTTTTGGGAATAGCAAAGCAACGGATTTGAGAAGGATATGCAGGAGTTGAAAAGGGGGGATGAGGGACGCTGGAGTATCAGTATGTTTGTTGATTACTGCTGGATGATAAAGCGTGGAATACCTGAAGACAAACATGAAAGAGGAACAGGAAGACTTTCTCAGCTTAGAAACAAATGATGTAGTTCTTTGTGTGATAAACTGTGTGTATTTATACATCTAATAGTGAAGTAAACAACGCAAAACATACTGGTGACATGAATGCTGGGATTGTGACTTGGGCTATCGCTAGGCTTACCAGAGGGGTTGTTGACAAACCTTGCGTTAGAACACCATTAGTCGCGTGGGGTCTAGTAGGCCCACGCTCTATTTTTGTGCTTATATGCTTGTATTTATTTGTTTAAACTTCATTTTTCCTTCATTCCCATATTTAGCTTCATTTAGCTTAACTATACACGGCTTTTATTAGCATTACCTTAGATAAATAAAATGTAGCATGAATGCCGTATACATTACAATATGTACTGCACTACATGGAAACATAATAAACTGTGGTTTTCAGGTATACATCTTGTAATTTGAAATGTACGTGAAGTGGAATATGAGAAAAAAGTGGGTAAACCATTAAGACAAACAAAGAACTGTTTGGTTTCCTTAATCAAATTCACAAGAACTGCATAAATCAATTTATTCAATACATTTCTATTTGCTTTAATCTATTCATCATGCAAACGGTCAACAATGTTTTCTAATCTTTCAATGAATGGGCTGTCCGTTCAGTGTGGAAAGTTTTTGAAGCTGTAAAAGATGTTATATGCGTTGCTGATCTCTTATGTTTATCCAAAGTTGGGATTAAATACACTAAATTTGCAAAACTCGTCGTATTCCAGAGCGTTCTCTCGGTTGCAAACAACAACCAGGCACACATACTCATAATCAATACCTTTTGTAAGTATTGTTGTTTGCTTTGTTTCTGCTGACATTGCAAGTGTGGAAGAGCTGGAGTAGACCTTTCCTGTTTTACTATCACTTGTAATAATTGAACTGCGAGAATGGTCGTTTCACTACACATTATTTATCCATTTCGAGCATTAGCACTAGCAACTGTCTTGGTAGACTGCACACTATGAAATAAATAATACAAATACAGCTGTTGAGAACCGCAGCAATCCCACAATTAAAAACACGTTCTTCCTTGCTTTTGACTCAAGTGTTGTTGCTATGTAATCAGTCGTGTTCATACGACACATTTCGGAGTCACTCGGGTGGGTATAGCGACACGGGATTCCGAAGCTCGTGCATTGTACCACTCCACCGTACTGAAGGTTGCTGCAGCCCTGTACTCCCCTCTGTTCACTGGTAGAGAACGAGACATGTTCATTCTTCATTAAGGAAACCGGCTAGTATTGCAATCATTACCTATTAATATTACTTATTAATTTCTGGTTTACTTTAGATGTGGGCTTCGGAGATAGCTTTGATAGCCCACAATATACGCCACTGAAGAACAACCATATACATAATTTCAACAAGCTGTAGCTTCTTAACTCCTATTTTTGTTTTGTATAAAAGTGCAATAAAAATGTTGTTGTGAAATTTACGTAAACATACGATAAGTATAAGGTGACTTCACAAAAAATGTGACGTGATAGAAGTAAGCAGATTTAAAATTTAGATTCAGCACATCAAATTATATAAAATCACTAGGGCCCGGAAATTCATGCCCTAAAAGCTATGAAATATGCATGCAAATGTGCCAATAAATATGCACTTAAAGTGTACCTTATGCAAATAATTATGTTCCGATAAACTTGAAAATATGCTATTAAGATTAAAATTATATATAATATTCTTCACTATAAACAAAGTGACATAAAATTGAACTTAAAACTTACTGTTGCGAAGTTGCGACGAATTGCAGTTGACAACAACCACGTGAGTTGAAACTTACTGTTGGGAAGTTGCGACGAATTGCAGTTGACAAGAACCACGTGAGTTGAAACTTACTGTTGGGAAGTTGCGACGAATTGCAGTTGACAACAACCACGTGAGTTGAAACTTACTGTTGCGAAGTTGCGACGAATTGCAGTTGACAACAACCACGTGAGTTGAAACTTACTGTTGCGAAGTTGCGACGAATTGCAGTTGACAACAACAACGTGAGTTGAAACTTACTGTTGGGAAGTTGCGACGAATTGCAGTTGACAAGAACCACGTGAGTTGAAACTTACTGTTGGGAAGTTGCGACGAATTGCAGTTGACAACAACCACGTGAGTTGAAACTTACTGTTGGGAAGTTGCGACGAATTGCAGTTGACAAGAACCACGTGAGTTGAAACTTACTGTTGCGAAGTTGCGACGAATTGCAGTTGACAACAACCACGTGAGTTGAAACTTACTGTTGCGAAGTTGCGACGAATTGCAGTTGACAAGAACCACGTGAGTTGAAACTTACTGTTGGGAAGTTGCGACGAATTGCAGTTGACAAGAACCACGTGAGTTGAAACTTACTGTTGGGAAGTTGCGACGAATTGCAGTTGACAAGAACCACGTGAGTTGAAACTTACTGTTGGGAAGTTGCGACGAATTGCAGTTGACAAGAACCACGTGACTTGAAACTTACTGTTGGGAAGTTGCGACGAATTGCAGTTGACAAGAACCACGTGACTTGAAACTTACTGTTGCGAAGTTGCGACGAATTGCAGTTGACAAGAACCACGTGACTTGAAACTTACTGTTGTGAAGTTGCGACGAATTGCAGTTGACAAGAACCACGTGACTTGAAACTTACTGTTGGGAAGTTGCGACGAATTGCAGTTGACAAGAACCACGTGAGTTGAAACTTACTGTTGCGAAGTTGCGACGAATTGCAGTTGACAAGAACCACGTGACTTGAAACTTACTGTTGGGAAGTTGCGACGAATTGCAGTTGACAAGAACCACGTGACTTGAAACTTACTGTTGGGAAGTTGCGACGAATTGCAGTTGACAAGAACCACGTGAGTTGAAACTTACTGTTGCGAAGTTGCGACGAATTGCAGTTGACAAGAACCACGTGACTTGAAACTTACTGTTGCGAAGTTGCGACGAATTGCAGTTGACAAGAACCACGTGAGTTGAAACTTACTGTTGCGAAGTTGCGACGAATTGCAGTTGACAAGAACCACGTGACTTGAAACTTACTGTTGCGAAGTTGCGACGAATTGCAGTTGACAAGAACCACGTGACTTGAAACTTACTGTTGCGAAGTTGCGACGAATTGCAGTTGACAAGAACCACGTGAGTTGAAACTTACTGTTGCGAAGTTGCGACGAATTGCAGTTGACAAGAACCACGTGAGTTGAAACTTACTGTTGTGAAGTTGCGACGAATTGCAGTTGACAAGAACCACGTGAGTTGAAACTTACTGTTGCGAAGTTGCGACGAATTGCAGTTGACAAGAACCACGTGAGTTGAAACTTACTGTTGTGAAGTTGCGACGAATTGCAGTTGACAAGAACCACGTGAGTTGAAACTTACTGTTGCGAAGTTGCGACGAATTGCAGTTGACAAGAACCACGTGAGTTGAAACTTACTGTTGCGAAGTTGCGACGAATTGCAGTTGACAAGAACCACGTGAGTTGAAACTTACTGTTGCGAAGTTGCGACGAATTGCAGTTGACAAGAACCACGTGAGTTGAAACTTACTGTTGCGAAGTTGCGACGAATTGCAGTTGACAAGAACCACGTGAGTTGAAACTTACTGTTGGGAAGTTGCGACGAATTGCAGTTGACAAGAACCACGTGAGTTGAAACTTACTGTTGCGAAGTTGCGACGAATTGCAGTTGACAAGAACCACGTGAGTTGAAACTTACTGTTGGGAAGTTGCGATGAATTGCAGTTGACAAGAACCACGTGAGTTGAAACTTACTGTTGCGAAGTTGCGACGAATTGCAGTTGACAAGAACCACGTGACTTGAAACTTACTGTTGGGAAGTTGCGACGAATTGCAGTTGACAAGAACCACGTGACTTGAAACTTACTGTTGCGAAGTTGCGACGAATTGCAGTTGACAAGAACCACGTGAGTTGAAACTTACTGTTGGGAAGTTGCGACGAATTGCAGTTGACAAGAACCACGTGACTTGAAACTTACTGTTGGGAAGTTGCGACGAATTGCAGTTGACAAGAACCACGTGAGTTGAAACTTACTGTTGCGAAGGTGCGACGAATTGCAGTTGACAAGAACCACGTGACTTGAAACTTACTGTTGCGAAGTTGCGACGAATTGCAGTTGACAAGAACCACGTGAGTTGAAACTTACTGTTGCGAAGTTGCGACGAATTGCAGTTGACAAGAACCACGTGACTTGAAACTTACTGTTGCGAAGTTGCGACGAATTGCAGTTGACAAGAACCACGTGACTTGAAACTTACTGTTGCGAAGTTGCGACGAATTGCAGTTGACAAGAACCACGTGAGTTGAAACTTACTGTTGCGAAGTTGCGACGAATTGCAGTTGACAAGAACCGCGTGACTTGAAACTTACTGTTGCGAAGTTGCGACGAATTGCAGTTGACAAGAACCACGTGACTTGAAACTTACTGTTGGGAAGTTGCGACGAATTGCAGTTGACAAGAACCACGTGAGTTGAAACTTACTGTTGCGAAGTTGCGACGAATTGCAGTTGACAAGAACCACGTGAGTTGAAACTTACTGTTGGGAAGTTGCGACGAATTGCAGTTGACAAGAACCACGTGAGTTGAAACTTACTGTTGCGAAGTTGCGACGAATTGCAGTTGACAAGAACCACGTGACTTGAAAGAAGGCCTGTTATCTTCATCACAGGATGATATTTACATAAATGATGGTAACTGGTTCGCAGTTCATGGAAGTTAATTGTAGTGTTTCCATTTGCACATGCCTGTTCAGGTCCAGGATTGCACTCTTCACTTCAGTATTTCTCCTACACAACATAAGTTGACATAACCTTCCGTGAGGCACACGATGTGTGGCAGGCACATATATGAAGAAAATTAGCAGTTCCCAAAGCGGTAGATAAAAATGCTCCACAGAAACTGGAGCAAAGTTGACCTAAACATTGTCCCAATTGTTTTTGCTTAGGCTGCTTCTTTTTTCGCGTTTCCTCGAAGTGTTTACAAGCAGCTCAGCTTGGTGTTGTAAGATTTCTAATCCGGTTTTATGCCACAAAACATTACAACGATAGAAGTATGTTTTTATTAGAAAAGACAAAATATGCTTTATATGCAACATCAAATTGAGTTTAACAAGCTTATAAACTGATGATTGGTGCTCATAAGTTATCAGAATTGTAATTAAAACAGATAAAAAAATATGGAAATGCATGAACTTCCGGACCTTAAAAAAATTAATTTAGGCAAGAAACACAAAGTTGAAACTCGCAGACTTCGTGTAATTTGTGGAGTACCTACCTAACAAACTCTAATACAGAGTGCTCGAGGTGTGTTTGGTTTCCGCGTTAAGCAATCCATCCCAGGAGGATGGAGCGGCGTGTGTGTTCTGATGACGTCATCTTCTACGACACGCAGCATCAATCATCCAGGAGGCCGTGATTGACACTGCGAGAGAGTGAGCTCGAGGCCGCCCGCCGAGCTCTGCCAGACAACGACTTCGCTACTGTTTGCTGCGTGTGCCAATACATAAACAAACATGTCAACTTAATCACATCACATTCATTTCCTTTCTATTCGACTGGAAAAGATGCAAGACACGTGACGCGTGATACCGCAATTATTCACTAACAATAACAATAACAATAACAATAATAATAATATTATTATTACTATTATTATTAATATTATTATTATTAATATTATTATATATTATATATTCAATATTACCAATTTTTATTTGGCTCAAATTAATATGGTTATCTGCAAGAAATATAAATTTTGGCAATAAAATAATGAATTAATATTATCTGATTGCAAATTTCCAACATGTGGCCCCCTCCCTGGAAAAAAGTTTGCCGACGCTCATGCTGAGAACGCCTGGGAGCACACCTCACCCGCAACAGCTACGACAGAGTAGTTGCCCCTCGACTCGTTACTGCATCTTCCATGTAGACAGTGCACAGAATTGTCCTTACGATGTCGGAAATGTTCCGTTTTACTTTCCATAGTTTGTAAACACAAGTTCACACACTGACGAGTCTGGTTGTTGGCGTAGCGATGGTTAGACAACTATGATACATAACTTGAGTGTTCAGGCGCTATAGCAAAACGAACGAACCTTATACACATATATCTACTGGTTCTGAAAATTAAAAACGGAAAAGAATTCTTAGAATTTAGCAAGTCACAAGTATAAGACTGTGTTGTACATGCGAATAAGAAGTTTAAGATTTTGCAACGTAAATTA